>CAMTDV010000028.1:76827681-77365935 GCA_947069175.1 Scalesia atractyloides
ATATAATGTATATCATTTCATTAAAGTGAGCTAGTGTTATTTTTCTATTTTCTTGTAATCCTTATGATCTAAATGTTTATTTAACTTGTTTTGTCTTCTTAACACGATCTATATATTTTCTCTGCTTTCAAACTCATTTCCTTGATCAAAATTTCTTTTATTATACAATGTTACATGGATCCATTAAGCAAGATCCATATATGATCGGTGCAAGTGCATACTTGCTTTTAGTTTTTTTTTTTTTTTACATTTTAACTGAAAAACAAGCTAAAAAGTACTTGCTAATTTCGTTTTTAGACAATCGAGTTTGTTATCGTTGATCACAAGCTTGGATAAAGAAAGAGAGTTGATAAAAACTTATACTCCACCAAAAACCTTGGCACACGTTGATAGTAGCATATCTTTAAGAGGCAACTGGGTATATCTTACGTCGTATTATCGAATGGGTGGACTTTTTGTCGCTCATTGTTATTATTCTTTTAAAATTAAAATGGGTATTGCGCTAATGTTTTTTTGAACAGAGGTATTGGGCTAATACCTGATGGACTTAAATTATAAATTTTGAGATTGAATATCTTTAATGGGGTTAAGACATAAGTTTATGTTTTATGTGCGTTTTCTATTTAAATATATATGATTTTTTTACATGTGCCCTGGCAAGAGGTTCTTCCCGTCCACCGTCAAGGCCAGCTATGACTATCTACATGCATATGGGAAAACCTAGATTAGAGTTACTCATATAAAGTTTAACGTGTAACGGATTTATGCAACATTAATTTTATCCATGTATGTGATGAGCCAAGCCAACAAAAAATCAAAAGTTGCTCCCGAATTCGGGGTGTAACATTAATTATGGTTAAGAGATTATATATGTTTTATCTTTTAAAATTTATTAAATATGAATGAATCATATAACTTATGCATTATACCTTTTTTGTGTAAATTCTAACACACAAAATAATAATTTAGTTCAACAGTGTATTAGAATATCACCTTTTTATCGTTTTATTTGTATTTATAAAGTAACTAAAGACCCCAGGTTATTCAAGCAATCATAGAACAACCTATTTGATTATAATAATTTAAAAAAAAAAACATAAACACTTCTGAACACTATTTTTTTTTTCTTTTTTTAACACTATTTTTTTTCTTTTTTTAACAATGTAGACGATTTTTTAATGAATTCAAACAAAATGTTCTACTTAGAATGAACCAAGCATAAGTGAACAAAAAAAGATGAATATTTTCTTCATAGTTCAATACATATAAAGTTGACTTTGGACTTATGGTACGTACATATGGTAGAGCAGCCAAGCATGACTAATGAGTTGTTTACTAACAATAGTATTACATGTGCATGGCCCCAAGGTTGACAAATTTATTTTGTCAAAATGAGAAAATATTGATTTGTACAATAAGTATACATGCTTAACATGCACCTGCCCCAAAACAAATGTTTTTTTTTCTTTCTGGAGAGACGTCCGTCCAAATTTAAATGGACTCAACAACTACATCATACCATAAACTTAACAAAGAGGGGAAACTTTCTTATGATTCAATCATCTACATCAAGTCCTTTTAAAAAACAATGTATAATTAACATCATCTCCTTTTACAAAACAATGTATAGTTATTAATTAAATATAAATGCACACTTTTCTTATATAAAACCTATTAGATAAGATCATATAGTATATATAAAAACTCTTGAGTATATTACCGGTTATATAAAACTATTTAATGTATAGGCATGACATATGTAACTTTTTATTTATTATTTTTATATGTATATTTATTATATACGTATCTGAAAATCGAGTTATACTAATTCGTCAAACATAATCCAACACATTAGATCACTAGCAATTAAGTTTAACTTTATGGGGCATTTGTAGGTAGCAAGTGGTAAAAGCGAGCGACTTTACACGTTCTGCAACATGATAGTATTTTCTTTATGTTTACTAAATTAATATTTTGTATCATCTTTGACTACTTTATCTAATTTTTAAATATTTATCATGACAAATCAAATCTAGACAAGCAATTCCGATATTATATAATAGGTATTGTATGAGTCAAATATTTTGAAGACACGATATTGAATTCTTCGAATATCATGAAACACGAGTTATTATCAAATAACATACATATATAATATATAGAACAAAAGCTCATAGCATAATGTTTATATTTTGAAGTAGAGATGGGCATAATCGGGTTTTATTATTACCCGGAATTGGTTTCAACCCGGACCCGGTTCTGCTTGGATGTCATTGGAACCGGGTATGGTGTGGAACCGGGTCCAGTTCCTACCCGGGTTCACACCCAAGAATATGGAACCGTGTAGAACCGGGTACGGTATTATGAAGTATGGTGTGAACCGGGTATGGTGCGGAACCGGTTTCTGATAGCGTTGGGAACCGGTTTCTGACAGTAAAACCTGACTTTTACTGTTCAGAACCGGTTCCTGACAGTAAAACCTGACTTTTTAGTTCAACGTTCTGACAGCGAAAACCGACTTACTGTTCAGAATTTCCTGACATTCGAAAACCTGACTTTTACTGTTCAGAACTGGTTCCTGATAAAAATGTTACCGTTGGAACCGGTTCCTGGTAAATGTTACCGTTGGAACCGGTTCCTGATTACAGAATCGGTTTTCTATATAAACCCCTTTACACTTTACAGAATCGGTTTTTCTATATAAACTTAACACTTTAACAAGAGATAACGATGGCTTGCAACGATGAGGTCGTGGTTGTTTTGGAAACCAAAAGAAACCCCGATATTTGGAAGCACTTTGACTTGTGCTTGATGTCGGATAGCCATGAAATGGCTAGATGCAAGGGGTGCGGGAAGTTCATGAAGGCGGCGGCCAACTCGACGCTCAAGAAACACACCGACCGCCATTATCCGGTGACAAAGGCGAAAAACAATGAAAAGGGTGAAGCATCCGGGACCGGGTCATCGAAAGTTTAGTTTGTTTTATGTATTGTAACCCATTTGTGTTTTATGATTAGTATGTTTAGTGTTTTATATGTTTTGTTTAACGTTTCTTGTTTAGGTTGTTTGTGTAACCGGGTCTGGAAGGTTACCGTAGGAACGGTTACGGGTACAACCCGGGTACGGGTTGGAACCGGTTCCGGAACTTATTTTTTTCCAAAAATGTGGAACCGGGTAGGAACCATCGGGTATTTTGAACCCGGAACCGGTTCTACTATATGTCGGGTAGGAACCGGAACCGGTCCCAGGTAGGTTCCACCGGGTCGGGTTTGAAACCAGTTATTATGCCCATCTCTATTTTGAAGACACGATATTGAATTCTTCGAATATCATGAAACACGAGTTATTATCAAATAACATACATATATAATATATAGAACAAAAGCTCATAGCATAATGTTTTAAGTACATCAATTATGATTAGACACACTTTTATATACAAACAATGTGTGCGAGCAGGGCCGGCCCGTAGGGGTGGGTGATGGCACAAGGCCCAAACGTTTTGATAGCCCAAATCTTTTAATTTTGTATAGAATTTATATTGTATAAGATAGAATATATATACACTCAACCGAGAGATAACATAAAGGAGCCCTATTAGTGGTTATTGTCTTGCTTAAACAAAAAGGAGAAGTGTGTTCTAATCTCGGCATCTACAAATTCTTTATTTTAGCTTATTTTTTGGTCTTCTTTTGTTACTGGCATTTAAGCTTAATTACGTCAACTGCATCTTTCCCTTTATTAATAAATTACTTCCTAAACTTAACTAAAAATAACTATTTGAATTACATGCACATAAATTTTTAGTGATTGATGAGTTTATATTAAATGGCGATTTTCGAAAAGAGCCCAATTTTTTTATCTCGCACAAGACCAAATTTATTTTTTATGATTTTCGGAAATGGACCCTGTGCGCGAATATATACACATATGTATATATAAGCAGTAAAAGAAACATTTATATCTTATGAAATAAATTAATTCTTTATTTGCTACAATGAATAAAATAACATATCAAATTTATGAATTGGATATACTAAGATGTAATTCTTGAATATTACCTCTGTATATGATCAAAAAGTCCTTTCGAGTTGTGAGAACTTAGAGAATTCGACATTTCTGTACGAGTTTCCCCCATCTTTTTTATACTCTTAGATTAAAATGCTTGAAAAGATGTTTTCAGCCTCTTAGCCTCTTACAGCAGCTGTAGAAAGTTGATAACATAAGCATGACATTACTTTTACAGCATTTACAACCGTCGTAAATTTTTTTTGGGGTGGGGGTGAGTTGATTTTTTTAATGATTTTTGGTAAAAAGAAGTAATAAAAATTAGAAAATCTTTCGTAAGGCCGAGTTTTTTAAGTTCTGTTTTGTATAAGTTTTCATTTTACCCTAACCTTATATATATATATATATATATATATATATATATATATATATATATATATATATATATATATTATATTTAACAGAAATGACTATTGACTTGATAGGGTGTTCGGGTATGTTCATATAATCAAAAGTCGAATGTATTCTTTTAGAATAATAAGCATTCAAAGTAATTAATTTACTTATTGCCGTTAGAAAACAAAACTAATTTATTTATATTGTTTTTAGGGTATATCTTTATCATAATCATAAATTAAAACACAAAATATACATACTTAATACCAAATAATTATGAAGATCTTTAAATTAAATTGAAGGGGTAAGTTAATCTACAAATGCCTTTTAACGTACAAAGCATACAAAACAATTAAGCATGAACAAAATAAAAAAAATACGCATCAAATATTAAGCATCAAACTTACGCATGAAGAAAATAACAAATGAAAAATTACATATGAAAACAAATCAAAATTACGCAGGCTTTAAAATCATTTTTACACTTTATGCATTAACAATTCTTTATATTAAACCTTATCTAATGGAGCATTCGACTTTATTTTTTATTGTATCAATCTACCTAATAAATGAATACAAGATTAAACACGTGTTACCGTTATATTTCACTTTATCATTTTTTTCCTGCCCAATTCCCATTGGACCTTACATAAAGAAATTGTTTCATAAAGTATGGAAAGTATATTATAAATTTATTTTTTTACCCATTTGTGACATAATAAATTAACCATTAATTATAAAAATATTTATTCTTCATAGTTCGTAATTTTATAATAATAAATTTAAATTAAATCCACATAACAACTTTAATATGAATAACAAATCTAATTTATTACATACCAATTAAATTGTTTTTATTTACTTTAAAACTCAAATAAAATTAATATACAAAAGATACATAATAATAATAATAAAAGTAATATTATTTTATAAATTATTATATTTACATATAATACGAAATTTCAGTCATATCAAGAATATATATGTGTGTATTACATATTTTCAGGATTCAACCCGTGTAGTAAACGAGCTATGATGGTATTTCAGTATTACTAATTAACATAGGCTGATTTTTGTGATGAATTCAAGTTAATTATGTGAACTGTGACATGGTAATAAATTCTTTTACAGATTATATAATTAGGGTGAGAGGGGTGGTCATCTTAAGGGGAGTGGTAAACTCCTACCACAACTAATCAAAACATGTCATGTCAACTTCCCTTTCCACTGCTCATTTTACACTTAATCACAAGGGGTGATTCACCCAAATATTTTTTCCTTAAAAAAACAAAAGAAAAAAATTATGTTTTGTTGAAAGAGAGTAGGGCCCACAATTACCGCCTCTTTCTCCTCTTCCTGCGTGCGGTAACAAGTTACCGCTTTTTGAGTTCACCGCATGGACTTGGGGTGTTGGCGGCGGATCATACTTGCGGTAACTCCACTCACCGCTTCCACTTCACCCATACACCCTGTTCTCCCTTATATTGTTTTTATCTAATAACCACGTGTGATACGTGGGTTTATAAAAATCCACTTATTCACAAATATTAAAATACATGGTCAAATGTTGTCTTTTGGGTGCATGTTGGTCGTTAAAAGACAATTGAAATGAATTTGAGGATCAAATTCTGGTGGTTGAGGAATAACTGAACAAGAAAAATGGCATCATAAAGATGCTTTCATTGTTCATATTTGGAGAATCTCATCCATGACTTCACTTGAATTTTAAGATATCTTCCCCATTTACCTTCAAATCCATAATGATCACAAGCAAGCATAGTCTTCAATATTCTTACTTTGAACCGAATATGAATTGATTGGAGTTTTGATATATACCCTCAAGGCCTCAACCATGAAGGACCTTTAGCCACAGCTTAAAACCATTGCTAAAGGCCTTCTGTAATGGTTTTGTCCAAGCAACTGGAATTCGAATATCCCAAAAGCCTTTGGAATGTAAAGAAATTGGAATCAAAAGAATTTGAAATTGTAATAAATTTGGGTGACAAAATTTAAAAAGCGGAACCGAGAGTATGCAAATCGGGTATTGTTGTTACTTGGCCTGGCTCCTTAGGATAAAAAGGACAAGACCGAGACTGAACTATGATAACGGTATTAATGTCGACTCCATGAAGGCAAGGTTCCTGCTTTAGAGCTGGAATCTACCATAAATTTGATGCAAAACAATGAACTTAGAGCAAAGAAGATTTCCTAATAAGAACCCAACTTTGCTTTGTAAATCTTGATGACATTTTGCATTTCTACATTGACTCTAGGGGTTTTTCATTTATTATCTTGATGTCAAAATCTATTAGTTGGAATGAAACTTGTTTCATTTTGGAGCTGAATTGACCAACAGTTTATCTTTTTATTGACTCAGTCATACACTGCAAGTGTCAACCTTTTTGTACTCTTTTAAATGAATGTAACAATCCCTTATTTAGTGACATCATATGACATATCTGATTTTGGTTTAATTTTGTTCATCTTTTGTGTTAGGGAGTTAATTGTTTTACAATATTTGGCATGTTACTCATGTAGGTTATAATCCTAAAACGTAAAGTGAAGAAAGTTGAAGGGGTCAAAGTGGCAAGTTTAATTGATTAATAGTTAATTAATTATTTTAATGTTTTGAATTATCTGGTAGGTTGTTAATGTTTAGAGATAATGAAGTGAATTAGTATTAGATTATAACTAAGAGAAGTATTAGAGTAGGTTTAGTATGGTTATTTTAGTATAAATAGATTGTTAGGGATCATGTATTTTGGTAGAGTCAAGAATTATCATAAACAGAAAGAGTCGATCTTGGGCCTGATTGCCAACAACTCAAAACTGTTTGTCTCTTTAATCTCATATTACACAGCAGTACAAAGATGTTTTACCTCATATTTCAGAAGCACTAGTTCGCTTGCATCTACCAAAGTAGCACGCTTGTGGTAACCTTAACTGTAAGCAACTTATATCGATTTATATTTCACAATTTACATCTATTTATTCTTATTAGCGAGCTGTAACAGAACGATGCTAGCGTATTGTCTAACTGCAGGTGGGGTGGGGGGTTAGCGGATGCAAGAATATTATAGAAACGCACCTGGCTTTTGCAAGAATATTATACAAACGCACCCACAAACAAACATGTTGAGATAAGAAATCCTTTCGAGTGAATTTTGCAAACCAAACGCACTCTAAATTTTGCAAGCCACCACCTGTCAGATTGTCATCCCCATAAACCATAACCCTAAACTTTGATACAAGAATATTAATGTCGGGCATACGAGAACATGCTCCAAACATAAAAGACGCAATAAATCAAATATACTCACACGGTCACAACCTTCTCTGACTTTACCAATGTATCAAATATAACTCAAGACTTGCTAATATCATTTGATCAAATGTCTAACAAAGATAACAAAAGCAAATAAAACACCATATAAACTGTTCAAAAGAGTTCCACAACAGTCAGCACAATGCACATAACCAATAACCAATTGATTAACATCAACCACAAACTATTAAACAACTCTCCAGCCATGAGGAATTACCAACACAATCCAAAACAACCAAACCTCATTGTTTGATTGAAGGCTCTTTACTATCACAATCATTTAATACTTTGATGTGATCATAGCTTCAAAACAGCATTTCCATCAACGAAAACCAAGTTCCCAAAACACCAAGAATTACACCAAGAACTATCATCGCCAAATCGCACATAAGCTCCTCCCTCTTTAGCTCGTTCTTGAACACAATGTAATGAAACAAAGCCGGTAACACCAACCCCAATATACAACAAGTACTGCTCCCAACCAATGACAAGAAATCCGTAAAATTCGGCACCAAAAGAGCCACTAAACTCACCACCATAACCAACACCCATCTCATCCACAAACAATACCTTCCTTCCCAATACCTTCTCTCCATAACTTCATAAACCGGATGCATCATCAACGGAAACGTGAAGAAAAGGTTCACACAAAGTCCTAACTGCACTAACGAACTTAACACGCCTTTACCCATGTTTGCAGTGACAATATCTCGCGTGTTTTCACCGAAAGCAAAGTAACCCAACACTCCAAAAACCCCATACATAGCTGCAATGGAAAACATAGCCCAGCCCAAAACAAAACCGAACCTTTTCTTATCCCTAGCTTCCGCTTCAAGCGGCAACGCCATTCCAATCCCTTCAAACGAAAACAAAGCCACCCCAAGCCCATAACAAAACGTCGAAAAGCTCCCAAACGCGTGCACATTCGTGGTCGTTTTCAAAAACACAACGACATCTTGAACCATCACTACACTCATTGCACCAACATCAACAATATCCGCGAAAATACTCAAAGGGGCGAGAAGTGTCAACGTGGGAATCGCGTTTAATCCCAATTGAAACGGAAAACAACCCCATATATAAAACGTTTTCGCCTTTAACCCCCAAATGTAAGGGGCTGCATTAAGATAATTCCCTGACTCAACAGGGGCAGAATGAAACAGATGACTTAATGTGTTACCAATAAATATTAAATATCCCACACAAAACCCGGCCTGTGATGCCAGTATCAATATATCCACAACAAACCGCCCGATCGGGCCACAAACAGCGAAGCCCAAATCGCCGAAAGAATTGATTCTGGAATAAGTAAGAGGAGTTTCGAGTTTCTTTCGGGTTTTCAACTAACAACATCATGCCACGGTAGGCGAGACCGGACACAACGAATATCATGATGAAGCCGGTAACCCAACCGGTTCGCATGAACGTGTAAGGGAGACCGAGGACGCCGGCGCCCACGATGGCGATGAAAATGTTGGCGAATGTTTTGGGTGTTGATGACAAGGAATCTGAGGTTCCGAGAAGTGGGGAGTCTTCTCTTGGGATTGATCTGATGGGGTTTGAGGAAGAGTAATTGGTTTCATTATTATTATATTATTAATTGTTGTTGTTGTGGAAAACCATGCTGATTGAATGAAAACGTTGTTGTCGGATATATTGCTGCAGGGGAGATTGATGATGTTCGATGGTATGGGAGGATAGAGAAGAAATGGGTTTGAATTAAATGGAAGGAAGATCGTGACAGATGTGTGGATGAAGCAGCGGGTATCCGCGTAAGTTAAGTACGATGATTGGTGTTGTTTTGTCTCCTATCCAGATATTTATTTCACAACGCTGGGAGTTGGGCCTGCTTGCTTTGAACTGTGAAGGAGGAGCCCAAGGCCCAATATTATAATCAATGCCATCATACAGACGTTAAACTGGGTAGTTGCAACAGATCATGGGTTTATCTAAAACACAATCATTTTCTTGTAAAATATTAAATATATTCACAACATTTTTATTATGGGTAACAGTTTCAACAATGATAGAATATTGGAATGAAAGACACTGGGTTAATTGCCGTAAAATATGGAAGGTTAGTATTATTTTATTGTCGTATTTTATTTTATTATAATTAAAAAATCAACTTTTAAGATAATACAAACCGGTTTAACGGTTTAAATTGGTAGAACCGGATTTAGAGCCGGTACATAAGATATGTCAAATTCAGGTTTTACCGGTCTTTATCATACTGAGCCTATGTCTAGTGTTTGATTTAACCAGCATAACTAGCCATTTTATACATGTATCTAAAACATTGATTAGAATACCAAAGACCCAGAGGCAAGAACAAGTTATTAAAAAAAGCCCACGAAATTAAGAATCTTTTGGATAGCTGGATTTTTTTTGGAACTATTAAAACAAATAATAAAGTAATATTTGTAATCGTATTTTAAATGTCTACAAAGTATTTTAACTTTTGTAGGTGACAAAAGAACTAATAACGAGACTTATTAAGTGTTGTAAATTGTTTTTGTTAACATCGGAAATATAAATGTAAGGAAAATAACCATATAAAGACTGAAAATTTCTACAACTAATACGGGATTTGAAACCTTTTAAAAAATTGATTACATTTAAAAGTATGAATATTTAAGTAATTTTTTTCTATAGTTTTGAACACATATTTGACTTGTTTACTATCGAGCCGGAGGTCTCATTAAAAGTAGCCTTTCTATTTTATGGGATAGAGGTAAAACTGTCTACATCTTAACTTTCTCAGACCCTACCTTAGCTTTACTATTGATAAGATATACTGAGTATAATGATAATGATTTCCAAACTTTACAAATTTAGAAGTGTGCAAATATGCTAAAGGAAGTGTAACATACTAGCATTAATACGACAGTTGTAGTAAAACAAGATAAATTAAGCAAAATTTAGAAGTGTGCAAATATGCTAAAGGAAGTGTAACATACTAGCATTAATACGACAGTTGTAGTAAAACAAGATAAATTAAGCAGTATTAGAACAAAGAACACAACCGTCCTAACAATCAAGTTGGTCTAGTGGTTAATCACTTGGTTTCTTTCCTTGAGGTTTTAAGTTCAACTCTCACTAGCATCACTTTAAAGGACATTGGTGGTGACAATGAAGTTTAGAACCAGGCCTCTCTGGAGGTCGTCAGTTCGAAACCGAGCCGAACCAGGTTTTATAGCAGTGGGCCTTCGGGCAGGTGGGTTTTCCCTGGAACTGGTGACTCAGGTATGCATCCAACTCTGACTGTTATAGAGGAGGGATGCATTTGCTCGATTAAGAGCATCCCAGGATGATTATTCAGTGATTTAGTTGACCGTTAAAAAAAAGTTGGTCATTCACTTAAACGGATGGAAATAAACAAAAATCATGGTTTTTTTTATTCAAAACAAGATAAAACCTTGGATCTAGTGGTGCTTTTGATGGTGATACGGATCCAGACTCGCCCGAATATGAGGATCAAGGACCCGACCCAGCAACCCGTGGCTAGGATCGGCGCTGGTTCTTTATCAACATTCAACCAATCATCTATGTTTTATTTATTTCCGTTATTATCTTTTCCTTAATTGTTGTATCTTTGTTTCCATGTTTATCTTTTAGAAACTCTCTATTTAAGAATTGTAACCCTTGGTTGGATGTTAGGTTATTTTTTTTAATAAAGAAAAGTTTTCTTTTAGACAGAATTGTTCTTTGTCGTTCGGGTTGGCCGGAGGCAGGTTATCACGCTAGAGTTCTAGCGTCCACTCGAATACGAATCCGTATCAAGTCCTCCCCCTCTAAAAACGGACTCGTCCGCGAGTCATCATTAGCGCCTGGATCATACGGAGACAAATCAGCAACATTGAAGGTGGCAGACACTTTGTAATGACCGGGAAGGTCAATCTTGTAGGCGTTATCATTGATCCGTTTGAGAACACGGAATGGCCCATCCGCTCGCGGGTGGAGTTTACCAAAACGACCTTGTGGAAAACGTTCCCGGCGCAAAAATATCCACACAAGATCTCCTTCCTTGAAAACCACCTTGCGACGGTGTTTATTAACACGAGATTGGTACTGCAGATTATGTTTGACTATTTGTTCACGGACTTGCTCGTGTAACAGTTTAATTTGGTTGGCCCGCTCCTCCCCATCTGCACAAAAAGGGCTAAGATCTTGCAATGGTGCCAAGTCAAGAGGGGTAAATGGGTTACGCCCGTAAACAACAAAGAATGGACTGCGGCCCGTGGCACTGTGGTTTGACCGATTATAGGCGAACTCTGCTTGTGGAAGAACCAAGTCCCATTTCTTTGGATTATCGCCCACTAAACTACGAAGGAGGTTTCCCAAACTCCGGTTAGTAACTTCGGTTTGTCCGTCGGTTTGGGGATGGGGAGCTACTAAATTGTAGCTTCGCTCCCAAGCGTTTCCGTAAGGTACGCCAAAAGTGACTAATGAATTTCACATCCCGATCTGATGTAATTGTTTTGGGTGTCACACCCCGACCCGCAGCGGAAATAAGAGTCGGGGCATAATTGGGTTATCACCAAAGCACATGACATTTACTATTATGTTTCATAATTAATAAAGTCAAAGTTACATTTTCAAACATCCAAACATGTTCATTCAATACAAAGGAAATAACCAAACATAACAATCCCAATACTAAATCGTTTTATTCTTTTAATCCAGGTCCTATGTGTTCCTAGCTGCTGCTGGTTCACCTGTATCATGTGTAAAATGGGAGTTTTTGGGTCAACATAAGTTGGCGAGTGAACCTTATTAGATAAACATTTGATAATGATTTTATGGTTAGTTTATCAATGAAATATTGTGCATAATCATAAAAGAGCAAATGTAAGTAATCAAGCATTGGCAAAATAGCAGTTACAATTATAACATACAATAACACTTGATAGCATACATGAACATACCAATATCATATGATAACTAACATAAATGAACTGTGCGATCAAGGCTCAATCAAACGGAGCCGATCGTATTGCATGTACTGAAATGTAAAATGAACTGTGCGATCAAGGCTCAATCAAACGGAGCCGATCGTTGCGGGCACGCCAGGTTCAACCGCATAATAAAATTGGGAAAAGGCTCAAACCTCACGAATGGGGAGCGGCGGCCTCGGCAATTGCATGTATTGAAATAATAATTTGTATCCAATAATAACTACTTAACAGCAACAAACTAAATACACATGTCCATGATATGATGTATGCACAATAGTTTAGTTATAATATGTATATAAACAAAGACACATGATACACCCCAAAAACGTGATTAAAACGGGGAATTTGAAAAGTTCACTCACATTGGGTGCGTTGAATTTGAGATGGTGAGATGCGCACGATTTAGATGAGCGGAATCGACGAGGAATACTAACCTAAATAATAATGGAAAATATATTAGGTGGATGGATTTTATTAAGGATTTTAATGAAACTTTCAGATATATTTTTGTGAGTTTATGGCTATTTTCTATCTTTAAAAATGTTATTTTTAAGTATTTTTAATTGATTTTAAATTAAATTAAATAAATAAAAATATAAAAAAAAATATTATTTTTTTAAGTGTTGACCGTTGACCGTTGACCGGTTCGGTCAGCGGATAATTCTGCGCCGGGTGGGATTCGAACCGGCGACCCTCCGTTCACGTGCACGTAGCTCTACCAACTGAGCTACGTGTCTAACCCGTTATAAACTCGTTTTTAATTACATTTATACACTTATTTGAATTAACCGAAAATTCCTTTATTTGCAAAAACGTTTTATTTCAATTGGACCGGTGCTCATGACAAGATTCGAACGCGCGACGTGAAGTTCATGATGCACACAGTCCACCGCTGGACTGTGTGTCTAACCCGGTTATATTCTTGGTTTTTATTATACTTAACAACTATCTGTTTTAACCCGGTTTAGTTCTTGATCAAAAAGGCAGGTTATTACACAAGGCGTGCGTGCAGCAAGGATCGAACTCGGGACGTGAGTGTGAAATTTGCACACAGTCCACCGCTGGACTATGTGTCTAACCCGTTTAAGATACCGTTTTTAATTAATCTTATGTTCGGTTATGACTTCATCTTCTTCGCCGATTTACACAGACATCATAATTCGACTGGTTATGATTGATTGGTGATTTATACAATTCTCAGACATTAACAGAAATTCAAAAGTAAAGAATGGAGAGAGTTTAAGGAACAGAATATACCGACTGATGTTATTCACAGAAATCCGGCGGAGGTTCGTCGGTACTGGAAATGAACTCCGGCTGTTGAACCAATTAACAGCGTTGATCGATTATTCATAAAGTTGAGTCACTTAAACAAGGTTTAAAAGAAGTTTAGGATATCATACCAGTTCACAGTGTGATTCCGGCAGTCTCTGAGATTTTCCGGCGAAGGTAAGATTTTTGATAAACGTTGACTAGGATCGATTATGATGATGGAGTTGTGTTAGAGACTGACTAATCACATGTTTTAAACAGAAAGAGTCGGAGGAATTACCGTGAGAATGTGAGTCCCGGTTTTCCGGTGACTTGCAGAAATTTTCCGGCGAACTGATTCAGAAGATCTTATGGTTCAAAAATGCGACGAAAATGAAATTGAGTATTGTTGTGATAGTTCTGAATCGTGCAAATGATCTGGAGCTTGAATTAAATCAGAACTTGATGAATTTTCGGTTTCAAAAGCCGAAAATGATAAGACTTAAAGTTTCAATCAATTTTAACTTGATTAGAAACCGTAATACAGGTTATAACTGAAATTGTGAGGTAAACAATCGATTTGACGATTGGTTTGCCGATTACCGGTTTTCAGATGGTATCATCGGTTAAACTGAGTTTGTGTATAAGTTTCTTTTGCTTTCCTATAGTTAACAGAAAACACATTGTGGCGGAGTGGTTTAGGGAATGGTTGTTAAGTTGTTTAAAGACTTGGCTGACCCGGGTTCGAGTCCCGACAGCTTCAAATATTTTTTATTTGTTTTATTTTAACTTTTTATCAAATATAATTTTTATAGTTTAGTTTATTTATTAATTATGTAACGTTTTAACTCAAAACAATCATAAATAATTAACGCAACTTTTATAACTTGGTACAAGATTACAAAACGGAGCGGGTTTTGGAGACCCGATTTTTACAAATGTTACAGTATCCCCTACTTTTAGGAATTTCATCCCGAAATTTAAATAGTTGAAGTAGTAGGAAAAAGATACGGGTATTTTTCACGCATTGAGTCTTCACGTTCCCAAGTAAACTCAGGTCCCCGTTTCGACTCCCAGCGTACCCTAACGATTGGAATGCGACTTCGTCGAAGACGCTTTTCTCCGTAGTCCATGATCTCCACTGGTCTTTCAATAAAATGCATGGATTCATCAATCTGAATATCTTCCAGTGGAATATGGAGATTTTCATCAGCGAGGCACTTCTTCAAGTTCGACACGTGGAATGTGGGATGAATCCTGTCGAGTTCTTCCGGTAGGTCAAGCTTGTATGCTACAGGACCTACTCTTTCGAGTATCTTGAAAGGTCCTACATAACGTGGTGCTAGCTTTCCCTTTTGACCAAAATGAACTACTCCCTTCCACGGTGATACTTTTAAAAGCACATGATCACCAATGTTAAACTCCAAGGGCTTCCGTCGTTTATCTGCATAACTCTTTTGACGACTTTGAGCTGCTAGAAGATTGTTTCGGATTTGATGAATCTTGTCTGTGGTTTCTTGGATCAATTCTGGACCAGTAATTTGTGCTTCCCCAATTTCGTGCCAACAAACAGGAGATCGGCACTTTCGACCATATAAGGCTTCAAAAGGTGCCATGCCGATGCTCGAATGATAGCTGTTGTTGTACGAAAATTCAACTAACGGTAGGTGGGCGTCCCAATTTCCCTTGAAGTCTATGACACATGCTCTAAGCATATCCTCAAGAGTTTGAATGGTGCGCTCAGACTGTCCATCAGTTTGGGGATGATAGGCGGTACTGAGATCTAATCGAGTGCCCATAGCGGATTGTACTGCTTGCCATGTTCGTGAGGTGAAACGACCATCACGATCAAAAATAATACTTAATGGTACCCCATGTCGGCTTACGATTTCGTTGATATAAATACGAGCAAGCTTTTCGTTCTTGAAATCTTCTCGAATAGGAATAAATTGAGCTGATTTTGTAAGTCGGTCTATAATCACCCATATAGTGTCATACCCACCAGAAGTGCGAGGTAACCCGGTAATGAAATCCATGGTTATATTTTCCCACTTCCATACAGGTATTTCCGGTTGGACTAGAAGTCCTGAGGGTCTTTGGTGTTCAGCCTTCACCTTTGAACATGTAAGACACTTGGATACAAAAACGGCAATATCTTTCTTCATTCCAGGCCACCAATAGGTGTATCGTAGGTCTTGATACATCTTATCGGCTCCTGGGTGTATAGAATATCGCGTTTTGTGAGCTTCATTCATAAGAGTTTCGCGAAGATTGTTGTGGTTAGGAATCCAGATACGATCTAGGTAATACAGAATACCATCTGATTTAGTTTCAAGTTTTAGCTCGGCTCCACAGGACATCTCTTTTCTTACATCTTCTTCTGTTATTGAAACGTGTTGAGCTTCTCGAATTTGATCTTTAATATCGGTTATAATTTGCGAACATAGAAGATGAATGGAGTTCGCATAACCCTTTCGACTAAGTGCATCAGCCACCACATTTGCTTTACCAGGGTGGTATCTAATTTCACAGTCGTAATCATTTAGGAGTTCGACCCATCTTCGTTGCCTCATATTTAACTCTTTTTGATTAAAGATATGTTGAAGACTCTTGTGGTCAGTGTATATTTCACACTTAGTACCATAGAGATAATGTCTCCATATCTTTAGAGCGAATACAACGGCTCCAAGTTCTAAGTCATGAGTGGTGTAGTTCTTTTCGTGTGTCTTGAGTTGCCTCGAGGCATAAGCTATGACTTTTCCTCTATGCATAAGAACGCAACCTAATCCTTGCTGTCACACCCCGACCCGCAGCGGAAAAGGTGATCGGGGCATGATTGGGTTATCATCAAAGCTCATGACATTTATTATGCGTTTCATATTCATTAAATACTGTTTAATGGAAATTTACAATGAAGATTACAACATGTTCTAACTATCAATCTAAGCTTCTTTGTTCTCTTCTAAGGCATTTCCTATGTTTTCCTCGCTTCAACCTGTTCACCTGTATCATGTGTAAAAGGGTTTTTGGATCAACATAAAGTTGGCGAGTGAATCCTATGAAAAACATTTGAACAAGTTTATCCAATTGATTATAAATAATGTGCATAACCACATATGAGTAAATGTAGATGTAAATTTATTCACACAACACATAATATTAAAAATTGCACACACATACATCAAATGATTGTTTTGAGGCACGCGTTGTTCGACTCGTCTCCCACGAGGAACTGATGGGCCTAATGATGAGTTTTGAGGCACGCGTTGTTCTACGAACTGATGGGCCTAATGAATGAGTTTTGAGGCACGCGTTGTTCTACGAACTGATGGGCCTAATGAATGAGTTTTAAGGCACGCGTTGTTCAACTCGTCTCCCACGAGAAACTGATGGGCCTAATGAATGAGTTTTGAGGCACGCGTTGTTCTACGAACTGATGGGCCTAATGAATGAGTTTTAAGGCACGCGTTGTTCAACTCGTCTCCCACGAGGAACTGATGGGCCTAAATAATTTGCATACAACTTGACAATATGTAATACATCACAACCAACAATATTTACATTCTAGTTTAATTCATATAATGGTATAGCACGAGTTTGCATAAGAGAATTAGTTTAAGCGACACATGATACACCCCAAAACATGAATAAAAAGGGGAATTTGTAAGAATTCACTCACAGTGGGTGCGTTCGGTTGATGATGTTGAATGCACGCGAAGTGGTTTTAACCACGAGTGAGATTAACCTAGATAAATCGCATTATGGTTTGGTAAGTAAATGGATTTTATTAATCTATTTTAGTAGGATTGTTGGGTGTATTTTTGTGAGTTTAAGGCTATTTTCTAACCTTAAAAATGTCATTTTTAAGTATTTTTAATTGATTTTTAATTAAAATAAATAAATAAATAAAAATTATAAAAAAATTGACTTTTTTTGACCATTGACCGTTGACTTTGACTGACTGTTGACCGGTTCGAATGCATATTGTTGTGCGCTGAGTGAGGCTCGAACCCGAGACCTCCCGTACGCGTGCACGCAGCTCTACCAACTGAGCTACGTGTCTAACCCGTCATATATCTGATTTTAATTATATATATATATATTAATTAGATTTAAACAGAAATCCTTTATTTTAAAAACGATTTTTAATCCAGAGAACCGGTGCGCTCCACAGGTCTCGAACCCGGGACCTGTGGGTTGTGTAACACACAGTCCACCGCTGGACTGTGTGTTTAACATGTTATATAATCAATTTTTATTATACTTAAATACAAACTATTTGTTTTCATTTCTGACTTATTTAAAAAGGTAAAATAATTGTCCGGGTCGATGCAGAAGACCGGACTCGAACTCGTGTGCTTTGATTAAACATACACACAGTCCACCGCTGGACTGTGTGTCTAACTTGGTTATTATTCCGGTTATTAATATACTTAACATATACATAAAATCAATCCGGTTCAGTTAACAAAAAAATGAATTTTTATTAAGGCAGCGTGTGTGGAAACAATATTCGAACTCGAGACCTTTGCGTTTAATGTGCACACAGTCCACCGCTGGACTGTGTGTCTAACCCGGTAAATAACTTGATTTTAATTATACTTATATGTTTACCGAACTTCATCTTCTTCGTTGTGTTATAACCAGAAGTGACGACTGACTGGTTCGAAGTGTTGATTCAGGTTTCTTTAGCGTTTTATGATTAATTACAGATGAGATAAAAGTAAAAAGAAAGGAAATTAGGCGTGAAAAGTACCGACTGGCTTTCCTCTGTTTTCCGGCAGAACTCCGGCGACAGCAATCTCTTCCGGCGACGAGTGTCTTGCAGCAGAGAATCTTCAGAAAGCTTACAAAGGGTGTGGGTGACTTCGGTATAAGTTTAGGGGGTTCAGTAAAGCTCAGAGATTAAGGACTCGGTTTTCCGGCGACGAACAGAATATTTCCGGTGAGTGAGTTTTCGCCGAGAAAGGGCGCGATTTGAGAGTGAAAGGTTTCTGGTGAGTTGTGGGTGAATTTATAGGGTAGTATCGAGATGTATGGGGTCTGAATTTGGTCTCAATTCGAAGTCAGCCGTTCTCCGGCGGTTACGACTGATGTCGCGGGTTCAGACGTCGGTTATAACCGTCGTGGGAGTTAATTCTTCGGTTAAATTGAGCGGAAACGTAAATTATCAGCGAAGTCGTCGGGATTTTCGACGACTGCTATTTGGGCGCAAATTGACTGAATTTTGACTTCCGCACTTTATTATTTGAATTAATTGATTCCTTTTATTATCAGAAAATCAAAGTGGCGGAGCGGTTTAAATGTTGGGTGTTAAGTTGTTGTTGAACCGGTACAGACCCGGGTTCGAAACCCGGCAGAACCAAAACATTTTTATTTTGCGATTTTTAACAGTTTTTCAAAAACAACTTATATATTCCAATATAATAATTGATTATGTATCGTTTAAAATTATTTTGGGCATTTAATTCGCAACGAAATTTTTAACTGATTGTTCGGTTAATAAACGGAGCGGGTTTGGTAAAATCCGTTTTTGACGAATGTTACAGTATCCCCTGCTTTTTAGAATTTCGTCCCGAAATTTAAATAGTGATGTATTTGACTAAAAGAATGATGGTGTTTAGTTTGACAGTTACATGCTTAGAAGAAATAAGGGTTTAAGTTTTTTGTTCGAGGCGGTAACGTTCCTTGTAAGGGTTAAGTACCCTATTACAGGAATCGCTTTTTGTTGCCTACTGTAAAAGTATTGATAAGCAGAATTGATTTGCTAACTTTGATTTCATGCATTAAAGTTTGAATATGCTTAGAAGGTTAGGGTTATATCCTAAGGCAAAACTTCTAATACTACAATCTACACAAATAAACACAACAACTAATAATTGAATCCACATTCTGATAGCATATTTGTTTGTATGGTGACAGTTCCTCTCTCGTTTGTTATGATGGAGAGGTTAGTTTATGTAGAAATGGAACACAATCCAATTTCTTTAAATAGCGAGATGATATAAATGTAACACAAATTTCAACCTAGGTAATACTAAATCCTACATGGAACTTCTCATATTCGCCTGATAACGCCTCTGATCCTTTGGCAAGAATACTTATATATAGGAAGTACCAGCGGCGTATCCACCATATTCTTGTCAAATTTTCATTGGTTTTATCAGTGAATTATGATTAGTCCTATATAACTCTACAACCAATACAACAAACATAAAATACTGAAATGAAATATATCTGTGCGATCAAGGCTCAATCAAACGGAGCCGATCGTATTGCATGTACTGAAAATGAAATTTCTGTGTGCTCAAGGCTCAATCAAACGGAGCCGAACGTATTGCATGTACTGAAAATGAAATTGTCTGTGTGCTCAAGGCTCAATCAAACGGAGCCAAACGTATTGCATGTACTGAAAATGAAATTGTCTGTGTGCTCAAGGCTCAATCAAACGGAGCCGAACGTATTGCATGTACTGAAAATGAATAACTTAATCTAAACATCAATCACACAAACAGCCTATGCATGGAACCTCTCATAACCGCCTGATAATGCCTCCGATCATTTGACAAGAATACTTATATATAGGAAGTACCAGCGGCGTATCCACCATATTCTTGTCAAATTCTCATTGACTTTATCCGCAAGTTATGATTAGTTCTATGCGACTCTACAACATAAACAAACACAACAACCAGCGCTTGAGTCTTAATTCTGATAGTATACATGTTTGAATGATGACAATACCTCTCTCGTTTATTATGATGGAGAGGTTAGTCTATGTAGAAGTGAGACACAACTCAACTTCTTTAAATGATGAAACTGAGATACGTCGTGAGGTATGATGATTTGAATATTAAATCAATGAGTATAAAACAAACTGAACTAGTAATTTGCGTTAAAATTCTTGGATAAATTTCCAACTGAGATACGTGAAAATTGAGATAACATAAAGAAAAACATAAAAACTAAGTGGTTGGTGTTGAATCTTGATTCTTGGTGAGAGAAGGCTAGTTAAGTGGTTTGTTTGGACCGTTAATATCTTCAACTGGATTGGCGTTGATGTTATAAACTCTTCCTCTCGCTGGCGGTGGAGCTGGGTTTGTTTGATTTGCTTGGTTAACTGGGTTTGCTTGAGCTTGGGCGTTTATGATGTTAACCAAACGAGGGCACGTGTTTCTAAAATGGGTAGGGTCGCCACAATTGAAACAAGCTCGAACATATGGGAACATGGGGTATTGAGGTTGTTGATATGTTTGGACCATGTTTTGAGTAGGGGGTGGGGTTTGGTTTTGTGAGGTGCGGCAAACCTTGCTCAAATGACCGTAGCGTCCACAATTCGCACATAGTCGACAGGGTAAAGTAGATGGATGGTGATAGAAACAGGTGCTGCATTGAGGGTGAGGTCCAATGTAAGGCTTCTTATTTGGGTAAGTTGAGTTGAGTGCTACTTGAGTGATTGGGATAGTTTGGGGAGGTACAACTTGTGAAGCTGGTTGGTTGCGTTGGGTGACGGCAAAAATTTGCCCATCTCGTTTCCTCTTAGAAATAGGTGGTGTAGAGGATTCGGTTCGGGTGGAGTTTGTGGTTTCGGTTGATGCTTTATCCTTCTTCTTCTCCTCCTTGAAATCTTTGTTCCGGATTCGGTTCTCGGTGAGCGCTGTTGCTAGCTCCATTGCTGCTTCCAAAGTTGCAGGCGAGGTACTTATTACAGAGTCTTGAATCTTTGATGGAAGACCACGAATGTAGTGCTCGATCAAACGGTAGAGGGGAGTGAACAAGTTGGGAACCATTTGATTTAACTCAAGGAATCTCTTGTTGTATGTGGTGTGGTCGCCTTCCTTTTGTTTCAAAGAATGGAACTCATCCTCCAATTTCTTGATTTCGCTTCTTGGGCAAAACCGTCTTGTCATGATTCCCTTCAACTCTTCCCAAGTCAAAGTCATAGTATCTTCAACACCTCGTTTGGTCTTCTCTGTATTCCACCATGTGAGTGTTGTTCCAAGTAAACGACCGGTAGCATAACGCACTTTGCAATCATCGGGGCAATCGCAATTTAGAAAAGTGTTCTCCATTTCTTCGAACCAATGGAGGAGAGCGGTGACACCCTCAGTACCTTCGTATTTTGGAGGATCGCAGGATTTGAAATGTTTGTAGGTGCATTTAGTGACTTTTGGGGAAAGATTGACAGTGTTTTGATCTTCTTGTTGGGTTGGGTTAACGGAATTAGCGGTAAGGGCTTGTTGAACTTGAACTACGATGTTGGGTATTACGGTCGCCATTTGCTGAGCGATTTGGGCAGCCATGCGTTCACGGGCTTTTCCTGCTCTCATCTTCCTACGGGCGAGGTTAGAAGACATCTACAAGGAATACATGTCAAGAGTATGAGTTGGATGCTTTTGGGTTCGTGGGTCGTGTTTGGGAATGAACATTCATAAAATAAATATAGAAAAATAAATCTACTACATCCATAGGATGTCTTGGGCTTTGCTCGTAATTGGGCCTTGCATGCCGCCATACTTCACCTTCGTAATCACGTGGGCCCCCATGATTACCGGGTTTTTCATATGGTTCGCATGTGTTAGCCTGGTCACGTACACTAAAACCCGGAGAAAATCGAGAAATATGTAACGTATGATATTCGGAATGTGCCCAGGCATGGACACGGTGACATCTCAAAGTGGGGTTAGTTCGAACGACGTTTGGTGTGGCATGCTTTGGCCTAATAGGTCCATCGTACTCTCATCGTTAGTCCCCAGGTAGGCAAACTGGTCCGTTATTTTGGATTTATACGAATGCCAACCTAGACAGGACGTTCCGACTACCGGTACTTGTACCCTTCCAGTTACTACATGCCCGTCGCAGAACTTACTTTGATGAGATTTGAAAATTGCACAAAATCTTTCGATAATGAGAGTATGAAAATAAATTGAATACAGAACATCGATATATGTATAATGAATATGTATATAAGCATGTATGTTTGACTGTAAATGTAAACAAATATGAAACAAATAAATATCACAAGTTTGTATGTAACCACCTAATCAATTAAAATTTAGGCAGACTATAGTATAGGCTCTAAGGGTCTAATAACCTATCCTATATCCCTATAGTCATGGCTCTGATACCAATCTGTCACACCCCGACCCGCAGCGGAAAAGGTGATCGGGGCATGATTGGGTTATCATCAAAGCTCATGACATTTATTATGCGTTTCATATTCATTAAATACAGTTTAATGGAAATTTACAATGAAGATTACAACATGTTCTAACTATCAATCTAAGCTTCTTTGTTCTCTTCTAAGGCATTTCCTATGTTTTCCTCGCTTCAACCTGTTCACCTGTATCATGTGTAAAAGGGTTTTTGGATCAACATAAAGTTGGCGAGTGAATCCTATGAAAAACATTTGAACAAGTTTATCCAATTGATTATAAATAATGTGCATAACCACATATGAGTAAATGTAGATGTAAATTTATTCACACAACACATAATATTAAAAATTGCACACACATACATCAAATGATTGTTTTGAGGCACGCGTTGTTCGACTCGTCTCCCACGAGGAACTGATGGGCCTAATGATGAGTTTTGAGGCACGCGTTGTTCTACGAACTGATGGGCCTAATGAATGAGTTTTAAGGCACGCGTTGTTCAACTCGTCTCCCACGAGGAACTGATGGGCCTAATGAATGAGTTTTGAGGCACGCGTTGTTCTACGAACTGATGGGCCTAATGAATGAGTTTTAAGGCACGCGTTGTTCAACTCGTCTCCCACGAGGAACTGATGGGCCTAAATAATTTGCATACAACTTGACAATATGTAATACATCACAACCAACAATATTTACATTCTAGTTTAATTCATATAATGGTATAGCACGAGTTTGCATAAGAGAATTAGTTTAAGCGACACATGATACACCCCAAAACATGAATAAAAAGGGGAATTTGTAAGAATTCACTCACAGTGGGTGCGTTCGGTTGATGATGTTGAATGCACGCGAAGTGGTTTTAACCACGAGTGAGATTAACCTAGATAAATCGCATTATGGTTTGGTAAGTAAACGGATTTTATTAATCTATTTTAGTAGGATTGTTGGGTGTATTTTTGTGAGTTTAAGGCTATTTTCTAACCTTAAAAATGTCATTTTTAAGTATTTTTAATTGATTTTTAATTAAAATAAATAAATAAATAAAAATTATAAAAAAATTGACTTTTTTTGACCATTGACCGTTGACTTTGACTGACTGTTGACCGGTTCGAATGCATATTGTTGTGCGCTGAGTGAGGCTCGAACCCGAGACCTCCCGTACGCGTGCACGCAGCTCTACCAACTGAGCTACGTGTCTAACCCGTCATATATCTGATTTTAATTATATATATATATTAATTAGATTTAAACAGAAATCCTTTATTTTAAAAACGATTTTTAATCCAGAGAACCGGTGCGCTCCACAGGTCTCGAACCCGGGACCTGTGGGTTGTGTAACACACAGTCCACCGCTGGACTGTGTGTTTAACATGTTATATAATCAATTTTTATTATACTTAAATACAAACTATTTGTTTTCATTTCTGACTTATTTAAAAAGGTAAAATAATTGTCCGGGTCGATGCAGAAGACCGGACTCGAACTCGTGTGCTTTGATTAAACATACACACAGTCCACCGCTGGACTGTGTGTCTAACTTGGTTATTATTCCGGTTATTAATATACTTAACATATACATAAAATCAATCCGGTTCAGTTAACAAAAAAATGAATTTTTATTAAGGCAGCGTGTGTGGAAACAATATTCGAACTCGAGACCTTTGCGTTTAATGTGCACACAGTCCACCGCTGGACTGTGTGTCTAACCCGGTAAATAACTTGATTTTAATTATACTTATATGTTTACCGAACTTCATCTTCTTCGTTGTGTTATAACCAGAAGTGACGACTGACTGGTTCGAAGTGTTGATTCAGGTTTCTTTAGCGTTTTATGATTAATTACAGATGAGATAAAAGTAAAAAGAAAGGAAATTAGGCGTGAAAAGTACCGACTGGCTTTCCTCTGTTTTCCGGCAGAACTCCGGCGACAGCAATCTCTTCCGGCGACGAGTGTCTTGCAGCAGAGAATCTTCAGAAAGCTTACAAAGGGTGTGGGTGACTTCGGTATAAGTTTAGGGGGTTCAGTAAAGCTCAGAGATTAAGGACTCGGTTTTCCGGCGACGAACAGAATATTTCCGGTGAGTGAGTTTTCGCCGAGAAAGGGTGCGATTTGAGAGTGAAAGGTTTCTGGTGAGTTGTGGGTGAATTTATAGGGTAGTATCGAGATGTATGGGGTCTGAATTTGGTCTCAATTCGAAGTCAGCCGTTCTCCGGCGGTTACGACTGATGTCGCGGGTTCAGACGTCGGTTATAACCGTCGTGGGAGTTAATTCTTCGGTTAAATTGAGCGGAAACGTAAATTATAGGCGAAGTCGTCGGGATTTTCGACGACTGCTATTTGGGCGCAAATTGACTGAATTTTGACTTCCGCACTTTATTATTTGAATTAATTGATTCCTTTTATTATCAGAAAATCAAAGTGGCGGAGCGGTTTAAATGTTGGGTGTTAAGTTGTTGTTGAACCGGTACAGACCCGGGTTCGAAACCCGGCAGAACCAAAACATTTTTATTTTGCGATTTTTAACAGTTTTTCAAAAACAACTTATATATTCCAATATAATAATTGATTATGTATCGTTTAAAATTATTTTGGGCATTTAATTCGCAACGAAATTTTTAACTGATTGTTCGGTTAATAAACGGAGCGGGTTTGGTAAAATCCGTTTTTGACGAATGTTACAGTATCCCCTGCTTTTTAGAATTTCGTCCCGAAATTTAAATAGTGATGTATTTGACTAAAAGAATGATGGTGTTTAGTTTGACAGTTACATGCTTAGAAGAAATAAGGGTTTAAGTTTTTTGTTCGAGGCGGTAACGTTCCTTGTAAGGGTTAAGTACCCTATTACAGGAATCGCTTTTTGTTGCCTACTGTAAAAGTATTGATAAGCAGAATTGATTTGCTAACTTTGATTTCATGCATAAAAGTTTGAATATGCTTAGAAGGTTAGGGTTATATCCTAAGGCAAAACTTCTAATACTACAATCTACACAAATAAACACAACAACTAATAATTGAATCCACATTCTGATAGCATATTTGTTTGTATGGTGACAGTTCCTCTCTCGTTTGTTATGATGGAGAGGTTAGTTTATGTAGAAATGGAACACAATCCAATTTCTTTAAATAGCGAGATGATATAAATGTAACACAAATTTCAACCTAGGTAATACTAAATCCTACATGGAACTTCTCATATTCGCCTGATAACGCCTCTGATCCTTTGGCAAGAATACTTATATATAGGAAGTACCAGCGGCGTATCCACCATATTCTTGTCAAATTTTCATTGGTTTTATCAGTGAATTATGATTAGTCCTATATAACTCTACAACCAATACAACAAACATAAAATACTGAAATGAAATATATCTGTGCGATCAAGGCTCAATCAAACGGAGCCGATCGTATTGCATGTACTGAAAATGAAATTTCTGTGTGCTCAAGGCTCAATCAAACGGAGCCGAACGTATTGCATGTACTGAAAATGAAATTGTCTGTGTGCTCAAGGCTCAATCAAACGGAGCCGAACGTATTGCATGTACTGAAAATGAAATTGTCTGTGTGCTCAAGGCTCAATCAAACGGAGCCGAACGTATTGCATGTACTGAAAATGAATAACTTAATCTAAACATCAATCACACAAACAGCCTATGCATGGAACCTCTCATAACCGCCTGATAATGCCTCCGATCATTTGACAAGAATACTTATATATAGGAAGTACCAGCGGCGTATCCACCATATTCTTGTCAAATTCTCATTGACTTTATCCGCAAGTTATGATTAGTTCTATGCGACTCTACAACATAAACAAACACAACAACCAGCGCTTGAGTCTTAATTCTGATAGTATACATGTTTGAATGATGACAATACCTCTCTCGTTTATTATGATGGAGAGGTTAGTCTATGTAGAAGTGAGACACAACTCAACTTCTTTAAATGATGAAACTGAGATACGTCGTGAGGTATGATGATTTGAATATTAAATCAATGAGTATAAAACAAACTGAACTAGTAATTTGCGTTAAAATTCTTGGATAAATTTCCAACTGAGATACGTGAAAATTGAGATAACATAAAGAAAAACATAAAAACTAAGTGGTTGGTGTTGAATCTTGATTCTTGGTGAGAGAAGGCTAGTTAAGTGGTTTGTTTGGACCGTTAATATCTTCAACAGGATTGGCGTTGATGTTATAAACTCTTCCTCTCGCTGGCGGTGGAGCTGGGTTTGTTTGATTTGCTTGGTTAACTGGGTTTGCTTGAGCTTGGGCGTTTATGATGTTAACCAAACGAGGGCACGTGTTTCTAAAATGGGTAGGGTCGCCACAATTGAAACAAGCTCGAACATATGGGAACATGGGGTATTGAGGTTGTTGATATGTTTGGACCATGTTTTGAGTAGGGGGTGGGGTTTGGTTTTGTGAGGTGCGGCAAACCTTGCTCAAATGACCGTAGCGTCCACAATTCGCACATAGTCGACAGGGTAAAGTAGATGGATGGTGATAGAAACAGGTGCTGCATTGAGGGTGAGGTCCAATGTAAGGCTTCTTATTTGGGTAAGTTGAGTTGAGTGCTACTTGAGTGATTGGGATAGTTTGGGGAGGTACAACTTGTGAAGCTGGTTGGTTGCGTTGGGTGACGGCAAAAATTTGCCCATCTCGTTTCCTCTTAGAAATAGGTGGTGTAGAGGATTCGGTTCGGGTGGAGTTTGTGGTTTCGGTTGATGCTTTATCCTTCTTCTTCTCCTCCTTGAAATCTTTGTTCCGGATTCGGTTCTCGGTGAGCGCTGTTGCTAGCTCCATTGCTGCTTCCAAAGTTGCAGGCGAGGTACTTATTACAGAGTCTTGAATCTTTGATGGAAGACCACGAATGTAGTGCTCGATCAAACGGTAGAGGGGAGTGAACAAGTTGGGAACCATTTGATTTAACTCAAGGAATCTCTTGTTGTATGTGGTGTGGTCGCCTTCCTTTTGTTTCAAAGAATGGAACTCATCCTCCAATTTCTTGATTTCGCTTCTTGGGCAAAACCGTCTTGTCATGATTCCCTTCAACTCTTCCCAAGTCAAAGTCATAGTATCTTCAACACCTCGTTTGGTCTTCTCTGTATTCCACCATGTGAGTGTTGTTCCAAGTAAACGACCGGTAGCATAACGCACTTTGCAATCATCGGGGCAATCGCAATTTAGAAAAGTGTTCTCCATTTCTTCGAACCAATGGAGGAGAGCGGTGACACCCTCAGTACCTTCGTATTTTGGAGGATCGCAGGATTTGAAATGTTTGTAGGTGCATTTAGTGACTTTTGGGGAAAGATTGACAGTGTTTTGATCTTCTTGTTGGGTTGGGTTAACGGAATTAGCGGTAAGGGCTTGTTGAACTTGAACTACGATGTTGGGTATTACGGTCGCCATTTGCTGAGCGATTTGGGCAGCCATGCGTTCACGGGCTTTTCCTGCTCTCATCTTCCTACGGGCGAGGTTAGAAGACATCTACAAGGAATACATGTCAAGAGTATGAGTTGGATGCTTTTGGGTTCGTGGGTCGTGTTTGGGAATGAACATTCATAAAATAAATATAGAAAAATAAATCTACTACATCCATAGGATGTCTTGGGCTTTGCTCGTAATTGGGCCTTGCATGCCGCCATACTTCACCTTCGTAATCACGTGGGCCCCCATGATTACCGGGTTTTTCATATGGTTCGCATGTGTTAGCCTGGTCACGTACACTAAAACCCGGAGAAAATCGAGAAATATGTAACGTATGATATTCGGAATGTGCCCAGGCATGGACACGGTGACATCTCAAAGTGGGGTTAGTTCGAACGACGTTTGGTGTGGCATGCTTTGGCCTAATAGGTCCATCGTACTCTCATCGTTAGTCCCCAGGTAGGCAAACTGGTCCGTTATTTTGGATTTATACGAATGCCAACCTAGACAGGACGTTCCGACTACCGGTACTTGTACCCTTCCAGTTACTACATGCCCGTCGCAGAACTTACTTTGATGAGATTTGAAAATTGCACAAAATCTTTCGATAATGAGAGTATGAAAATAAATTGAATACAGAACATCGATATATGTATAATGAATATGTATATAAGCATGTATGTTTGACTGTAAATGTAAACAAATATGAAACAAATAAATATCACAAGTTTGTATGTAACCACCTAATCAATTAAAATTTAGGCAGACTATAGTATAGGCTCTAAGGGTCTAATAACCTATCCTATATCCCTATAGTCATGGCTCTGATACCAATCTGTCACACCCCGACCCGCAGCGGAAAAGGTGATCGGGGCATGATTGGGTTATCATCAAAGCTCATGACATTTATTATGCGTTTCATATTCATTAAATACAGTTTAGTGGAAATTTACAATGAAGATTACAACATGTTCTAACTATCAATCTAAGCTTCTTTGTTCTCTTCTAAGGCATTTCCTATGTTTTCCTCGCTTCAACCTGTTCACCTGTATCATGTGTAAAAGGGTTTTTGGATCAACATAAAGTTGGCGAGTGAATCCTATGAAAAACATTTGAACAAGTTTATCCAATTGATTATAAATAATGTGCATAACCACATATGAGTAAATGTAGATGTAAATTTATTCACACAACACATAATATTAAAAATTGCACACACATACATCAAATGATTGTTTTGAGGCACGCGTTGTTCGACTCGTCTCCCACGAGGAACTGATGGGCCTAATGATGAGTTTTGAGGCACGCGTTGTTCTACGAACTGATGGGCCTAATGAATGAGTTTTGAGGCACGCGTTGTTCTACGAACTGATGGGCCTAATGAATGAGTTTTAAGGCACGCGTTGTTCAACTCGTCTCCCACGAGGAACTGATGGGCCTAATGAATGAGTTTTGAGGCACGCGTTGTTCTACGAACTGATGGGCCTAATGAATGAGTTTTAAGGCACGCGTTGTTCAACTCGTCTCCCACGAGGAACTGATGGGCCTAAATAATTTGCATACAACTTGACAATATGTAATACATCACAACCAACAATATTTACATTCTAGTTTAATTCATATAATGGTATAGCACGAGTTTGCATAAGAGAATTAGTTTAAGCGACACATGATACACCCCAAAACATGAATAAAAAGGGGAATTTGTAAGAATTCACTCACAGTGGGTGCGTTCGGTTGATGATGTTGAATGCACGCGAAGTGGTTTTAACCACGAGTGAGATTAACCTAGATAAATCGCATTATGGTTTGGTAAGTAAACGGATTTTATTAATCTATTTTAGTAGGATTGTTGGGTGTATTTTTGTGAGTTTAAGGCTATTTTCTAACCTTAAAAATGTCATTTTTAAGTATTTTTAATTGATTTTTAATTAAAATAAATAAATAAATAAATATTATAAAAAAATTGACTTTTTTTGACCATTGACCGTTGACTTTGACCGTTGACTTTGACTGACTGTTGACCGGTTCGAATGCATATTGTTGTGCGCTGAGTGAGGCTCGAACCCGAGACCTCCCGTACGCGTGCACGCAGCTCTACCAACTGAGCTACGTGTCTAACCCGTCATATATCTGATTTTAATTATATATATATATTAATTAGATTTAAACAGAAATCCTTTATTTTAAAAACGATTTTTAATCCAGAGAACCGGTGCGCTCCACAGGTCTCGAACCCGGGACCTGTGGGTTGTGTAACACACAGTCCACCGCTGGACTGTGTGTTTAACATGTTATATAATCAATTTTTATTATACTTAAATACAAACTATTTGTTTTCATTTCTGACTTATTTAAAAAGGTAAAATAATTGTCCGGGTCGATGCAGAAGACCGGACTCGAACTCGTGTGCTTTGATTAAACATACACACAGTCCACCGCTGGACTGTGTGTCTAACTTGGTTATTATTCCGGTTATTAATATACTTAACATATACATAAAATCAATCCGGTTCAGTTAACAAAAAAAGGAATTTTTATTAAGGCAGCGTGTGTGGAAACAATATTCGAACTCGAGACCTTTGCGTTTAATGTGCACACAGTCCACCGCTGGACTGTGTGTCTAACCCGGTAAATAACTTGATTTTAATTATACTTATATGTTTACCGAACTTCATCTTCTTCGTTGTGTTATAACCAGAAGTGACGACTGACTGGTTCGAAGTGTTGATTCAGGTTTCTTTAGCGTTTTATGATTAATTACAGATGAGATAAAAGTAAAAAGAAAGGAAATTAGGCGTGAAAAGTACCGACTGGCTTTCCTCTGTTTTCTGGCAGAACTCCGGCGACAGCAATCTCTTCCGGCGACGAGTGTCTTGCAGCAGAGAATCTTCAGAAAGCTTACAAAGGGTGTGGGTGACTTCGGTATAAGTTTAGGGGGTTTAGTAAAGCTCAGAGATTAAGGACTCGGTTTTCCGGCGACGAACAGATATTTTCGGTGAGTGAGTTTTCGCTGAGAAAGGGTGCGATTTGAGAGTGAAAGGTTTCTGGTGAGTTGTGGGTGAATTTATAGGGTAGTATCGAGATGTATGGGGTCTGAATTTGGTCTCAATTCGAAGTCAGCCGTTCTCCGGCGGTTACGACTGATGTCGCGGGTTCAGACGTCGGTTATAACCGTCGTGGGAGTTAATTCTTCGGTTAAATTGAGCGGAAACGTAAATTATCGGCGAAGTCGTCGGGATTTTCGACGACTGCTATTTGGGCGCAAATTGACTGAATTTTGACTTCCGCACTTTATTATTTGAATTAATTGATTCCTTTTATTATCAGAAAATCAAAGTGGCGGAGCGGTTTAAATGTTGGGTGTTAAGTTGTTGTTGAACCGGTACAGACCCGGGTTCGAAACCCGGCAGAACCAAAACATTTTTATTTTGCGATTTTTAACAGTTTTTCAAAAACAACTTATATATTCCAATATAATAATTGATTATGTATCGTTTAAAATTATTTTGGGCATTTAATTCGCAACGAAATTTTTAACTGATTGTTCGGTTAATAAACGGAGCGGGTTTGGTAAAATCCGTTTTTGACGAATGTTACACTTGCCCTGACGCGTCGCAATAGACTACGAAATCATCACAACCTTCGGGAAGAGTGAGGATTGGTGCATCACAAAGTTTTTGTTTAAGCGTTTGAAAAGCTTCTTCTTGCTTGGGTCCCCATACGAATGGTTTTCCCTTATGGGTTAAAGCCGTGAGTGGCACAGCAATGCGAGAGAAGTTTGAAATGAACCAACGATAATAGCCAGCTAGTCCAAGAAAAGACCTTACTTCAGTTGGTGTGCGTGGAGCTTGCCATTCTTGAACTGCTTTGATCTTTGAAGGGTCAACATGTATTCCTTTATCATTGACTACATACCCGAGAACTTGCACCTCTTTTAACCAGAATTCACATTTAGAGAACTTGGCATACAGCTTTTCCTTTTCTAGAAGTGCAAGAACGAGTCGAAGATGACGCTCGTGATCAGCTTTAGATTTTGAATAAATGAGAATATCGTCGATGAAAACTATAACAAATCGATCAAGGTAAGGTTTGCAGACTCTGTTCATTAGGTCCATGAAGACAGCTGGTGCGTTGGTTAATCCAAACGGCATAACCATGAATTCATAGTGGCCATAACGAGTTCGAAAAGCAGTCTTAGCTTCATGCACTCTAAGCTGATGATAGCCAGATCGAAGATCGATTTTCGAAAAGCAGCTGGCACCTTGTAGTTGGTCAAGAAGATCATCTATGCGAGGTAAAGGATAGCGATTTTTGATGGTTAACTTGTTGAGCTCTCTGTAATCGATGCACATACGAAAAGATCCATCTTTCTTCTTTACAAAAAGGACAGGTGCACCCCAAGGCGATGAGCTGGGTCGTATGAATCCCTTGTCAGTCAACTCTTGCAATTGACTGGCTAGCTCTTGCATTTCAGAGGGGTTAACCTATATGGAGATTTTGCAACTGGTGTAGCACCAGGTATAAGATCAATACGGAATTCGACATCTCTGATTGGAGGAAGTCCTGAAATGTCGTCAGGAAAAACTTGTGGAAAATCTTTTACTACAGGAATATCTTCAAGTTTCTTCTCTATGGTCCCCTTCTTGATGATATGGGCTAAAAACGCGACATAATTCTTGCGAAGGTATTTTTGAGCTTGAAGACAAGACATTAAGTTGAGCCCTTTCGACGAGGTTTCTCCAATGATTCGAAGAGTCTGACCGTTTGAAAGAGGAATACGAATAAATTTTTCACGACATACAACTTCCGCATGATGTTGACTGAGCCAATCCATACCGATTATGATGTCGAAACTTCCCAGCTTCATAGGAATAAGGTCGACTGAGAAATCGTGGTCGTTTAAGGTGAGTGTACAGTTGCGTAAAATAGAGTCTAATAAAACTGGTTTTCCGTCCGCAACTTCCACCGTTATGGGTTCCGCAAGCTTATCCCGATATTTGCTTAAGATAGGTTCAAATTCTAATGACATGAAACTTCTATCCGCACCAGTATCAAATAACATAGAGGCATATCTACCATTTATAAGAAACGTACCGTTGACCACATTGCCGTCAGCTCTGGCCTGGTTTGCGTTAATATTGAAAGCTCTTCCTCTAGCAGGTGGAGGAGCTTGGTTCGCTTGATTTACAGGGTTGGCTTGGGCCTGAGCATGAATAATATTAACCAGCCTTGGACATGTGTTTCTGAAATGACTTGGGTCGCCGCAATTGAAACAAGCCCGCATAGGTTGGCCCATAGGGTAATTGGGTTGATAGTATGTTTGGGCTAAATGTTGTGTGGGTGGAAATGGTAGTTGTTGTTGTGCTTGACCCATTAACTGTTGGTGGGTTTGGGTTATAGGTTGGTGGCGGTTTGTTCGTTGAAGCGTGCGGCAGTTTTGAACAGTATGTCCTGCGCGACCGCAGCCGGTGCAGTATTGGCAAGGATGATCAGGGAGTGGTGATACTGACAACGGTTACATTTTGGTAATGGGCCTGTGTAGGGTCTTTTGTATGGCGCGGGTGAAGGAGTAACTTGAGTGATGGGTGCAACAGGAATAGGGGTGTTGGTTTGGGTGACTGCAAAATTCCTGGTGTTACGCTTCCTCTTGTTAGCAAACTTAGAGGAAGGAATGGGGTGGTTTGAGGTTTGTCCCTCAGCAGGGGCTTTCTTCTTCTCTTCTTTGAACTTCCCATTGCGAATTCGGTTTTCGGTCAGTTCAGTTGCCAACTCCATGGCAGCTTCGAGTCTTACCGGTGAAATGCTGAGAACCGAATCTTGAATTTTCGAGGGAAGTCCTCGAATATAATGTTCGATCAGACGATAGGTTGGAGTGAATAGGTTTGGAACCATTTGGTTCAACTCCGAGAACCTCTTGTTGTAAGTATAGTGATCACCCTCCTTTTGCTTTAAGGCATGAAATTCATCCTCCAACTTCTTAATTTCACTTCTAGGGCAGAAATGCCTAGTCATGATTTCCCTTAACTCCTCCCAAGTTAAGGCCATCGCATCTTCAGTCCCCCTCTTCCCTTTCTCAGTATTCCACCAAGTGAGAGCTACACCAAGTAGTCTCCCGGTGGCGTAACGAACCTTGCGATCCTCAGGACAATCGCAGTTTAAGAAAACGTTTTCCATCTCCTCGAACCAATGTAGGAGAGCAGTGACTCCCTCAGTCCCTTCGAATTTTGGAGGATCACATGACTTAAAATGTTTGTAAGAGATTTTGATGGTAGGAGGGTTGTCGATGTTCTGGTCCTGTTGTTGAGGAGGGTTAGTAGGATTTGCAGCAAGGGCTTGTTGTACTTGTACCACGATGTCAGGCAATATCGTGGCCATTTGTTGCGCGATATGTGTGGCCAAACGTTCCTGAGTCCTTCCCGATCTTTTACCCCTTCGATGCTGTCTAGACGACATCTACAGGATCATAAAATGAGAAGATTGTGAGTTTATGGTGTCTTTTTAGGTGTCATGTGTCTTTAAGAAAATGAAAATAACATAAATATCCATAATGCAACTACATCCATAGGATGTCTTGGGTTCGCTCATGTTGGGCCTCAAATGTCCCCCATACCTTCACCTACATAGTTATGTGGGCCCCCATGGCTATTGGCTTGGTAGGATTCACATTAGTATTGGCAATTTAACACTCGCATCCCCCGAATGCAAACCACAAAATATGTTCATGAGATGTTTGGTCGGAACGTGTCCAGGTGTAGACACAATGACAACTCAAAGTGGGATTAGCTCACATGACGTTTGGTATAGCATGCTTTGGCCTAATAGGTACTTCGTACTCTCATCGTTAGTCCCCAGGTAGGCAAACTGGTCCTTTATTTTGGATTTATACGAATGCCAGCCTAGACAGGACGTTCCGACTACCGGTACTAGTACCCTTCCAGTTACTACATGCCCTTCATGAGAACTCACTTTGATGAGATTTGAAAACACGAAAATCATTGTAAAATCAATCATGATGTGGTGTGTGCTTTCATGGTTGTGATATGTTATGAGCATACGATTTCATGATAGGCATTATTTGATAATACATACTTATGAACATGCTTGCACAATATCAAATGTAACATTTAACATAAAACATATAAACATCATGAAATTTGGCATATAACACACAAAATTCTTATAAGTTTCTAATCGACTATAGTATAGGCTCTAAGGGTCTAATAACCTATCCTATATCCCTATAGTCATGGCTCTGATACCAATCTGTCACACCCCGACCCGCAGCGGAAATAAGAGTCGGGGCATAATTGGGTTATCACCAAAGCACATGACATTTACTATTATGTTTCATAATTAATAAAGTCAAAGTTACATTTTGAAACATCCAAACATGTTCATTCAATACAAAGGAAATAACCAAACATAACAATCCCAATACTAAATCGTTTTATTCTTCTAATCCAGGTCCTATGTGTTCCTAGCTGCTGCTGGTTCACCTGTATCATGTGTAAAATGGGAGTTTTTGGGTCAACATAAGTTGGCGAGTGAACCTTATTAGATAAACATTTGATAATGATTTTATGGTTAGTTTATCAATGAAATATTGTGCATAATCATAAAAGAGCAAATGTAAGTAATCAAGCATTGGCAAAATAGCAGTTACAATTATAACATACAATAACACTTGATAGCATACATGAACATACCAATATCATATGATAACTATCATAAATGAACTGTGCGATCAAGGCTCAATCAAACGGAGCCGATCGTATTGCATGTACTGAAATGTAAAATGAACTGTGCGATCAAGGCTCAATCAAACGGAGCCGATCGTATTGCATGTACTGAAATGTAAAATGAACTGTGCGATCAAGGCTCAATCAAACGGAGCCGATCGTTTTGCATGTACTGAAATGTAAAATGAACTGTGCGATCAAGGCTCAATCAAACGGAGCCGATCGTTGCGGGCACGCTAGGTTCAACCGCATAATAAAATGGGGAAAAGGCTCAAACCTCACGAATGGGGAGCGGCGGCCTCGGCAATTGCATGTATTGAAATAATAATTTGTATCCAATAATAACTACTTAACAGCAACAAACTAAATACACATGTCCATGATATGATGTATGCACAATAGTTTAGTTATACACCCCAAAAACGTGATTAAAACGGGGAATTTGAAAAGTTCACTCACATTGGGTGCGTTGAATTTGAGATGGTGAGATGCGCACGATTTAGATGAGCGGAATCGACGAGGAATACTAACCTAAATAATAATGGAAAATATATTAGGTGGATGGATTTTATTAAGGATTTTAATGAAATTTTCAGATATATTTTTGTGAGTTTATGGCTATTTTCTATCTTTAAAAATGTTATTTTTAAGTATTTTTAATTGATTTTTAAATTAAATTAAATAAATAAAAATATAAAAAAAAATATTATTTTTTTAAGTGTTGACCGTTGACCGGTTCGGTCAGCGGATAATTCTGCGCCGGGTGGGATTCGAACCGGTGACCCTCCGTTCACGTGCACGTAGCTCTACCAACTGAGCTACGTGTCTAACCCGTTATAAACTCGTTTTTAATTACATTTATACACTTATTTGAATTAACCGAAAATTCCTTTATTTGCAAAAACGTTTTATTTCAATTGGACCGGTGCTCATGACAAGATTCGAACGCGCGACGTGAAGTTCATGATGCACACAGTCCACCGTTGGACTGTGTGTCTAACCCGGTTATATTCTTGGTTTTTATTATACTTAACAACTATTTGTTTTAACCCGGTTTAGTTCTTGATCAAAAAGGCAGGTTATTACACAAGGCGTGCGTGCAGCAAGGATCGAACTCGGGACGTGAGTGTGAAATTTGCACACAGTCCACCGCTGGACTGTGTGTCTAACCCGTTTAAGATACCGTTTTTAATTAATCTTATGTTCGGTTATGACTTCATCTTCTTCGCCGATTTACACAGACATCATAATTCGACTGGTTATGATTGATTGGTGATTTATACAATTCTCAGACATTAACAGAAATTCAAAAGTAAAGAATGGAGAGAGTTTAAGGAACAGAATATACCGACTGATGTTATTCACAGAAATCCGGCGGAGGTTCGTCGGTACTGGAAATGAACTCCGGCTGTTGAACCAATTAACAGCGTTGATCGATTATTCATAAAGTTGAGTCACTTAAACAAGGTTTAAAAGAAGTTTAGGATATCATACCAGTTCACAGTGTGATTCCGGCAGTCTCTGAGATTTTCCGGCGAAGGTAAGATTTTTGATAAACGTTGACTAGGATCGATTATGATGATGGAGTTGTGTTAGAGACTGACTAATCACATGTTTTAAACAGAAAGAGTCGGAGGAATTACCGTGAGAATGTGAGTCCCGGTTTTCCGGTGACTTGCAGAAATTTTCCGGCGAACTGATTCAGAAGATCTTATGGTTCAAAAATGCGACGAAAATGAAATTGAGTATTGTTGTGATAGTTCTGAATCGTGCAAATGATCTGGAGCTTGAATTAAATCAGAACTTGATGAATTTTCGGTTTCAAAAGCCGAAAATGATAAGACTTAAAGTTTCAATCAATTTTAACTTGATTAGAAACCGTAATACATCGGTTATAACTGAAATTGTGAGGTAAACAATCGATTTGACGATTGGTTTGCCGATTACCGGTTTTCAGATGGTATCATCGGTTAAACTGAGTTTGTGTATAAGTTTCTTTTGCTTTCCTAGAGTTAACAGAAAACACATTGTGGCAGAGTGGTTTAGGGAATGGTTGTTAAGTTGTTTAAAGACTTGGCTGACCCGGGTTCGAGTCCCGGCAGCTTCAAATATTTTTTATTTGTTTTATTTTAACTTTTTATCAAATATAATTTTTATAGTTTAGTTTATTTATTAATTATGTAACGTTTTAACTCAAAACAATCATAAATAATTAACGCAACTTTTATAACTTGGTACAAGATTACAAAACGGAGCGGGTTTTGGAGACCCGATTTTTACAAATGTTACATTGGGGACTCCATGTAAACGAACGACCTCATCAAAATAGAGTCGCGCCACTTGGGAAGCATCATACGTCTTGACTCATGGTAGAAAATGGGCCATTTAAGAGAAACGATCAACAACAACCATGATTGAATCCTTTTTCCGTTGTGTTAGAGGCAAGCCCAAAACGAAGTCTATACTAACATCCTCCCATGGTCGGTTGGGAGTAGGTAACGGAGTGTAAAGACCTTGGTTCGTATGATGCATTTTGGCGACGTGACACGTACGACACCGTTTCAAAATTTTTGACACGTCACGACTGAGCTTAGGCCAAAAAAACCGGTCTTGCACCAAGGCGATTGTTTTGTCACGCCCAAAGTGTCCTTCCAAGGCCCCTTGGTGATACTCAAGAATGATCGCCTCGCGAAATGAAAAGAATGGAATGCACAGACGAGCTCCCTTGTAAAGTAGGCCATCCCGGCGTACGAAATCGCGATATGGCGTTGAGGCACTCTTGGCCCATGCAACACAAAAATCAGGATCATCCTGATACAAAGAAGACAAAGATTTAAACCCCACCACCTCAAAAGCAATCGAGGTCATAAGGGACGGGCGACGGCTCAAGGCGTCGGTCACGGAGTTTGCTGAACCGGACTTGTGTCGAATAACAAAGTTGAAATCTTGTAACATCTCGACCCATTTAGCATGTCGTGGGTTAAGTTTTGTCTGCCCCTGAATGAATTTTAGAGCCTGGTGGTCGGAGTAAAGAATAAATTCGCCCGGGAGAAGATAGTGTCGCTAATACTCGAGACTTCGAACGATAGCGTAAAACTCTTTATCATATGTACTATACCGGCGTCTAGTGTCGCTCAATTTCTCACTAAAAATGTAATATGCCGCTGTTGTTGGCTCAAAACGCCGCCAATACCTACGCCGGATGCATCGCATTCAACTTGAAAAACATGCTCGAAATTGGGAAGGGCAAGTGTCACACCCCGACCCGCAGCGGAAAAGGTGATCGGGGCATGATTGGTTATCATTAAAGCTCATGACATTTATTATGACGTTTCATATTCATTAATACAATTTAATGGGAAATATACAATCATAATTACATCATGTCCTAAACATCATTCTAGACTTCATTGTTTTCTTCTAAGGCATTTCCTATGTTTTCCTTGCTTCATCCTGTTCACCTGTATCATGTGTAAAAATGGTTTTTGGATCAACAAAAAGTTGGCGAGTGAATCCTATGAAAAACATTTGAACAAGTTTATTGAATTGATTATAAAATAAAGTGCACAACCACACATGAGTAAAAATAGATGTAAACTTATTCACCAATCATTTAATATTAAATAATGCACACACGAACAATAATGGATTTGTTTTGAGGCACGCGTTGCTCAACTTGTTTCCCACGAGGAACTGATGGGCCTAATGAATGAATTGCATATAACTTGACAATATGAAATATATAACTACAAACAATATATACAATCTAAGTTTAGATCACAATATGGTATGGCACAAGTTTAAATAAACGAGTTAATTTTAGTGACACATGACACACCCCAAAACGTGTAATTAAAAAGGGGAGTTGTAAGATTCACTCACATTGGGTGCGTTCGGTTGATGATGTTGAATGCGCACGAAGTTGGTTTTAACCACGAGTGAAACTAACCTAGATAATGGCATAATGGTTCGGTAAGTAAGCGGATTTTATTAATCAATTTTAGTAGGATTGTTGGATATATTTTTGTGAGTTAAGGTTATTTTCTAACCTTAAAAATGTTATTTTTAAGTATTTTTAATATAAATAATTAAATAAAATTAATAAAAAAATTGTTGATTTTTGACTGTTGACCTGTTGACTTGTTGACCGTTGACCGATTTTATTGTGTAATTGTGTGCGCCGGGTGAGGCTCGAACCCGAGACCTCCCGTTCGCGTGCACGCAGCTCTACCAACTGAGCTACGTGTCTAACCCGAAATATTTCTGTTTTTAATTATATTTATATACTAATTGAATTAATCCGAAAATCATTTATTTCAAAAACGATTTTAATTACTCGCTCGGTGCTCTCCACAGGTCTCGAACCCGGGACCTGTGGTTTAGGTTAACACACAGTCCACCGCTGGACTGTGTGTCTAACTTGGTAAATACTCTGATTTTTATTATACTTATATACAAACTAAATTGTTTCATTTCTGCCTTATATAAAAAGTTTGATAATTGTCCGGACCGGTGCGGTAGTCTGGACTCGAACTCGTGACATGTGATTTAAACGTTCACACAGTCCACCACTGGACTGTGTGTCTATCTTGGTTATTAATCCGGTTTTTATTAAACTTAACATCTATAAGCAGTGGATCCGGTTCAGTTAAAAAAAGGAACATTTTTTTTATTAAAGCGAGTGTGCGTGGGACAAGAATCGAACTCGGGACGTATGCGTTTTTATTTGCACACACCGCTGGACTGTGTGTCTAACCCGAGATATATCTTGATTTTAATTAAACATATACAATACTGAAACTTCGTCTTCTTCGTTGGACTTAACCAGAACTAATGTCCGACTGGTTCGACGATTTAATCATGTTCTTTTAGTGTGTTGCGCTTAATTACAGGTGAGATTAATAAAAGAATGAGAGATTAAGTGTAAGATATACCGAACAGTGGCTCCTCTGTTTCGCCGGCGAAGCTCCGATGTCAGCAGGTTATTCCGGTGACGTGTGTCTTGCGGCAGAGGGTCTTCAGGGAGTTTGAGATGAGTGTGGGTGGCTTCGGTATGAGCTCTGGGTGTTCAGTAAGGCTCAGAGGTGAAAGGCTCGGTTTTCCGGCGAGTTGCAGAAATTCTCCGGCGAGTGAATTTACGTCGGGAGAGAGTGTGATTGTGAGCGAAAAAGCTAACAGAGGTTAGAGGGGGTATTTATAGGGCAGGACATCGACGAATTTAGTCCGTTTTCCGTCTTGATTCGTCGGTCAATAGTTTTCCGGCGGTTATGACTTGCGTCGCGGGTTCAGACGTCGGTTATAACCGATGTAATAGTTAAGGCTTCGGTTAAAACTGAAGAAACCGTCCAATCTCGGCGAAATCGTCGGGATTTCCGACGACTGCGATTGGGCGCGTCGGTTTTGAATTTGAGATTTAGGTTATGTATTAATTGTTTCTAATAATGAACAAGAAACACAAGTGGCGCAGTGGTTGGATGGTTGGAAGTTAAGGCTTTGCTGAATCCTGGCTGACCCGGGTTCGAAACCCGGCAGCATTGATTTATTTTTATTTCATTATTTTTAATACTTTTTCAAATAAAAATTATATATTCCAATATACTTATTAATTATGTATCGTTTAAAAATAATTTGGGCATTAAATACGCAACGAAATTTTTAACTGATTGTTCGGTTTATAAACGGAGTGGATTTGGTAAATCCGGTTTTTGACAGATGTTACAGTATCCCCTGCTTTTTAGAAATTTCGTCCCGAAATTTAAGTAGTGACATATTTGTCTAAAAAGGATGGTGTTTAGTTTGACAGTTACATACTTAGAAAAAAAAGAGTAAGAGTTTAAATTTTGTTTGAGGCGGTAACGTCCCTTGTAAGGGTTAAGTACCCTGTTACAGGAATCGCTTTTTGTTGTCTATCGTAAAAATATTGATAAGCAGAGTTGATTCACTAAATATGATATCATGCGTAAGAGTTTTGATATGTTTGGGAAGATATGGTTATATCCTAAAGCAAAACTTCTAATACTACAACCTACATGGAACTTCTAATAACCGTCTAACAATGCCTCTGATCCTTTGACAAGAATACTTATATATAGGAAGTACCAGCGGCGTATCCACCATATTCTTGTCAAATTTTCATTGGTTTTATCAGTAAGTTATGATTGGTTCTATGATGTGACTCTAGAACATAAATAAACGCCACAACCAATGTACCAAGAAATTACTAAATCCTACATAGAACTTCTCATAACCGCCTGACAATGCCTCTGATCCTTTGACAAGAATACTTATATATAGGAAGTACCAGCGGCGTATCCACCATATTCTTGTCAAATTTTCATTGGTTTTATCAGTAAGTTATGATTGGTTCTATGATGTAACTCTAGAACATAAATAAACACAACAACCAATATCTGAGTCCAAATTCTGATAGCATACATGTTTGAATGGTGACAGTTCCTCTCTCGTTTGTTATGATGGAGAGGTTAGTTTATGTAGAAATAGAACACAATCCAATTTCTTTAAATGGCGAGATGATATGAATGTAACACAAAATTTCAACAAAGACAATACTAAATCCTACATGGAACTTCTCATAACCGTCTGATAATGCCTCTGATCCTTTGGCGAGAATACTTATACATAGGAAGTACCAGCGGCGTATCCACCATATTCTCATCAAATTTTCATTGGTTTTATCAGTAAATTATGATTAGTCCTATGTGACTCTAAAACATAAACAACACAACAACCACAGCTTGAGTCTAAATTCTGATAGTATACATGATGACAGTACCTCTCTCGTTTGTTATGATGGAGAGGTTAGTCTATGTAGAAAATGGAACACAATCCAATTTCTTTAAATAATGAGATGATATGAATGCTAAATCAGGGAGTATAACACAAACTTCAACCAAAACAATACTAAATCCTACATGGAACTTCTCATAACCGCCTGATAATGCCTCTGATCCTTTGGCAAGAATACTTATATATAGGAAGTACCAGCGGCGTATCCACCATATTCTTGTCAAATTTTCATTGACTTTATCCGCAAGTTATGATTAGTTCTATGTGACTCTACAACAACCAAAACTTGAGTCTTAATTCTGATAGTATCCATGTTTGAATGATGACAATACCTCTCTCGTTTGTTGTGATGGAGAGGTTAGTCATTGTGGAAGTGAGACATAGCTCAACTTCTTTAAATGATGAAATTGAAATACGCTGAAATGTATGATGAACAAACTTTGACCAAAACATACTAAATCCTACATGGAACCTCTCATAACCGCTTGATAATGCCTCCGATCCTTTGACAAGAATACTTATATATAGGAAGTACCAGCGGCGTATCCACCATATTCTTGTCAAATTTTCATTGACTTTATCCGCAAGTTATGATTAGTTCTATGTGACTCTAAAACAAACACAACAACCAAAACTTGAGTCTAAATTCTGATAGTATACATGTTGGAATGATGACAATACCTCTCTCGTTTGTTGTGATGGAGAGGTTAGTCTATGTAGAAATGGAATACAATCCAATTTCTTTAAATGATAAGATGCCATAAATGCTAAATCAGTAAGTACAAAACAAACTTCAATCAAGACAATGCTAAATTCCACGTGGAACTTCTCATAACCGCCAGATAATGCCTCTGATCCTTTGGCAAGAATACTTATATATAGGAAGTACCAGCGGCGTATCCACCATATTCTTGTCAAATTTTCATTGGCTTTATCCTTAAGTTATGATTGGTTCTATGTGATTCTAAAACATAAACAAACACAATCAACCAAAGCTTGAGATAACATAAAGAAAAACATAAAACTAAACGATTGGAGTTGAATCTTGATTTTCGGTGAAGGGGACTAGTTGGGTGGTTTCATTTGGGCCGTCATTATCTTCAACAGGGTTGGCGTTGATGTTGAAAACTCTTCCTCTTGCTGGTGGCCTAGTGATTGGGTTTTCTTGATTTACTTGGTTAACTGGGTTTGATTGAGCTTGAGCGTTTATGATGTTAACCAATCGAGGGCACGTGTTTCTAAAGTGGGTAGGGTCGCCACAATTAAAACAAGCTCGAACATATGGGAACATGGGGTATTGTGTCACACCCCGACCCGCAGCGGAAATAAGAGTCGGGGCATAATTGGGTTATCACCAAAGCACATGACATTTACTATTATGTTTCATAATTAATGAAGTCAAAGTTACATTTTCAAACATCCAAACATGTTTATTCAATACAAGGGAAAATAACCAAACATAACAATCCAAATACTAAATCGTTTTATTCTTCTAATCCAGGTCCTATGTGTTCCTAGCTGCTGCTGGTTCACCTGTATCATGTGTAAAATGGGAGGTTTTGGGTCAACATAAGTTGGCGAGTGAACCTTATTAGATAAACATTTGATAATGATTATATGGTTAGTTTATCAATAAAATATTGTGCATAATCATAAAAGAGCAAATGTAAGTAATCAAGCATTGGCAAATAGCAGTTACAATTATAACATACAATAACACTTGATAGCATACATGAATATACCAATATCATACGATAACTAACATAAATGAACTGTGCGATCAAGGCTCAATCAAACGGAGCTGATCGTATTGCATGAACTGGAAATGTAAATTGAACTGTGCGCTATTGCATGAACTGGAAATGTAAATTGAACTGTGCGCTCAAGGCTCAATCAAACGGAGCCGAGCGTATTGCATGTATTGAAATGTAAAATGAAATGACCGATCAAGGCTCAATCAAACGGAGCCGATCGTGCGGGCACGCCACAGATCAACCGCATAATAAAATGGGGATCAAGCTCAACCTCATGGATGGGGAGCTGCGGCCTCGGCAAATGCATGTACTGAAATAATAATTTGCATCCAATAATAACTACTTAACAGCAACAAACTAATACACATGTCAGGATATGATGTATGCACAATAGTTTCGTTATAATATGTAAATAAACAAAGACACATGATACACCCCAAAAACGTGATTAAAACGGGGAATTTGAAAGGTTACTCACATTGGGTGCGTTGAATTTGAGATGGTGAGATGCGCACGATTTAGATGAGCGAGTCGACGAGGAATACTAACCTAAATAATAATGGACAATATATTAAGTGGATGGATGTTAGTAAGGATTTTAATGAAATTTTTTTAGATATATTTTTATGAGTTTATGGCTATTTTCTATCTTTAAAAATGTTATTTTTAAGTATTTTTAATTGATTTTTAAATTAAATTAAATAAATAAATATATAAAAAAAAATTATTTTTTTCACTGTTGACCGTTGACCGGTTCGGTCAGCGGTAAATTGGTAAATTCCTGCGCCGGGCGGGATTCGAACCGGCGACCTTCCGTTCACGTGCACGTAGCTCTACCAACTGAGCTACGTGACTAACCCGTTATAAACTCAGTTTTAATTATATTTATATGCTTATTTGAATTAACCGAAAATTCCTTTATTTACAAAAACGTTTTAATTCAACTGGACCGGTGCTCGTGACATGATTCGAACGCGCGACGTGAAGTTCATTTTGCACACAGTCCACCGCTGGACTATGTGTCTAACCCGGTTATATTATTGGTTTTTATTATACTTAACAACTACCTGTTTTAACCCGGGTTAGTTCATGATTAAAAAGGAATGTTATTACACAAGCGTGCGCGTAGCAAGGATCGAACTCGGGACGTGAATATGAAATTTGCACACAGTCCACCGCTGGACTGTGTGTCTAACCCGTTTATAATCCGGATTTTAATTACTCTTATATTCTGATATAAGTTCATCTTCTTCGTCGGATTACACGGTCAGCATAATTCGACTGGTTAGTATTGATTTGTGATTTACAAAGTTCTTAGACATTAACAGTAATTCAAGAGTAAGGAATGGAGAGAGTTTAAAGAATAGAATTTACCGATTGATGATATTCACAGAAATCCGGCGGAGGTTCGTCGGTACTGGAAATGAACTCCGACTGTTGAACCAATTAACAGCGTTGATCGATTATTCATAAAGTTGAATCACCTAAACAAGGTTTAAAAGAAATGTAGGATATCTTACCAGTTCACAGGGGGATTCCGGCTGTCTCAGAAACTTTCCGGCGAAGGTAAGATTTCCGATAAACGTTGGCTAGAATCGATTCTGATGATGGAGTTGTGTTAGAGACTTACTAATCACATGTTTTAAACAGAAAGAGTCGGAGGAATTACCGTGAGAATGTGAGTCCCGGTTTTCCGGTGACTTGCAGAAAATTTCCGGCGAACTGTTTCAGATGATTTTATGGTTCACAAATGCGACGAAAATGAAATTGGATATTGTTGTGATAGTTCTGAATCGTGCAAATGATTGGAAACTTGAATTAAATCAGAACTTGAAGAAATATTCGGTTTCAAAAGCCGAAAAGATGAAGCTTTAAGTTCAATCAATTCTGACTTAATTGGAAACCGGCGCACATCGGTTATAACTGAAATTGTGAGGTAAACAATCGATTTAACGATTGGTTTGCCGATTATCGGTTTTCAGATAGCATCAACGGTTAAATCGAGTTTGTGTATAAGTTCCTTTTGCTTTCCTAGTGTTAACAGAAAACATGTTGTGGCGGAGTGGTTTAGGGAATGGGTGTTAAGTCGTTTAGAGACTCAGCTGACCCGGGTTCGAGTCCCGGCAGCTTCAAATGTTTTTTATTTATTTTATTTTAACTTTTTATCAAATATAATTTTTATAGTTTAGTTTATTTATTAATTATGTATCGTTTTAACTCAAAATAACCATAAATAATTAATGTACTTTCATAACTTGGTACTTGATTACAAAACGGAGCGGGTTTTGGAGACCCGATTTTTACAAATGTTACATATTGGGGTTGTTGATAGGTTTGGATCATGTTTTGAGTAGGGGGTGTGGTTTGGTTTTGAGGGGTGCGGCAAACCTTGCTCAAATGACCATAGCGTCCACAATTCGCACATAGTCGACAAGGTAAGGTAGATGGATGGTGATAAAAACAGGTGTTACATCGAGGGTGAGGTCCAAGGTATGGTTTCTTATTTGGGTAAGTTGAGTTGGGTGCTACTTGAGTGATTGGGATAGCTTGGATGGGTATGGCTTGTGAAATTGGTTGATTACGTTGTGTGACAGCGAAAAGTTGCCCATCTCGTTTTCTCTTAAAAGTGGGTTGAGAAGGGGATTCGGTTTGGGTGGAGTTTGAAGTTTCAGTCGATGCCTTATCCTTCTTCTTCTCCTCCTTGAAGTCTTTGTTCCGGATTCGGTTTTCGGTGAGCTCTGTAGCTAACTCCATTGCTGCTTCCAAAGTTGCAGGCGTGGTACTTATTACAGAGTCTTGAATTTTTAACAGAAGACCTCGAATGTAGTGCTCGATCAAACGGTAAAGAGGAGTGAACAAGTTGGGAACCATTTGATTTAACTCGAGGAATCTTTTGTTGTAGGTGGTGTGGTCGCCTTCCTTTTGATTCAACGAATAGAACTCATCTTCTAATTTCATGATTTCGCTCCTTGGGCAAAACCATCTTGTCATGATTTCCTTCAACTCTTCCCAAGTCAAAGTCATAGCATCGTCAACGCCTCGTTTGGCCTTCTCTGTATTCCACCAAGTAAGTGCTATTCCATATAAACGACCGGTAGCATATCGCACTTTGCGATCATCGGGGCAATCGCAATTTAGAAAAATGTTCTCCATTTCTTCAAACCAATGGAGGAGAGCGGTGACACCTTCAGTCCCTTCGTATTTTGGAGGGTCGCAGGATTTGAAATGCTTGTAGGTGCATTTAGTGGTATTTGGGGGAGGGTTGATAACGTTTTGATCTTCTTGGTTGACAGGATTAGCGGTAAGTGCTTGTTGGACTTGGATTACAATGTTGGGTATTACGGCAACCATTTGTTGAGCGATTAGGGCAGCCATGCGCTCGCGGGCTTTTCCTGCTCTCATCTTCCTACGGGCGACGCTAGAAGACATCTACAAGGAATACATATCAAGAGTATGAGTTGGATGTTTTTGGGATCATGGGTCGTACTTAGGAATGAACATTCATAAAATAAATATAGAAAAATAAATCTACTACATCCATAGGATGTCTTGGGCTTTACTCGTCATTGGGCCTTGCATGCCGCCATACTTCACCTTCGTAATCATGTGGGCCCCATGAATACCGGGTTTTTCATATGGTTCGGATGTGTTAGCCTGGTTACGTACACTAAAACCCGGAGAAAATCGAGAAATATGTGTATAACGTATGATATTCGGAATGTGTCCAAGTGTGGACACGGTGACACCTCAAAGTGGGGTTAGTTCGAACGACGTTTGGTGTGGCATGCTTTGGCCTAATAGGTCCTTCGTACTCTCATCGTTAGTCCCCAGGTAGGCAAACTGGTCCGTTATATTGGATTTATACGAATGCCAACCTAGACAGGACGTTCCGACTACCAGTACTTGTACCCTTCCAGTTACGACATGCCCGTCGCAGAACTCACTTTGATGGGATTTGAAAATTGCGACAAAATCTTTGAATAACGAAAGTATGAAAATTATTTGAATATATGAACATTGAAATATGTATGATGAATGTGTATGTAAGTATGTATGTTTGACTGTAAGTATAAACAAATATGAAACAAATAAACATCATAAGTTTGTATGTAACCACCTAAACAATTAAAATTTAGGCAACTATAGTATAGGCTCTAAGGGTCTAATAACCTATCCTATATCCCTATAGTCATGGCTCTGATACCAATCTGTCACACCCCGACCCGCAGCGGAAAAGGTGATCGGGGCATGATTGGGTTACCATCAAAGCTCATGACATTCATTATGACGTTTCATATTCATTAATACAATTTAATGGGAAATATATAATCATAATTACATCATGTCCTAAACATCATTCTAGACTTCATTGTTTTCTTCTAAGGCATTTCCTATGTTTTCCTTGCTTCATCCTGTTCACCTGTATCATGTGTAAAAATGGTTTTTGGATCAACAAAAAGTTGGCGAGTGAATCCTATGAAAAACATTTGAACAAGTTTATTGAATTGATTATAAAATAAAGTGCACAACCACACATGAGTAAAAATAGATGTAAACTTATTCACCAATCATTTAATATTAAATAATGCACACACGAACAATAATGGATTTGTTTTGAGGCACGCGTTGCTCAACTCGTCTCCCACGAGGAACTGATGGGCCTAATGAATGAATTGCATATAACTTGACAATATGAAATATATAACTACAAACAATATATACAATCTAAGTTTAGATCACAATATGGTATGGCACAAGTTTAAATAAACGAGTTAATTTTAGTGACACATGACACACCCAAAACGTGTAATTAAAAAGGGGAGTTGTAAGATTCACTCACATTGGGTGCGTTCGGTTGATGATGTTGAATGCGCACGAAGTTGGTTTTAACCACGAGTGAAACTAACCTAAATAATGGCATAATGGTTCGGTAAGTAAGCGGATTTTATTAATCAATTTTAGTAGGATTGTTGGATATATTTTTGTGAGTTTAAGGTTATTTTCTAACCTTAAAAATGTTATTTTTAAGTATTTTTAATATAAATAATTAAATAAAAATTCATAAAAAAATTGTTGATTTTTGACTGTTGACCGTTGACCGATTTTATTGTGTAATTGTGTGCGCCGGGTGAGGCTCGAACCCGAGACCTCCCGTTCGCGTGCACGCAGCTCTACCAACTGAGCTACGTGTCTAACCCGAAATATTTCTGTTTTTAATTATATTTATATACTAATTGAATTAATCCGAAAATCATTTATTTCAAAAACGATTTTAATTACTCGCTCGGTGCTCTCCACAGGTCTCGAACCCGGGACCTGTGGTTTAGGTTAACACACAGTCCACCGCTGGACTGTGTGTCTAACTTGGTAAATACTCTGATTTTTATTATACTTATATACAAACTAAATTGTTTCATTTCTGCCTTATATAAAAAGTTTGATAATTGTCCGGACCGGTGCGGTAGTCTGGACTCGAACTCGTGACATGTGATTTAAACGTTCACACAGTCCACCACTGGACTGTGTGTCTATCTTGGTTATTAATCCGGTTTTTATTAAACTTAACATCTATAAGCAGTGGATCCGGTTCAGTTAAAAAAAGGAACATTTTTTTTATTAAAGCGAGTGTGCGTGGGACAAGAATCGAACTCGGGACGTATGCGTTTTTATTTGCACACAGTCCACCGCTGGACTGTGTGTCTAACCCGAGATATATCTTGATTTTAATTAAACATATACAATACTGAAACTTCGTCTTCTTCGTTGGACTTAACCAGAACTAATGTCCGACTGGTTCGACGATTTAATCATGTTCTTTTAGTGTGTTGCGCTTAATTACAGGTGAGATTAATAAAAGAATGAGAGATTAAGTGTAAGATATACCGAACAGTGGCTCCTCTGTTTCGCCGGCGAAGCTCCGATGTCAGCAGGTTATTCCGGTGACGTGTGTCTTGCGGCAGAGGGTCTTCAGGGAGTTTGAGATGAGTGTGGGTGGCTTCGGTATGAGCTCTGGGTGTTCAGTAAGGCTCAGAGGTGAAAGGCTCGGTTTTCCGGCGAGTTGCAGAAATTCTCCGGCGAGTGAATTTACGTCGGGAGAGAGTGTGATTGTGAGCGAAAAAGCTAACAGAGGTTAGAGGGGGTATTTATAGGGCAGGACATCGACGAATTTAGTCCGTTTTCCGTCTTGATTCGTCGGTCAATAGTTTTCCGGCGGTTATGACTTGCGTCGCGGGTTCAGACGTCGGTTATAACCGATGTAATAGTTAAGGCTTCGGTTAAAACTGAAGAAACCGTCCAATCTCGGCGAAATCGTCGGGATTTCCGACGACTGCGATTGGGCGCGTCGGTTTTGAATTTGAGATTTAGGTTATGTATTAATTGTTTCTAATAATGAACAAGAAACACAAGTGGCGTGGTTGGATGGTTGGAAGTTAAGGCTTTGCTGAATCCTGGCTGACCCGGGTTCGAAACCCGGCAGCATTGATTTATTTTTATTTCATTATTTTTAATACTTTTTCAAATATAAATTATATATTCCAATATACTTATTAATTATGTATCGTTTAAAAATAATTTGGGCATTAAATACGCAACGAAATTTTTAACTGATTGTTCGGTTAATAAACGGAGCGGGTTTGGTAAATCCGGTTTTTGACGGATGTTACAGCAAGGACCGGGGCTTGTGTGACGGCAAGTTTTAGTGTGTCAAATGAGCGTTGCGCTACGCACGACCACTCAAACTTTCGGCCTTTTAAGCATTCTGTGATAGGAGCCATGATGGTACTAAAATTACGAATGAATTGCCGGTAGAAGGAGGCTAACCCGTGAAAACTTCGAACATCAAGAAGCGAGGTAGGTGTCGGCCATGAGGTAATTGCCGACACTTTAGAGTCATCCATGCGAATGCCCGTACCTGATACAAGATAACCCAAAAACACAACCTCTGGTGTGAGAAAGTGGCACTTTTTCCCATTGGCGTATAGCTTTTGTTGCCGGAGAACCAAAAAATGTCGCGGAGGTGAACCAAGTGTTGTTCGACATTCTTGCTAAAAACCAAAATGTCGTCGAAATAAACGACGAAGCACCGACCGATGAAGGGCTTAAAAACATGATTCATGAGGCGCATGAACGTGCTAGGAGCATTAGACAAACCGAAAGGCATGACCATCCATTCATATAACCCGTCACGCGTTTTAAACGCCGTTTTCCATTCCTCACCGTGGCGCATCCGGATTTGGTGATAGCCGCTACGTAGATCGATTTTAGAGAAAACCGATGCGCCGTGTGAATGGTCGAGCAAATCATCAAACCGGGGTATGGGGAAACGGTATTTAATCGTGATTTTATTAACAGCACGACTATCAATACACATGCGAAACTTACCTCCTGGTTTTGGAACTAAAAGAGCCGGTACGGCACACGGGCTCATGCTCTCGCGGATAAGACCCTTGTCTAAGAGATCGGTTACTTAGCGCTGGAGCTCCTCAAACTCCTTTGGATTCATGCGGTAAGCTGGTTTGTTTGGAATGCTAGCGCCCAGAAGAAAATCAATACAATGTTGGATATCACATTCGAGGGGAAGACCGGCTGGAATATCATCTGGAAACACATCCGAAAATTCGGTGATTAACGGTTGGACTGCAACCGGAACTGTTGGGACGAGTGGATTCTCTTTGCTAATGAGTAAGCCGAAGATTATGTGCCCGGATTTATTTGGTTTCGTTTTATGGAGACCCGAAAAAACAGAACCGGAGACGAGCATAGATTCGACGCCTTCCTCGGTCGGGTTGAGTGGGGCTAGTGTGATGCTTACCCCGTCTTTTTTGAAAGAATATGTATTCTGAAAACCGTCGTGTTTAGCACGCCAATCGTACTGCCACGAGCGTCCCAACAATAAGTGACATGCATCCATCAGAAGGACTTCGCACCATATCTCATCTGTGTATTTATTACCAATAGAAAACTGTACCACGCAACGGTGTGTAACTTTGATGAGGTTACCCTTCTTAAGCCACGTGAGTTGATAGGGTTCAGGGTGGGGTTGAAGGGGTAAATTAAGTTTTTCCACCATTGAAGCGGCGACGATGTTTTCGCAACTACCCCCGTCGATAACAACATCACAAACCTTACCTTTTGCTGTGCACTTGGTGCGAAAAATATTGTTGCGAAGCCATTGGGTGTCATCTTCCGGGTTGTATACGGACGTGTTTAGAATACGTTGGATCACAAGTGCCTCATCCCGATTGGGGTAAATAATCTTCGTTTCGCCTGTAAGCGTGGTTTCCGGCTCCTTGGTGTTGGTGTCAAATTTTGGTAATGCTTCGTCCACAAAGGTAACAATTTGTTTGTTGGGGCAGTCCCGTTTGAAATGCCCGATACCGTGACATTTTTTACAACGGTTGGTATTAGTGCCGGATCCTGTCGTAGGTACCACTGCCGGTGGGTCGGCTTTGATTGGGCCGATCCGAGAGGAAATAGGTGGAACAGTCCCCGGACGGGTTGGAAAACGGGAGGTCACCGCCTTTGATTTTGACGCTAATTGTTTTTTCGACCCGCTGCGCTAAGCTGCACACATCATTAAACGACCAATATTGTTGCAATAAAACCACATCGGAAATTTCAGACCTAAGTGCGCCCAAGAAACGGGCGATTACCTGTTCCTCTTCTTCTTCGATCCCACACCGCATACATAACTGTTCGAAACTCGGTGATAAAGTCCTCAACCGAAAATGAATTTTGTTTAAAATTGTGGTAGTCTAAGAAAGTATCCTGTTTATGATTAATTGGTAAAAACTTGGAAGGCATTAAGCATTTCATCTTGTCCCACGTCTCCACCTTCCGTTCCGATAACGTTGGTGTTGTAAGTGTTCCCACCATAAAGAAGCATGTTTGCGTAAACGAATAGCGACAATTTTTACCTTTATGTTTTCTGGAATTTGGGCGAAGGTCAAAGACGCGTTCAACAGTTTGGAGCCAATCAATGAAGTCATCGGGTTGCAAGCGACCCTCAAACTCGGGAATCTCGGTCCGAAGACCCAAAGAACGCAACGGATCAGCCGACGGTGGGGGGTTATGGACATGACGGTTTGGACGACGGCCAAAAATATTGTAGCCGTCGGCATCATCCCAAACGTCGGACTCCGTGTCGGACTCGTCTACTGGCGGTTGTTGATTCAATTCGAGTTCATGAACCCGTTGTTGCAATCTTTCGATCTCAGCGTCACGTGTGTAAAATTTGCAAAAAAAACGGGGTTCGAAAGCCCGCCCCAAAATATCAATCAAAGTGTATTTATTCTTGTCGTTCGGTTATTTTTATATTTCTTATATAAATAATGATAATGAATGTTTAAAAATAATCTTTATAAATAACCAATTAAATAATAAATATTTAGATAATTAAAAAGCACAATAAAAAAATAATTAAGGAAAATAGATGAACCGGGAATCGAACTCGGGTCGCCCGAGTAACCACACACAACAAGCACCACCGAGACACACGCACCTTTTGTTAAGAAGTTCGAATAAACTTATATATATACACATGAACCCGAGCGATGTTTCCTGCAAATTCAAACTAGCGAACCCGCCTGACTCGTCCGTGTGCTGGCATCCGAATAAGTCCAGCTAGCAAACCGCGTTTAATCTTTCCAATCAAGCACCAATCTATTGTAATTGTGCGAATCAATCAAATTGGTTTCTAAAAACCAAAATCAATCACCCTTTTTAAAAACCAAAAATCGATCACTTTATGAAATCTATATAAACCGGCGTTAACCTCACTCTCAAGCTCGCTCAACCTTTCTCCTCTAATCTCAAACTTCCTCTGTGCAAACCATTCCCCTCTGTTTCACCGGAAACCGCCGCTCCTCGCCGGAGAACCGAAGGAAACGCCATCGTTGGTAACAATCCTCCACCTAACTGTTTTAATTCATGTTTAGATTCATTATCGAATAAGAGTGAGAAATCACACTCCTGAATAAATGGTTACTCGGGCGGGTAAATGTTTTTGGGTTTAATCAAATGAAGAAGATGAGTTGCAGAATGTGTATGTATATAATAAAATTCGAGTAAAAACTGGGTTAGACACACAGTCCAGTGGTGAACTGTGTGCACACTAAAAGCACACGTTCTGAGTTCGATACTTGCAACTGGCACCGTTTTCTTTAAACTGTTCTTCTTTTTAAAACCAAATCATACTGAAATCCATTGAGTTGTTAAATATAATACAACTTCTATATCATACGGGTTAAGCACCCAGCCCAACTGGTTGGGCCGGGTGCAAACCAATCACAGAGTCGATGGTTCGAGTCCCTGTTGTCACCCCGGTTGAAACATTTTTCAAAAATTAAATAATTACCAAATTCTGAATGAAGCTAACAAGATTATAAGATTTATTAAAAACCGGATTCTTTCGGGTTAGACATGTAGCTCAGTTGGAAGAGCTGCGTGCACGCAACCGAGAGGTCACGAGTTCGAGCCACATCCCGCGCGGTCAAACAGTCAACGAACCGGTCAGGCCTTGTCAGACCTGACAATATATTTTTTTTATATTTTTTATTATTTATATCAAGTATACATTATTATTTTAAAAACAATTAAAAACAACTAAAAATCTCAACTTCCTAAGGATAAAATTCTCAATAATAATACTATCTCAAATCTAATAAAGAGTATAAATCAAATATTAACCTGTTTATATTTACCGATTATCGTGTTATCATTTTAGGTTAGTACTCCTTTATCGATTAAATTCCCAACTCATGCGCTCTCTTTTCCACTCAAGAATACGTACCCAAGGTGAGTGAATCTCTACAAATTCCCCGTTTTAATCACGTTTTGGGGTGTATCATGTGTCGTAACATTCCTTTATTTTATTTAAACACTTGTGCTTATATCATTTCGTGATCAAATGTGAATTGCTTGTTGTATGGTTTATATGTGGATTTAATTTATCATTTCAGTGCACTCATTTCATTAGGCCCATCAGTTCCTCGTGGGATATGGGTTGAGCATCAGGTGCCTCATTCTCCGTTTGATTGAGCCTTGATCTCAGATACATCATCATTCATGTCATATATTCATTCAATGTGGTTTGTGATTGGTTACATATATATTTGCTCACATGTGATTTATGCACAATTTTCTTTAATAAACAAAATAAGCAATTATTTAAAATGTTTTATCAAGGTTCACTCGCCAACTTTTGTTGACCCAAAGTCTCCTCTGTTTTACACATGATACAGGTGATCAAGTTGAGGAAAAGAAACACTTAGGATGGTCTAGAAGAATAAACAAGTTATTGCGTTGGAACAAACATTTAGATTTTTATTGTATTTGTATGAATTTTTTTTTGTTGGATATTTAAATTGTAATTTGAATTTAATAAATATGAAACTTCTTAGTAAATATCATAAGCTTTGGTGATAAACCAATCATGCCCCGTCTTTTATTCCGCTGCGGGTCGGGGTGTGACAACGTGGGTCACGTGGAGCATGCCCGTTGCCTCCGGCGGCGAATCTACGGTGATGACGACGATCTCCCTCACGATCTGACATTCTGAGTAACCTGGCTCTGATACCACTTGATACGGATTCGTATTCGAGTGGACGCTAGAACTCTAGCGTGATAACCTGCCTCCGGCCAACCCCGACAAAGAACAATTCTGTTCTAAAAGAAAACTTTTCTTTATTAAAAAAAATAGCCTAACATCCAACCAAGGGTTACAATTATTAAATAGAGAGTTTCTAAAAGATAAACATGGAAACAAAGATACACAATTAAGGAAAGATAATAACGGAAATAAATAAAACATAGATGGTTGGTTGAATGTTGATAAAGAACCAGCGCCGATCCTAGCCACGGGTTGCCGGGTCGGGTCCTTAATCTCATCTTCGGAGTGTGATCCTATTAATGTTAATAAATTATATTATCATGCCAAATGATTAGTTGCCTTTTGAATGGTTGAAGTTGTTGTAGTACGAGTGGGGAGTACATGTGTAGTACCAAGTACACATAACCAGTACAAGGTGGGCGCCTATAACTTAGATTCCAGACACCATCATGTAACAACAATTTGAGTTTACAGAAGTAAATCAAGATTGACGTGTTTGTGAACGATGAAGATTCAAGACCAATCATCTGGTTAGTTATGGGTTGACGTGTCTCTGGTCCTTCATATATCAAAAGTGTTTTTTTAGATACAACCTTTTAAATGCATACAGTTTTACAAATATGTTGATCATTGTTATGGTCAATAAAGAGATTAGTTATAATTAGAAAAAAGATGTTTACCGGTTTGTTTGGAACAATTTTCTTTTCTGTCTAGTAACATTACTTGTTTATTTATTCTCACTAAAATGGTGTGTGTTCAATTTTATAAAATTAGCCACACGTGTGTAAATAATTATGATTTTAAAAATTTTCTTTTTTAGATTTTCCAATAAGGTTTTTGACATATATGAATTTTTGATACATAAAAAGCATTTTTGTTATCGTACATACTTTTTGTACAAATATCCTAACATTTTAAATTATAAGATATAACTTAACCATGATGTTTTTGGTCCTATTTTTAACCCATTACCCAACCCTTCAATTTGTCCAATTTATCATATAACAAAAATTCTCGAGTTTCATCACTTCCTCGGGCTTAAATAAACAAAGCATGTTCTATATTGTTATCCCAATTTAAAATTTTACTAGGATAGTCATGTTATTGTCATCTATTTATATGTATCATAGAACATTCTGGTTGACAAACCAAGGCGGGTTTGGCGTTGCTGTCTCCGTCATTCACAAACACGTCGAACTTGGCATATTTTCAAGGTTACGCTTCAGATTGAAGGATATATGATGAGTATTGGGTCTTTTCAGGGTGTGAATCATCTCATTTTAGTTACAAAATGCCACTAAATGTTTGTAAGTCTTAGCATTTTGTTAATATATACATGCTACAAATCATTTACTATTAAATTATTGTATTCAAATTTGATATGTATTGAATTGACTGTGTGTGTTCCTTCATGCTCAAACATTATACTTTGCACTATTGGGTTTGAAGTCTTTTGTTATTCGGGCTTGGTGTAAGCTTAAATAACTTTGGGCCTGTTTTGATCCACGATTGTAAGTACAATTTGTAATCTTGTACCGAGCATAATAAAGAATATCTAGTTGTAGCTCGTGGACTAATGATTCATACCAAATCTGAACCACGTAAATTCTAGTGTTGTTTTTTGTTGCTATTGCGTGTGAGTAGTCTTTCACCGGATCTGATCCATGTAAATTCTAATTTGCCCCATTCTTCATATTAAGAAAATAGCAGGATTCCTAATCTTTAAAATAATTCATTAATGAATATGATCATAAAGATCAGACCATGAAAACAGATAATTAACTTCAATAACTGAACTTGCACAACAATACAAGAACAACTTTCTATGCTGAATTCAAACAAATGAGCCTAAAAGATAAGTGATAAACATTACATAGATATGTGGTTGAAATCACAAGCCAGGATAAAAACAAAAAAGAAGAAATTAAGGGTCTTTATATCAAACGCATGGTCTGCCGTAAAATAATATATTTCTATCAACACTTTTATGTAATCATCTAAAGACTATTGTTTAAGGTCTATAAATTAATTTTAAAACCAAAACATAACCATTTTAATATTTTAAACATACTCTGTTTTGTGATTTGTGTTTTTTCGAATACTCATCCTTGAACACTCACGCCATGATGTTGTCACTCTAGGAATTATGTCTTGTCTTTTATGAAACGAGAAGGCAGCCATCATGGGCATTGGTGTTGTCCTAAAGCAGGAACACCATCTGGTAGCTAAGGGCATTGTCACCTGTGTCCGTATACAAATAATAACTAATTGTCATCATGTGCGTGATGAAACGCCGACCTCTCAACGGCACACTTTATAAACAACACATACAAAAAAGGCTTAAAGCACCTTTGGGGCCAGAAAGTATACCGTATTAGTGAAACATGTTTGGTTATATAAAATGCTCGGGTAATGGATATGATTATGGAAGCGTGTACAAAAAGGTGGAGAAGTTAGCGGCTAATGCACTATCAAGGGCTAAGGTTCCACCTTATACGCATAACAGTGCCTACCTTTGACCCTATACTCTGATAATAGGATTAAATCAACTTGGAATGGGCAAATACCGAGTAAACATAGGAAGTCTTAGTGGGAAAACGACAATGAAGAAGGACATCAATAAGTTGTCTATGAGTCGGCTATGGGGGGACCTTCAAAGCTAAGAATAAGACGTGACTCAACTTGGTTTATTGCAGTCAGTATCATATACTTTGACATACCAATGAATTTTGTTGGTGGTTTCTAAAAATGACATGCAAAGACACTACATATGTAGTTATGTACACGTTGACCAGGTATGCACACTACAGGCCATTAGCTCATCCTTATATGTAGTTGTGTACAAGAGACCTTAAGATGCATGATTATAGGCTAACATAGCTCTAAGAGAGATGGTATCATAATACCATTTACCACTCTGCCACTAAATGAAGAGGTTATTCAATTTTAAGATGGTTAGATCTGCCTAAATGCAAAAAAAAAATCGTGAGTTCGGAAGATTCCGGAACACTAAAGAAGCGTCTAGGGCTTCCCGGAAGTCTCCAGAACAACCTACAAGTTGCTTAAACGTTTTGGCACCATGATAAGGTTCTAGATTAGCCTTCAAAGGTCTAGGAAGGGCCTAGAAAGGGCTGATACTTCTGCCAAAAGTTGCAGCCAAGAACCCTCTAAAAAGACCTTGAAAACACTTGAAAGTCAGATATTTCTAGAATTCAGATTATAAATAACAAATATTTTTTTGTATGGAGTTCTCTAGTTAGATTGTTTTTTTCTTTGGCCTATGTCATTTATTGTAAGGGCATGTTTTGGTTAATGATTGTTCTTAGGCCTATGTCATGTATTGTATCTTTGTACTGAGCATAATAAAAAAATATCTGGTGGTAGCTCGTGAAGGTAGGATTCATACCGAATCCAAACTATATAAATTACCGGGTTGCTTTTTATTGCTTTTGCGTGTGTGACAGTGTTTCCGCTGCGATACTAACAGGCAGCCAAGTCCAGGTGAATTATCAATTATGGAATAATGTCACTTTGTCTTTCATTCTCTGAATCTCGACGAATTATCCCTGCAATTTTACCATTCATATTAAGAAAATAGCAAGATACCTTAATATTAAAATAGTTTATGATTGAATATAACCATAAAGATCAGACCATGAAAACAAATTAGCTTGCATAACAGTACAAGAACTTTTTATGCAAAAGGTACAGCAGTATGTGTGGAAGTGGATCAAAATGAGGATCAGATCATGCAAATCTGAATGCTGAATTCAAACAAAAGAGCTTAAAAGATTAGTGATAAACATTAACTAGATATGTGGTTGAAATCTCAAGTCTAGATAAAAAAAATACTAAATAAAAATAAAAATAAAAGAAGAAATTGAAGAACCTTTGTATCAAACACATAATCTACTGTTGAAGTAAAATATTATATTACTTTTAAAACTTGTGTTTATCATCTTAAATTTAAGTAGAAAACTCAAAAAAATTTAATTTAACACTGAAACATAACCATTTTTAATATTTTTAAACTGTTTTGTGTTTGTGTTTTTAAAATATAACTCATTCTTGAACACACATGCATGATGTTGTCCTCAATCTTAAAATTATGTCAATCTTTAGTGGAATGAGAAGGCAGCCACCATGGGCATTGGTGTTGTCCTAATGAAGTCTTCATGAAGGCATTGTTGCCTAGACTGGCAGGCTATGTCCATATACAAAAAAATTGTCACTATAGGGCGTGAAGAAACGCCGACCTCTCGACAACACATTTTATAATCAAGACATACAAAGAAAAGCTTAAGGCACCCTTTGGACCAGAAAGTAAATTGTTCGGGTATGATTATGAAATCGTAAACAAAAAAGAGGTGGAGAAGTTAGCGGCTAATGCACTATTAATGGTACAAGGTTCCACCTTTGACATATCAATGAATTTTTTTGGTGGTTCCTGAAAATGACATGCAAAGACACTATATATGTACTAGTGTACACGTTGAACAGGTACGCACATTATATGCCACTAGCTCACCCTTATATTGTAGCCAATGTGGCCCAAGTTTTCAAGGATTCAGTTTTTATACGGTTGGCCACATCAATAGCTGTGTAGGAACCTCAAGATGCATGTTATGGGCAAACAGAACTTTTATAGAGAGATGGGTATCATGATACAAATTACCACTCCGCCATTAACGACTCCATTTGAGGCATTATATGGTGGCCATCCACCACCATCGTTTGTTATTTCAGTTCCCAAGTGAATTGGTGCAAAAAAGGAATATAAGTGAATTTGGAAAAGATGGAACTAGATCTTGCAGTGTTTGTCCATTTTAGTTTTGTGAGAGATTGTTAGGGCTAAATGTTCTTATTTACACCAGGTTCTGGATTGAAGCAATGATCAAGGGTTGATCACGGGTTTTTGTTCAAACTCGAGACAACCAAATACGTAACTCATTAAGCAAGCATATATGTGTCCAACCGAATCGACCAACATTATCTCAGAATTCATGTGAATTCAAATTAGTATTAGTTGGCACTCAAACAATGAGTGACATCACACAACTCACAAAAGGTCATGGTCTCCAATTTATCCCAACAGAACTTGGAAAATCAAGTCTGTATGAACGTCCTGCGTGAAAGAAAGTCCTTGGCGATATTTCCACATCAAGGTTTACCTTCTACACGACAATTGATCACTTTCTTTGAAAAATCAAGAAATACAATCCATTCTAAGTTTGACTTGACTAGTGATTCGGACCAAACATTGAACCACCCATTAAATCTTAAAACTACTTTTTTTAAGAAACGCGACTTTCTTGTATTAGGCTACCGCACTCTCCAAATTGGAGATCCCATGTTGCCCCACTCCGGCCGACTATATTGTCTTAACCAGGCCCACGATCGCTTCAGAGTTTGGCTTGGGCGTTCCCCTAGGAAACTATATCATCGACTGCCACTTGACAGCTGTTACCACAAGAGTTGAACTCTCTCTAGCGTAACACAAGAGTTGAACCTGACACCTCTGCAAGGAGGCTAGGCTCTATCCATCATCACCTAATCCATCAAAATGACACAAGTGAGGACTGAACTTGAGTCTCCATTGGAGAACCCTTATTTGTGCCACCACAAGAGTTGAAAACTACTTATTCGTCACTTTTCATGTTCCAAATTCCTACAGTTGTATTTCAATATCACAAACCATAATTCTAAATTATCTCCAACAAAAAAAAAAAAAAGAAAGCCGAGAAACAACAATGAGAAAGTGAAGATACACACAAAAGGGATAGCAACAAAGATACACGTATCAAGAGAACACAATAGATGCACGTGAAAAAAGGAAATCTCATAGAAAAGAGGCTAACTAAAAGGAAAAAAACATAATCAAAATGAATAGAAATGGAGTGACAGAAAAAAAAAAAACAAATACATACAACCGCTTAAACGAAAAGTACAAGCCTCAATTTGCAAGACAAGTTGAAATGGTTTTAAGGTATAATGGCAGGATTTTAAGCACTCAAATTAGAGTTAAGTCAAATAGAGCACCATAGAAAAACGTTAAACCACACTACTGGTCAGAAATTAAAAAACAAAAGAAACAGAGAAGAAAACCATTTACATAAAACTAGAAGAAAAGTACCATAATCTAGAAGACAAATTCATAAAAGATGAAAACAATAGAATGGTCCTAAATAGCTTACATACACCAAATCAACCTCAAACTACTACAAGTTGAAAGAAATATATGTTCCCAAATCATGAGCATGGCTTGCCAAAAAACAAAGTTGTAATCATAATCCTTACAAACCCATTTTCCGGTGCCCATGCTAAAATTAAATGAGTGAAATACCCAGCTGGTAACTTGAATCCAAATTCTTAAATGTCGCTTCATGGGTTCGTAATAGTCTGAACCAGAAACCATCCATTTAAATAGGTCAAATTCAAAAACAATAACAATGGAAAAAGCTGAAAACATAAATCACCTCAACAATTAAAAGGTTAAAATCAAGAATAGAAAACATGATGAACTATAAGAATCTCATAAAGAGAAAAACATGAAACATTAAAAACAAAGTTAAAATAACTTCATCAAGGAATCAAAGTAAAAAAGCAAGTGGAAACGGTATTTTAGGTGTTCTAGTAATAAGATTGCAAGTTCTCGAATGCTAGTTTAATCTTGCAAACGCACCATATAGAGCTGTCAAACTACACAACTATTTGAAAAAAACGAATGCAAATACAAAATCTTGTTAACCTATGCAAATGATGATCTCACAAAAATAGAAAGATTGAACATCATGAATAAAGACAATGTCAGCATTAGAATATAAATAGAAACAAAGCAATTCACGCAACAATAATAGCCAACGTTTGAGTAAGTTTTGGCTATTTTAAGTGGGACATCAGAAAAGTAAAATGTAACTTCGGTGGTCATATATTTAGAACACAGAATCTAAAACGTAGGTGACGCTTAAGTATTATGATTAAGAGAGATGCAACTCTAGCAACCCCTCTACTCTTAAGTCTTGTGATTAAGAAAATAACACAAACTGATTTGATGCTCTTACTTTTCACTTCCCATAAGCAAAACCACAGAAGATCTACAAGGGGTGTAAACGAGCCGGGGCCGATCCCCGATCCCGAGCTCGGCTCGAGCTATTTTGAGAACAAGCTCAGACAAGCTAAAAACTCTGGCTCGAGCTCGCTTCAATATCGCTTAAACGAGACAAAGCTCGGCTTGAGCTCGGCTCGGCAATGTTATCATCATTATTATTATATTATATATAAGATAAATAAATTTTTGTTTGGGCCTGTTATGGCTCGCGAGCCTAAACGAGCTTGGGCTCGATAGCTAAACGAGCTTTGTATTTCAGGCTCGAGCTCGGCCTCGTTAAAGCTCGGCTCGTTCGAGCTTTTAACCGAGCCCATAACGAAGAGCTCTCGAGCCTATGGGCTTGTCTACAGCAAAGATGGAAACAAACCATAGAGGAAAAAGATCCACAACAGCTGCGCGCAAGTTTCAGATGCTTCTCAGCAAATAAGAAAAAAATAAATACTTGTATGATGATGAAGAGGGAAAACAAAGGAAGGCGCAATCTCATCAAGACACCTGATCACCGAACATATCTACAAACAATTTACACTGTATTTAAAGAACCTAGAAAGAAAGTTGGTCATTATGGAATGGTAAACAAAGAAAGAGGGTTCTAGGACAAAAAATGGTACTAATCAGAGAGTGTAGATTCAATCATATGCTGCTCTTTCTGCAAAACAATACATGCAACATCAACTCCACATTTTGCAAGTTCTTCATGATAACGGAAAGATAGAAAGACAATAATGGCAACATAAAAATCATAAAAGAGTCCATAATAACCAACACGCAAAACATAACTTATGGAATCTGAATAAGGTCCAGCTATCTGTATGCAGAACCAATCGGCTCACTTGCTAAAAAGATCAGAGAAGACTGAAGCCACAAATCAGTAAAGCATACCTTTTGTCCAATATTCTATCTGGTTCTACAAGCAACAAATGAAATTAGTCCTACCCACACTTGCTAAGAGATCAATCAGAAGTTCTAAGTTAAAACTGAATCAAAAAGATATTACAGAAGCTGGCAGTGACATAGGATGAAGCCATTGAGCATTTGAATGTTTAGTTTATAAGGTACTAACTAAGGTACTAACATATCAGAAGAAACACAAATATATAATGTCGTCGAGCCCATAATAAATTCATTATATAGAAACAAATTGCCTCCAATACCACCAAGGGTAAACTTAATCATAAAGTAAGAACATCAAATAAGATCATATAGTACCGGATAAAATTAATGATCATACTCACTAACCTAACACCACAACAGAATATCAACATGTTCTCGAATATTGGTTTAATGCTAAAATGAATATCTCACAAAAAGAATATAGAGCATTAGAAACAAAAAAAAAGTCAAAAATATTGGAAAACATATAATATAAACAGAAACAACCTTATTAAGAAAACAATTTCACACTAAAAAAAACCCTACAATATGAGTTGAGCTTTGCAAAATGGCATACAAAATGTCATTAAAAACATGGCAAATTGTTCTAATGAAAATCTCATAAAAAAGTATAAAACATTAGAAACAAAAAAAAAAAGTCAAAAATATTGGAAAACATAGAATATCAACAGAAACAATCTTATCAAGAAAACAATCCACACTGAGAAACACCTACATACACCCAATCAACCGCAAAGTACAAGCCTCAAAGTACAACACGTGTTGAATAGGGTTTTTCAGTGATGTAGTGACGGGATTACATGTTCTCAAGTATTGGTTGAATGTTAAAATGAATATCTCATAAAAAATATAGAACATTAGAAACAAAAAAAAGTCAAAAAATATTGGAAAACATAGAATATCAACAGAATCAACATTATCAAGAAAACAATCCACACCGAGAAACAACTACATAGACCCAATCAACCGCAAAGTACAAGCCTCAAAGTACAAAACGGTTTGAATAGGGTTTTTCGTGTTGTAGTGACGGGATTGCCTGTTCTCGAGTATTAGTTGAGTCTTGCAAAACACCATACAAAATTGTCAAAGCAAAACATAAAATATCAACATGAAAGCAACCCATGCCACAAGTTCTCAAATAAGAGTTCACTGTTGCAAAACGTCATTAAAGGACATGGTAAAATGTTTAAATGAAAATCCCATAAAAAGAATATATAAAACATTAATAACAAAAAAAGTCAAAATCATTAGGTAAAACATAATCTTAAAAGAAATAACCTGATCAAGAAAACACTCCATACTACAACAAAAACCTACATACACCCAGTCAACCGCAAAGTACAAGCCTCAAAGTACAAAACGTGTTGAAATGGCATTTTAGGTGTTGTGGTAACAGGATTGCATGTTCTGGAATACAAGTTGTGGTAACAGGATTACACCAAATAGAACTGTCAAACCACACAATTAAAAAGTAAAAAAAATCAACAAAACTGAAATTTAATATAAAAACATTAAGTAAAAATAATCAAAAACATTAGAAAATGGAATCTCAACAAAAACAACTTTATCAAGAAAGCAATCCGCACTACAACAAGTACCTAAATAAACCCAATCAACAGCAAAGTACAAGCCTCAAAGTACAAAACGTGATGAAATGAGATTTTAGGTGTTGTAGTGACGGAATTAAATGTTCTCGAATGAGTTAAGTCTTTAAAACGCCAAAACAGAACTGTCAAAAACATAAAATAGAAGATTAAGAGGAAAACTAAATCCAGAAAGCAATCGATGCTACATTAACAACATATGTACACCAAATCAACTAACAATGTACAAGCCTCAAAGTACAAAGCATGTTGAAGTGGGTTTTTAGGTGTTCTAGTAACCAGATTACAAGTTCTCAACGTGAGTTCACTCTTGCAAAACCTCATTAAAAAACTTGGTAAAATGTTCAGATGAAATTTTCATAAGAACAAAAAAGTCAAAATCATTAAAAAAATAGAATATCAACAGAAACAACTTTATCGAGAAAGCAATCCACACTAAAACAAAAACCTACATACACCCAATCAACCGCAAAGTACAAGCCTCAAAGTACAAAACATGTCGAAATGGGTTTTTAGGTGTTGTAATAACATGAGCACATGTTCTCGAATATAAGTTGAGACTCGCAAAACACCATATAAAACTGTCAAACCACACAATTACTAGAAAAGCAACACATTAGAAAGTCAAAATAATCTGATCAACTAAATTGAAAGTGAAAAAAAAAAAGAAAAACATCTATTAAAAGATAGAGAAAATATGTAATACCACAAATTAGAAGTCTTTTTCAAAAGAAGTGATGAAAATCAAGATAAAAACTGTACGAAAACAAGTTGCATGTAAAAGAAATACTCCAGAATGTGCAAGTAAGATGAAATAGTTTACCGTGAAATCGAAGGAAAAACAGAGAAACATGCGTCAAGTTGGCTGAAAAACGCTAAACCCAAATACAAAAACCGAGCACCTCTTGTTTTTTTTTCCCAAAATCACTGGATAATCGTTAAAAAAAGGTTTTTAAATTTTTAGGTTTTGAATCAGAAAGGGTGTAAAAAAGACCTGTATATTGTGGTTTTGGAGTGGAAACGACTCTTTTATACAGCACGGTGTATTGATTACAAATTAGAGTCATTAAAACTATGTCTAAACCACTAACATTAATATTCACAGCTTTTCAAACAATGTAAAATCATACATAATAACCATAATTAACTCTGGTATCAGATTAAAGAATTCAAAAGCAAACCCTTCAGATATTATTAGTAACAAACACATATAACGATTAACAAATTCAAATCGCGAAACATTTAGTGCAAGAGAACGTGAATCAGATGATAATAAAAGTACATGAATATAAAACCCTAGGAAATTAAAGGAAGAACAGAGGAACCTGGCGGCGTACCTGGCGTTTTTTTGATGATTCTCGGCGACATGATGAATATAAAAACCCTAGGCACACAATCCTCTCGAACTCAGGAAGTCATCGATTCTTGTTGTTACTGTGCATTGAAAGAAAAGCAGAGAGAGAAATAAGGGTTTTTAATTTTAGTGATTTAGGGTTTTGAATGAATCTGTATGAAAGGGGGTGTGAAGAAGAAACGGTGTACTGTTGTTTTGGAGTTGAAAGGCCTCCTCTTCTAATACCCACTTCACAATTACAACGGTCATATCATTAATGTTATATTTTTTTAAAGTTATTTGATTTTAGAATAGATCCTCTTTGGGATTTTTTTGTAATTTAAGTCAGAGAGTGAAATTTCGTTTTTCTTCTGTGCTTTAGTCGTTTTAATGGATTTATTCCAATCCTTTAAAAATAGTTATTTTACTCTCCGATCTATGAATTTATCTTTATTTCACTACCCGTCCCTAACGCCATCCAATTCTTCTATTAAATTCTGATCATGTGCCCCTCACATGATGGCATTTTAGTCTTTTCTTATCATCTCTAAAAAGATATTTTATTATTATATTAATAACACATACATACACCCCTCTCCTCTCTCTACATTTTTTATAGTTTAAATTATCAACTTACCCTTATTTTATAGTTAAATTACCAAAAAGATCATTTCAGTTAACATACAATATGGATGGAGTTAAGGCTGTGGAGCAAACTGGCACAAAATCGAAACACCAGAGAGCAAAATGTCCGTTTTTAAATTATTGGGCAAAACCATTAAAATGACTAAACCACAGGAAGCAAAATGAAAGTTTACTCTTTAAGTTATTTGATTTTAGAATAGATCCTATTGGTTTTTTTTTGTAAGTTATTCTATTTTAGAATAGATCCCAAAGATCCGTTAGTTTTAATTAAATGACAATTCCATATCGATAACAGAATTTTTTTTAAATACGTTAGTTTTAATTAAGTGATAGTTCCATATCATATGATTTTAATTCTAAACTACGCATCAAAGTATATTTTTAGGTGAATAATGACTATTTGTAGATGAATAAATCCCGCATCCAAAATCAAATAACTTAACTAAAACTAACGTATTTTTGAAAAAAAAAATGTGTTATCGAATAACTTACAAATAAAGAAAAAGAATATGTTATTTGTATTTTGTTTTGATGATTTTCAATGTGTGTACTCTTTTTAGAAAGTATAATTTTTCAAAGTGTGTACTCTTGTTAAAAAGTATAATATAAAGTCCATAGCTACCTTCAACTCTTGCTTCTTTACTTCCAAAACAGTTTCTTATGTTAAAGCTCACGAAATGTATTTAAATTAGGTTTATAAAATATTTAAGAGATTCTTTACATGGTGTGAGTTCTTATACTTTATACTTTCTTTTTTATTGACTTAAAAATATTAGTTTACCTGTTTATCTATTTCAATTCTTACTTTTCTAGATATTTAGGTTCAACTAGTAATACCCGTCATCGAGCTTGTTGCAAACATTAAATGGATTAGTTTAAGCGTTATCTGATTCGTTAACCATATAAAAACGTGTGTTTCGACGTATGAATTCTAACTTAGTGTAACCTATATAACGGTTGGATCAAATAGTAAAGTAACTCAAATTTACACCGTACAAAAGAAACGAAATCGAACCCGGGTTGGTTCTTTTAGTGAGGGTTCCATCTAACCACTACACCAACTTAATTTTGCAACAAGACTTAACGACGTCAAAATGTACAGTAACTCGACTTTATATTGTGAGTTATATTTGACCTGACTCAAATTTATACCTTCGAATGAAAACGAATTATATTTACTTAGTGAGGTATGTAAATGTCATTTTTGAAAGTGTAGGGACATATTTTGTCGGTGGCAAAGGCCACGGACATTGTCTTTTAAGAATATATAAAATAGAAACTTGAATTTATACCGTTTACATCGAAAAATGAATTTGCACTGATACATACATAAAAAAGCACGTAAAAAATTAAATTAAAAAATGCAAATAAGGGGTAAACTTGAAATGTTAGATACTCAAAAGGGTGAAATGAGATTTTATAAGACTTTGGAAAGATGTAAGAATGTAAATGTCATTTTTTGAAAGTGTAAGGACAATTTTTATCGGTGGCAAAGGCCACCGACATTGTCTTTTAAGAATATATAAAAATTATCAGTTGCATTAAGAGAAAATAATTTCAGTTATACTTTTAGTAGCATTTTTTAGGTAGTTGTTACGATGTTACGATACTCAAAATTGAAGAACATTAAAATACGACACGTTTTAACAATTACCCTTGTATGTTTGTAATATATGTCCATGTAAGATAAGAAATATAACTTTGATATTATTATTTGTTTGTGATATATGTTCACTTAAGGCTCTCCGCAACGATTATCCTTTTATGTCTATAATATTTATATCTTATCTATACTATACTATATAATAAAAGAAATCAACGAGTCACTTTTCATCATGTTAAGCTATCTATCTTTTGGTTTTCCTGCCAAACTCTCCTACTTAATTAAATATAATATAATTATTATTTAGTTTAATCTTTTTTACTTAGTTATAAATAACTCTCCTATTAAATTATAGGGATGGGGTTTGGCTACAAAGTGTACAGGGTTTATTATTTTTTTCATGACACTTGGAAGGTGGGATCCGCTACCCTTCACAAATCACATGTGCACAAGCTTTATTATTTTTTTCTTTTATTCATACCTTTTAGTTAAATTAAACCATGACGTGCTTGTTAAAGGATGGGTTAGTTAAAACCTATTGCCTACATGAAAGAGTTAGTTATGCACTTCTTAGTTTAATTATTATAATATAGTTTAAGAATTTCACTTCTTCTGTTACATATCAACTCGACATACCAAACAAAACGGAGTATATGTCACATCATTTTACAAACATACTTTTATCATGACACTTTTACAAACTATAGCCAAGATCATTTATAAAGAAATAACTGTAACATTAATTAATTAATTCATTAATTCATTATTATAAAAGAAATTCAAACAGTGCATCTTTCCAATAGCTTGAATAAATTGTCAGAGATTAAGTTTAGGGTTCATTTTAGCAATTGATAAATGGGTCAAACGAAAGCGAAATCTACACACGAATGATACATGGGCAAAATTGTGGCTAAAGAGAATCGTAAGAAACGCATGCGCAACAATACCTCCCAACAAGAAAAAGATGGTCAAATCCTGGAGCAAGATGTTGTATAATGGTAGCAGGTTATGTTATTGAACAGAAAAAGAATCAGTGTGTTGTACAAACAAGATACAAAACTCTTAAAGAGTGCTCTAAAGTCTAAACAAGTCCCGGAATGATAATCATACAAGAAGTGGCGTTCTGGCATTTATATACGCTGGATTATGGTTCCTACTAATAGGAAGATGAACATAAATCTCATGAACATCCGCTTTACATACCTCACCTTTGTCTCTGTCAATCGCGTAACAAATATAAACCGTGTCAATAACATTGTCCAGCACGTGCACCAAAAACCCGAGAATCACCAGCACCACTAAAAACGCCACCGCAGCTACAAAGTACGAATCTACCCCTAGATTAGTTGCGGCCGTTAGTATCACACAGACCTGCATAAATACCAGTAACTTAAGCTTTCGGTACAAGTATAAAAACAATCAAGATTCATACACATCATATCAATCCCACTCGACTCGTTTGACCCGTACGCAAACTAATAGAGTATAAAGTGAGAAGCTACTGACCACAATAGCATAGATTGCTGAGATAACAAAGACGATTGCAGCCAAAAGACGCGTGGAAACAATCTCCACCACAACAACCGAGAGAAGATTACGCCTTAGAAGTTCATAAGTCAACCTGGCGGAAGCACAATAAGCTTCACCGGTTATGGCTGCAAAGTTTATGGTAAACTTATTAAGAAACTCAAATGCTGATAAAAGAGCGTTGACACAGCATCTGAGAACAACGTTGACCATCCCACTTGCATCTTCGTTTGCTGCAGTATCAACTGCACCACGCACTATTCGCACAATAGCAATCAACAGTCCTGAAAAACATATTGTTCCAGAAGAAGGGCCAAACGCGTTTCTGAAAAAAGCATATAATTAATGAATAAAGTTACTATCTTGACAAAATCCCACCTATATACGATAGTGTAGACCCTAAAACCCGTAATAATAACAAGAAAGATACCTTAGAGAGCTTCGTATACTCCGTTTGACCCTCGAGTCATCTTTCGAGAAATACCACTGCGCAATAGTCCCACTGATCACATAAACCTGTGCTTCCACCATTGCAGCAGCAGACCACAACATTGTAAGAATCGCCAACGCATAGTAAGCCGGAACCCAACCATCTTGTTCCCACTCACAAAACACCCTCCCACGCTTTTCTCTCGGCACAATCTCCCCGTTCAATCTCGCAAACACCAAGAACAAAACGATCGGAGAAAAATAAATAACCAACCCCAAACTCATAACCGGAAGCACCCCAAACAACCCCAAATTGTTCGACAAAGCATCAGCCGACACCCTAATAATCTTCACAGTCAACTCAACCCTATTCCAATTAACCACAATTATCCACACCATAACCATAACCACTAACAGCACAAACACCAGCACTAAAATCCTATAACCCAAAGCAAATCTATCACTACAAGTGTCATTAACAGTACAGGCAACAAACCAATACAAATCTAAGCAAACGGGAACCAAAACAACAAACGGAAGTGAAGCGTACACCAACTGTTTGGCGTAATGCTTTAGAGAAAAAACAACAAACAACGAGATGGGTATGCTCAAAATCAACGTAACTACAACAGTAAGTATCAGATTCTTCAAAATATAACCAGAATCAGACAGGAATAAGTTGAAATAAAAAACCCTATTTTCGGTTTTGACGCAAGAATCAGAGCGGATATCATAGCTAAAAGCGGAAACAGAGGAAGGGGAATTAGGGTTTCGATTAATGGAAGCGAATATACCGAAAGCGAAAGTGGAGATGACAAATAGGAGGAAGAGGAGGAGAAAGGTGAGGTCTTTGATGGGTCGAGGTGAGTAGTTGTAAGTGATGGTGGTGGGGTAGTGAGAGGATGATGATGGATCGGATTCGGATGGTGGGGGAGAGTGGTGGTGGTGGAATTCGTCGATGTAGGGGAAGAGTAGAGGTTTGGATGGTGGGTCGGGTGACTTTCCGGTGACGGTGGTGGTGTCGTCGGAGCTAGCCATGAGGGTTAGCCGGTTAGGAGCTGTGGTCAATGTTGATGGACTGGACTTGATGCATAGAGTTGGTGGCAGCTAAAAGGAACTGGAATAGGAATGGAATATTATTAAATTGAAGTGGGTTAGGGTTTGTGATGAAGATTGGAGAAGGATATGGTTGCATGTTGTTAGCCACATGGATCACATGGCTGATTGGATCTGGTTTATATACGCTTACCTTTTTTCAAAATTAATGTCTTGTTTGACCCACAAAGTTGTATCCTCATAAAATAAACCGGTTTGGCATCATCAAGATTGTGTTTGTGTGATGAAAAAGTAAATTTGTGTGTATAACTATATACTTATGCTACGTGTTATGGAGGTGTGGTTGAAAGTACTGCCATGTAGACGATATGTAAACATACTTTTTTTCTCACTTAGAAATGGCAAAAGGGTGTGTAGTATCATCAAAATAAAAAAAGTGATAATGTTACAACAATTTTTGTTTAAACAAAATCATATTAAATGTATAGTTTAACTTAATGTAATTAAAAAACCCAAGTAAACATACCCCAAGATTCTATGATCATGTTTGATTTCTTTCGATTTGTTTCAAGCATAAACCGTATACGAAACCTGTTAGACACAACGTAAAAGTCAAGGGCATTTTGTGTAAATGTCTACATTGTATATATAGGATTATGATCATTTGAGAACTTAGGGTGTTACCTGTCACATCCTGACCAGCAGCGAAAATGGTAATCAGGGCATGATTGGGTTTTCATCAAAGCTCACGACATTTACTATAAAGTTTCATATTTATTATTTTCATTTTAAAAGGATAAATTACAACAACCACGTATGTCACACCCCGACCCGTAGCGGAAATAAAAGTCGGGGCATAATTGAGTTATCACCAAAGCTCATGACATTTACTAATAAGTTTCATATTTATTAAATTGAAATTAAAATTCAAATATTCAAACACAATGAGTCATACAAGCACAAATAAAACCAAAACATAGTTCAGAACATAATAGTTTTTTTAATCTTCTAAGGCCATTCCTACGTGTTTCTTTCTTCCGCTTGCTCACCTGTTTCATGCGTAAAACAAAAGATTTGGGTCAACGATAGTTGGCGAGTGAATCTTAGTAAAACATTTAAACAGTTGTATTGTATTTGTTGATTGAATAAAAATTGTGCATGAATCATAAGTGAGCATATGTATATATAACACCAATCACAAACCACATAATATTCACAATGACACATGACATAATGAAGGATGAACTTGAGATCAAGGCTCAATCAAACGGAGCCGATCTAATGAGACACCTGATGCTCAACTCTTATCCCACGAGGAACTGATGTGCCTAATGAAATGATTGCACTGAAATGATAAGATGTAACCACACACAACCACACAACAAATTTACACATTTGATCACAAATTGATGTTGGCACAAGTGTTTAAATAAATAAAACATGTACAACACATGATAAACCCTAAAACATGATTAAAAAGGGGAATTTGTAAAGATTCACTCACAGTGGTTTCGTTTCCTTGATTGATGAAGAGTACGCATGAGGTTAGGGTTTAGCTGATGAAGTAAACTAACCTATATAATAGCGTAACAGTTTAATAACCAACTAAAAATTAATAGTTCGGTTTAATTCTTTTATTGGGTTTTTAGACTATTTTATTTTATATTAGCTGAAATTTTTTTTACTTTGTTATGAGAATTTATTATAATAAGAAAGTAGTTATTTAAATAGATAATTAAATCAAAATAACAGAAAATAATAAAAAATTTGGGCCTGACAAGCTTGTCAGACTGCTGGCCGGTTCGATTGTGGGCTGGCATGCGTATAACAAGATTCGAAGTTGTGACCTTACGGTTGCGTGCACGCAGCTCTTCCAATTGAGCTACGTGTCAACCCGTTGTAATCTGGTTTTTAATTATTCTTATAGTCTTGCTGAGTTGATTCCAGAAACTTGTTGATTTTAAAAAGGTTTGTAGCGAATCTGACCGTGAACTCTCCTGTCTCGAACCCGCGCCCCTGAATTGGTTTGCACCCAGCCCAACCAGTTGGGCTGGGTGTCTAACCCATATATTATAAGGTTTTTATTAGTTTTAGCATCTTTCCGTAAGGTTTGGCTGGGTGTCTAACCCATATATTATAGGGTTTTATTAGTTTTAGCATCTTACCGTAAATAGTATAGTTTAGTTTTTTTTAAAAAGGGCTTTATTTCAGGAATCGGTGTTTACACAAGAATCGAACTCGGTACCTTTTGTATATAATGCACACAGTCCACCGCTGGACTGTGTGTCTAACCCGATTAAAACACTAAAATTTATTTCACATACAGATTTAACAGCTTCATCTTCCTCGGTTTAAATGAAAACCCAGAACCTTTACCCGCCTGAAATCAAATTTCTTGATTCGCTGCTATGGGTTAAATTAATTGATTACATGAGACATTAATCAGGAATTGCTTAAGTATTGAAAGAATTGAAAGAGTTTGTACTGATGAACAAGATCGGCGGCAAATGGTGGTTCCGGCAACATGCAGCCGAGGTTCTGATGATAGCGGAAATGGGAAATAGGCAGAGGATTTCGAGAGAAGTTTGGACGAGTTTGGACGAGGCTAGCTAGGTACTATCGTGTTTATCACCAAGGTTTCGGTTTTGAAATTGCAATTTCAGAAGAACAATCATTGACAGAGAGGTTGATTGAAATTTACTCTAATTAGACACTGGAATTGCTGTCGACATTTCAAGGAAACCGCGTTGGAGATTGGCGAAATCTCCGGTGTCGCGATGATGGTAGTTGCAGGTTTCCTTGTCGTTTACATAAATATTTTGATGCTCGGAGGATACCACATCTTGTGTGTGTAGCGTAGTGGTGTTTGGTGCGTGTGTGTGCCCGGGAGACCCGGGTTCGATCCTGGTTTCCCCCTTTTCTTTTTTTTTTAAAATTTTTGATTGATTATTTTTAAAGTTTAATTTAACTTTCTTATGGTTTTATTTATAAATTAAAGTTTAAATTATTAATTAGGGTTTTATTTATTAAAATTTTGAATTCAAACAACATTTATTATTTGCCACAAATTTTTAAAAGAATTAACAACAATAATAAATACGCACTTGATTAATAAAATGGTGCGGGTTTTGGAAACCCGTTTTACACAAATGTTAAAACGTATACATACAAACACAACACAACATTCATGACTTCTTTATTTTTCTTCTAAGGCAGTTTGCTATGTGTTTCCTTGCTTCAACCTGTCCACCTGTATCATGTGTAAAAAATAGGGTTTTGGGTCAACAAAAGTTGGCGAGTGAATCTTATTTAAACATTAGAAAGAATTAAGTATATTGGTTATTTAAATAAAAATGTGCATAGACCAAATATGAGTAAACGCATATGTAAATCTAACCACAACCACATATTATCAATCAATGCACACACAAGCATGACAAATGATGAACAATGAGATCAAGGCTCAATCAAACGGTGCCTATCTAATGAGGCATCTGATGCTCAACTCGTCTCCAACGATGAACTGATGGGCCTAATGAATAATTTGCACGCAACTGACAAAAATGTGAATACAAAATACAACAAACAACATTTACATCACACGTTAGATCATATAATGGTGATAGCATAAGTGTTTGAATAAACGAAATATATGAAACGACACATGATACACACCAAAACATGAATAAAAAGAGGAATTTGTAAGGATTCACTCACAGTGGGTGCGTTCCTTGCTTGATAATGAATGCGCACGAGTCGAGGATTTTGAACGAATACTAACCTAAAATAATAATGCGATAATTCGATAAATATAAACCAATTAATATTTTGATTTAATGCTAACAACATTTATTTTTAGTGTTTAATTTAAATTTCTTTTTATTTAAATTTTTGATTGATTTTTGAATGATTATTTTTAAAGTTTAATTTAACTTTTTATGGTTTTATTTATTAATTAAAGTTTAAATTATTAATTAGGGTTTTATTTATTAAAATTCTGAATTCTAACAACATTTATTATTTGCGACAAATTTTTAAAAGAATTAACAACAATAATTAATACGCAACTTGATTAATAAAATGGTGCGGGTTTTCGAAACCCGTTTTACACAAATGTTACAGTATCCCCTACTTTTAGAAATTTTGTCCCGAAATTTAAGTAGTAGTTGTAACAGGAAAATGATGCCGGTATTTTTCGCGTATTGAGTCTTCACGTTCCCAAGTAAACTCGGGTCCTCGTTTTGACTCCCAACGCACCCTGACGATTGGAATACGACTTCATCTCAAGCGCTTTTCACCGTCCATGATTTTCTATCGGTCTTTCAACGAAGTGCATTGATTCATCAACTTGAATATCTTCCAAGGGAATATGGAGATTTTCGTCGGCGAGACACTTTTTCAAGTTTGATACGTGAAACGTGGGATGGATTATGTTGAGTTCTTCTGGTAGGTCAAGCTTGTATGCTATAGGACCTACTCTTTCGAGTATTTTGAATGGTCCCACATAGCGTGGTGCTAGCTTGCCCTTTTGACCAAAACGAACCACTCCCTTCCACGGTGATACTTTCAAAAGTACTCGATCCCCAGCACAAAACTCCAAAGGCTTTCGCCGTTTATTAGCGTAACTCTTTTGACGACTTTGAGCTGCTAGAAGATTATTTCGGATTTGAAGAATTTTGTTAGTCGTTTCTTGAATCAGTTCAGGTCCAGTGATTTGCGCTTCACCAATTTCGTGCCAGCATACAGGAGATCGACATTTACGACCATATAAAGCTTCAAAATGAGCCATACCGATGCTAGAATGATAGCTGTTGTTGTACGAAAATTCAACTAACGGTAGATGAGTGTCCCAATTACCTTTGAAGTCTATGACACATGCTTGCAACATGTCTTCAAGGGTTTGTATGGTGCGCTCAGATTGACCATCAGTTTGAGGGTGAAAGGCAGAGCTGAGGTCTAGGCGTGTACCCAAAGCGGATTGTACGGCTTGCCAAGTTCGTGAAGTGAAGCGTCCGTCTCGATCTGAAATGATACTTAAAGGTACACCATGACGGCTTACAATCTCATTGATATAAATACGAGCTAACTTCTCGTTCTAGAAGTCCTCGCGAATTGGAATGAAATGAGATGACTTGGTAAGATGATCAATGATTACCCAGATGGTGTCATACCCACTAGAGGTGCGAGGTAACCCGGTAATGAAATCCATGGTTATATTTTCCCACTTCCATACAGGTATTTCGGGTTGGACAAGAAGTCCTGAAGGTCTTTGATGTTCAGCTTTCACTTTGGAACATGTAAGGCACTTGGAAACAAAAAAGCGGTATCCTTCTTCATGCCAGGCCACCAGTAGGTGTATCGTAAGTCTTGATACATCTTATCGGCTCCTGGATGTATAGAGTATCGTGTTTTGTGTTCCTCGTTCATGAGAAAAGCACGAAGATTGTCGCGATCGGGTATCCAAATACGATTTAAGTAGTAAAGAATACCATCGGACTTGGTTTCTATTTGAGTTCGGCTCCACAAGACAGCTCATCGCGCACGTCATTTTCCGTTACAGAAGTATGTTGAGCTGCCCGAATTCGATCTTTGAGGTTGGTTACAATTTGAGAACAAGAAGATGAACGGAATTTGCATATTCCTTTCGATTGAGTGCATCAGCCACAACATTAGCCTTGCCAGGATAATATCAGATTTCACAGTCATAATCATTTAGGAGTTCAACCCATCGTCGTTGCTTCATGTTCAACTCTTTTTGATTGAAGATATGTTGAAGACTCTTGTGGTCAGTGTAAATTTCACACTTGGTGCCATAGAGGTAGTGTCTCCATATCTTTAGAGCGAACATTACTGCTCCAAGTTCTAGGTCGTGAGTGGTATAGTTCTTCTCATGCACTTTGAGTTGCCTAGAGGAATAGGCTATCACCTTTCCTCTTTGCATTAGAACACAACCTAACCCTTGCCCTGACGCGTCGCAATAAACCACAAAGTCTTCGCAATCATCAGGAAGTGTAAGGATAGGTGCGTCACAAAGCTTTTGCTTCAAAATTTGGAAATCCTCTTCTTTTTTAGGTCCCCAATTAAAGGGTTTTCCTTTGTGAGTCGAGGCTGTGAGTGGAACGGCGATACGAGAGAAATTTGCAACGAAACGTCGATAATAACCAGCTAGACCAAGAAATGATCTAACTTCGGTAGGAGTTCGTGGCGCTTGCCATTCTTGTACCGCTTTGATCTTCGCAGGGTCGACATGAATCCTTTTGTCATTAACAACATGACCAAGAAATTATACCTCTTTTAACCAGAACTCACATTTAGAAAACTTAGCATAAAGCTTTTCAGTCCTCAAAAGTGTTAGAATAAGTTGAAGATGTCGCTCGTGATCGGATTTGGTCTTGGAGTAGATAAGAATATCATCAATGAAAACTATGACAAAACGATCGAGATAGGGTTTGCACACCCTATTCATCAAATCCATAAATATAGCAGGAGCATTGGTTAACCCGAAAGGCATAACCATGAATTCATAGTGGCCATAACGAGTTCGGAAAACAGTTTTTTGAATATCTTCTTCACGCACTCTAAGTTGATGGTAACCAGAACAAAGGTTGATTTTTGAAAAGCAGGTGACAACTTGAAGTTGAGCTAGGAGGTCATCAATACGAGGTAATGGATAGCATTCTTGATGGTCAACCTGTTGAGCTCTCTATAGTCAATACACATGCGAAAAGTTCCATCTTTCTTCTTTACAAAAAGAACACGTGCACCCCACGGCGACAAGCTAGGACGTATGAATCCTTTGTCAGTCAACTCTTGCAGCTGACTAGCCAATTATTGCATCTCAGATGGGCTAACCTATAGGGAGATTTTGCAACTGGTGTAGCACCAGGTACAAGATCGATTCGAAATTCGACTTCTCGCACAGGAGGAAGTCCTGAAACGTCGTCGGGAAAAACTTGAGAAAATTCTCTAACGATGGGAATATCTTCGAGCTTCCTTTCCTTGCCTTCCTTCTTGACGATATGAGCTAGAAACGTGACATAATCTTTGCGAAGATATCTTCGAGCTTGGAGACATGACATCAATTTGAACCCTTTAGAAGGAGTTTCTCCAAAAATACATAGTGTATAGCAAACTACTTCGGCGTGATGCTGACTGAGCCAGTCCATACCGATGATAACGTCGAAACTACCCAATTTCATAGGAATAAGATCAATCGAGAAATCGTGATCATTAAAGTTAAGAGTACAATCACGTATAATCGAGTTTAACGTAATGGGTTCTCCATCAGCAACTTCCACCGTGAACGATTCAGCGAGAATAACACGAGGTAGATCAAGAATAGATTCGAATTCTAAAGACACGAAACTCTTATCCGCACCAGTATCAAATAGTATGGATGCATAACTACCGTTAATAAGGAACGTACCATTGACCACGTTGTTATCAGCCCTGGCTTGGTTGGTGTTGATGTTGAAAGCCCTTCCTCTAGCTGGTGGATTAGCTTGATTGGCTTGGTTTACCGGGTTGGCTTGGGCTTGAGCATTAATGATGTTCACCAGGCGTGGGCAGGTATTTCGAAAATGGTTTGGATCGCCATAGTTGAAACATGCTCTAATGGGTTGCATCATTGGGTAATTGGGTTGGTAGTAGGGTTGAGCCATGGGTTGGGCAGGTGGTAAAAGTAAGGGTTTTTGGTTTTGGGCTTGGCCCACCACTTGATTATTGGCTTGAGGTTGATTGTGGTTTGGTTTTTGGAGAATGCGGCAAGTTTAAATTGTGTGACCTGCACGGCCACAACTTGTGCAGTATTGGCAACGGTTCTCAGGGGGATGATGATATTGGCATCGGTTGCATTTCGGGTGAGGACCAATGTATGGTTTCTTGAATGGGGCGGCTTGAGGGGCAACTTGTGTGATTGGGGCAGCAGTGATAGGAGGATTGGTTTAAGTAACGGAGAAATTTTTACCAATTCGCTTCCTCTTACCACCGAACTTAGACGACGAACCTGTTTGGGTTGAGGTTGGAGTTTCAACAGGTGTCTTTTTCTTCTCATCTTTAAAATCGCCATTTCGGATGCGATTTTCAGTAAGTTCAGTAGCCAATTCCATGGCGGCTTCGAGCGTTGAGAGGGAAGTACTGAAAACCGAATCTTATTTTCGAGGGAAGACCTCGAATGTAATGCTCGATTAATCGATATAGCGGGGTGAATAAGTTGGGGACCATCTGATTCAACTCGAGAAATCTCTTGTTGTATGTAGTGTGGTCTCCTTCCTTTTGCTTCAATGCGTAAAACTCATCTTCTAGCTTTTTGATTTCGCTTCTTGGACAGAAGTGTCTTGTCATGATTTCCCTCAATTCTTCCCACGTTAAGGTCACAGCATCTTCAACACCTCGCTTACCCTTTTCCGTGTTCCACCAGGTAAGTGCTACTCCAAACAAATGACCAGTAGCATATCGCACCTTGCGATCATCAGGACAATCGCAGTTTAGAAAAGTGTTTTCCATCTCCTCAAACCAACAGAGGAGAGCGGTGACACCTTCAGTCCCTTTGTATTTTGGGGGATCGCAGGACTTGAAATGCTTGTAGGTGCATTTAGTGGGTTTGGGATGGGGGTTGACGACATTTTGGCCTTCTTGATTTGTAGGGTTGATGGGGTTGGCGCGAGAGCTTGTTGAACTTGCAGAATGATGTCAGGAAGTACATGTCACACCCCGGATTTCCAACCCCGAAATCCATACACCGGTGGGCCCGGGTGGGGAACATCGTGACGTCAGTTGATAATCATCATAGTCAATTAAACACGGCACAGCGGAAGTCTTGGAGTAAAATTACTATTACAAACCGAATGTTCGAAAATACAAAATAATATACAAGCTTGTAATAGAAGACCCACAGGCGGATCATAAATTGTACATGGAAAGAATATAAAACAGACTTTAGGCAGATTTAGGATTTCCAAGATCCTCTATCACTACCGAGCAGCTTACGGCCTATTTCGTATTGTACCTGCAGTTTAGCCTTTGGACGATACGTTAGCTTACGATGGTAAATACACCCAACTGACTCATTTTGAAAAAAAAACTTTAAAATAGTTTTTAAGTGCAAAACGGCACAAAATCTTTTATTAACTTGGGAAAGTTGACCTTGCAACCTTGTATCAGATTCACATGTTTGTCAATACATACAGGGCCCGGGACAGAAACCGAGACATGATTAAATACACACCACTCAGGTACTCACAAAGGAGTCATCCCCAACGTCTTGGGCATATTGCATATGAGCATCAAAAGGTGTGTGCCCACACCCCGTGCTACGGTCGTGGCCAATAACTAATGTATTGAGCCCAGGATATCTAAGACACGGTAATTTAACCCCAGATGTTTAAGTTATCAAACAAAACTTATTAAAACGAAATATGCGGGTTTACTAGCCACAAGCGGGCATTCGATTGACCCCATTTTGGACCAAGCGGTAATAATTTACCGTATCCCAAGCTCGTATAGGGAAAATAAGTCGAGAGTATTTACCTGAGCTAGTCTTCTTCTTTTATTTTTAAATAACTCAGCCGTATTCAAAAGTACCAAGTGCAGATAGCATTTAGCGGGAAGCCTCTAGTCTGGATTATGGCATAAGCTAGCCAATTAAATACTAACGGTCTTATAAACCGAATAATGTACATGATCATTACGTATAATGCTTGATTAAACGATGATCGGATAGAATGTAGTTTAATCCCGACAAGTACTTGACTTGTATAATATGGGTAAACTATAAACATTCTGGATTTTGAAACTTAATGCCAAGGTTAAACATGTTTCGGATAAATTCTGTAAAATAGTTACTTATACGTAACTGTGCGCATAATAGCGATATCGGGTAACCGGATAAGTCATGGACAAGTTCTATATGCCATTATACTTTAAATAAGTTAAGATATCAGTAGGATATCAACTTGTATCCTTGTTAAGGTTTTAAAATGAAATTATGCCTCATAAGGGCATTTTGGTAATTTTATGCCGTAATAAAGGAACTTGAATATAATTTAATGTTATAGTTATAAGTATTCTGGAAAAATAATTTATTTATGATATAATATCAGTAGGATGTCAAGTATATGTGTAAATTATCTTTTATGACCAAACTATTCACCGAAGGGGCATTTTGGTCATTTTACACATAGTTTATAAATTATTTGGGATTCTTAGTTTATAACATGTACCTACTGTAAATATGTTTAAAATAAGTTTTATAATCAGTAGGTAACAAGTCTTGGTCCATTAATATGGTTTAAAACCATACTATGCGCCGAAACGGCGCTTATGTCGTAAAATGACGTTTTATGCGATGTTTAATGAAAACTGACGTTAGGGTCAGATTAAAATGTTTAAAATATGTTATTTAATATAACATATTAGTAAGTAAATGATTTTTCCTTGAAAAGATTCGATTAAAACTATTTTATGAACCATAAGGGCTAACACCGTCATTTATCGACATAGTTTAAGAACTTGCTTGAAAACTCAGTTTTAACTTAGTTTAACATCCCAAATAATCCTACTTATAATATTACATCAGTAGAAACTCATTTTCAAGTTCATTACCATTTAAAACCTTTTTTTATGCAAAAAGGGCATTTTGGTCACAATGGCATAATTATGGAACTTGCGCTAAACTTGGATTCTGATTATGATCATGTAATATAACCTCAGAGGGTTATACTACGTTATATTACCCTCATAATGCAACTTTAGATCAGTAAGCAACTAATCTAAATCGGGTCAGAATCGAAAGTCAAAGCAGAAGTCAAACTTCGCGACTTTCAGTTGCGAACCGACCCTAGAACTGAAATTTACGAGCCGAACATGTTCTTACATGTTCTAATAATTATTACCAACTTGTTTAAGTGTCAAAACAGGTTTCATAACATATATAAGATCAATTTATAATTTTTCTGAAAAATGGCATTTTGACTTTTTAATATCATAACTGTCACACCCCGACCCGCAGCGGAAAAGGTGATCGGGGCATGATTGGGTTATTATCCAAGCTCATGACATTTATTATAACGTTTCATATTCATTATTACAATTTAAAGGGAACGTACAATCATAATTACATCATGTCCTAAACATCATTCTAGACTTCATTGTTTTCTTCTAAGGCATTTCCTATGTTTTTCCTTGCTTCATCCTGTTCACCTGTATCATGTGTAAAAATGGTTTTTGGATCAACAAAAAGTTGGCGAGTGAATCCTATGAAAAACATTTGAACAAGTTTATTGAATTGATTATAAAATAAAGTGCACAACCACACATGAGTAAAAATAGATGTAAACTTATTCACCAATCATTTAATATTAAATAATGCACACACGAACAATAATGGATTTGTTTTGAGGCACGCGTTGCTCAACTCGTCTCCCACGAGGAACTGATGGGCCTAATGAATGATTTACATATAACTTGACAATATGAAATACATAACTACAAACAATATATACAATCTAAGTTTAGATCACAATATGGTATGGCACAAGTTTAAATAAACAAGTTAATTTTTAGTGACACATGACACACCCCAAAAAGTGTAATTAAAAAGGTGAGTTGTAAGATTCACTCACATTGGGTGCGTTCGGTTGATGATGTTGAATACGAACGAAGTTGGATTTAACCACGAGTGAAACTAACCTAGATAATAGCATAATGGTTTGGTAAATAAGCAGATTTTATTAATCAATTTTAGTAGGATGATTGGATATATTTTTGTGAGTTTAAGGCTATTTTCTAACCTTAAAAATGTTATTTTTAAGTATTTTTAATTGATTTTTAAATAAAATAAATAAATAAAAATAATAAAAAATGTTGACTTTTTGCGACCGTTGACTTGTTGACCGGTCAGGCTGTGTAATTATGTGCGCCGGGTGAGGCTCAAACCCGAGACCTCCCGTTCGCGTGCACGCAGCTCTACCAACTGAGCTACGTGTCTAACCTGAAATATTTCTGTTTTTAATTATACTTATATACTAATTGAATTAAACCGTAAATCATTTATTTAAAAACGATTTTAATGCATGGAACCGGTGTTCTCCACAGGTCTCGAACCCGGGACCTGTGGTTTAGGTTAACACACAGTCCACCGCTGGACTGTGTGTCTAACTTGTTAAATAATCTGATTTTTATTATACTTATATACAAACTACATTATTTCATTTCTGCCTTATATAAAAAGTTTGATAATTGTCCGGACCGGTGCGGTAGTCTGGACTCGAACTCGTGACGTGTGGTTAAACGTTCACACAGTCCACCACTGGACTGTGTGTCTATCTTGGTTATTATTCCGGTTTTTATTAAACTTAACATCTATTGCAGTGAATCCGGTTCGGTTAAAAAAGGAACATTTTTATTAAGGCGAGTGTGCGTGGGACAAGTATCGAACTCGGGACATAAGTGTGTTTTATTTGCACACAGTCCACCGCTGGACTGTGTGTCTAACCCGAGATATATCTTGATTTTAATTAAACATATACAATACTGAAACTTCGTCTTCTTCGTTAGACTTAACCAGAAACGGAGTCTGACTGGTTCGACGACTTAATCATGTTCTTTAGTGTGTTGTGAGTAATTACGTGTGAGATAAATAAAAAGAATGAGAGATTAAGTGTTAGATATACCGAACAGTGGCTCCTCTGTTTCACCGGCGAAACTCCGATGACAGTAGATGATTCCAGCGACGTGTGTCTTGCGGCAGAGGGTCTTCAACGAGCTTGAGATGAATGTGGGTGGCTTCGGTATGAGCTCTGGGGGTTCAGTAAGGCACAGAGGTGAAAGGTTCCGTTTTCCGGCGAGTTGCAGCAGTTCTCCGGCAAGTGAAATTATATCGGGAAAGAGTGTGATTGTGAGCGAAAAAGCCAACAGAGGTTAGAGGGGGTATTTATAGGGCAGAACATTGACGAATTTAGTCCGATTTCCGTCTTGATTCGTCGGTTAATGATTTTCCGGCGGTTATGACTTGCGTCGCGGGTTCAGACGTCGGTTATAACCGATGTAGTAGTTAAGGCTTCGGTTAAAACTGAAGAAACCGTCCAATCTTGGCGAGATTGTCGGGATTTCCGACGACTGCAATTAGGCGCGTCGGTTTTGAATTCGAGACTTATGATATGTATTAATTGTTTCCATTAATGAACAAGAAACACAAGTGGCGGAGTGGTTAGATGGATGAGTGTTAAGTCACTGTTTGACCATGTTGACCCGGCTGACCCGGGTTCGAAACCCGGCAGCCTTGTTTTATTTTTAAACCACAATTTTTAACACTTTTTCAAATATAAATTATATATTCCAATATACTTATTAATTATGTATCGTTTAAAATTAATTTGGGCATTAAATACGCAACGAAATTTTTAACTGATTGTTCGGTTAATAAACGGAGCGGGTTTGGTAAATCCGTTTTTTTACGGATGTTACAGTATCCCCTGCTTTTTAGAAATTTCGTCCCGAAATTTAAGTAGTGATATATTTGTCTAAAAATGATGGTGTTTAGTTTGACAGTTACATACTTAGAAAAAGAGTAAGAGTTTAAATTTTTGTTTGAGGCGGTAACGTTCCTTGTAAGGGTTGAGTACTCTGCTACAGGAATCGCTTTTTGTTGCCTACGGTAAAAATATTGATAAGCGGAGTTGATTCACTAAGTATGATTTCATGCGTAAGAGTTTTGATATGTTTGGAAAGATAGGGTTATATCCTAAAACAAAATTTCTAATACTACAACCTACATGGAACTTCTCATAACCGTCTAACAATGCCTCTGATCCTTTGACAAGAATACTTATATATAGGAAGTACCAGCGGCGTATCCACCATATTCTTGTCAAATTTTCATTGGTTTTATCAGTAAGTTATGATTGGTTCTATGATGTGACTCTAGAACATAAATAAACGCCACAACCAATGTACCAAGAAATTACTAAATCCTACATAGAACTTCTCATAACCGCCTGACAATGCCTCTGATCCTTTGACAAGAATACTTATATATAGGAAGTACCAGCGGCGTATCCACCATATTCTTGTTAAATTTTCATTGGTTTTATCAGTAAGTTATGATTGGTTCTATGATGTAACTCTAGAACATAAATAAACACAACAACCAATATCTGAGTCCAAATTCTGATAGCATACATGTTTGAATGGTGACAGTTCCTCTCTCATTTATTATGATGGAAAGGTTAGTTTATGTAGAAATAGAACACAATCCAATTTCTTTAAATGGCGAGATGATATGAATGTTAAATCAGTGAATGTAACACAAATTTCAACCAAGACAATACTTAATCCTACATGGAACTTCTCATAATCGCCTGATAATGCCTCTGATCCTTTGGCAAGAATACTTATACATAGGAAGTACCAGTGGCGTATCCACCATATTCTCGTCAAATTTTCATTGGTTTTATCAGTAAATTATGATTAGTCCTATGTGACTCTAAAACATAAACAACACAACAACCATAGCTTGAGTCTAAATTCTGATAGTATACATGTTTGAATGATGACAGTACCTCTCTCGTTTGTTATGATGGAGAGGTTAGTCTATGTAGAAAATGGAACATAATCCAATTTCTTTAAATAATGAGATGATATGAATGCTAAATCAGGGAGTATAACACAAACTTCAACCAAAACAATACTAAATCCTACATGGAACTTCTCATAACCGCCTGATAATGCCTCTGATCCTTTGGCAAGAATACTTATATATAGGAAGTACCAGCGGCGTATCCACCATATTCTTGTCAAATTTTCATTGGTTTTATCCGCAAGTTATGATTAGTTCTATGTGACTCTACAACAACACAACAACCAAAACTTGAGTCTTAATTCTGATAGTATCCATGTTTGAATGATGACAATACCTCTCTCGTTTGTTGTGATGGAGAGGTTAGTCATTGTGGAAGTGAGACATAGCTCAACTTCTTTAAATGATGAAATTGAAATACGCTGAAATGTATGATGAACAAACTTTGACCAAAACATACTAAATCCTACATGGAACCTCTCATAACCGCCTGATAATGCCTCTGATCCTTTGACAAGAATACTTATATATAGGAAGTACCAGCGGCGTATCCACCATATTCTTGTCAAATTTTCATTGACTTTATCCGCAAGTTATGATTAGTTCTATGTGACTCTAAAACAACCACAACAACCAAAACTTGAGTCTTAATTCTGATAGTATCCATGTTTGAATGATGACAATACCTCTCTCGTTTGTTGTGATGGAGAGGTTAGTCTATGTAGAAATGGAATACAATCCCATTTCTTTAAATGATAAGATGCCATAAATGCTAAATCAGTAAGTACAAAACAAACTTCAATCAAGACAATGCTAAATTCCACATGGAACTTCTCATAACTGCCAGATAATGCCTCTGATCCTTTGGCAAGAATACTTATATATAGGAAGTACCAGCGGCGTATCCACCATATTCTTGTCAAATTTTCATTGGCTTTATCCGTAAGTGATGATTAGTTCTATGTGACTTTAAAACATAAACAAACTGAAATAGCAATTCGCATTAATATCCTTGGGATAAGATTCCCATTTATAACTGGGATACGGAAAAATTGAGACAATCATAAAGAAAAACATAAAAAAAAAACTAAACGGTTGGAGTTGAATCTTGATTTTTGGTGAAGGGGACTAGTTGGGTGGTTTCGTTTGGGCCGTCAATATTTTCGACAGGATTGGCGTTGATGTTGAACACTCTTCCTCTTGCTGGTGGCCTAGTGATTGGGTTTTCTTGATTTACTTGGTTAACTGGGTTTGATTGAGCTTGAGTGTTTATGATGTTAACCAGTCGAGGGCACGTGTTTCTAAAGTGGGTAGGGTCGCCACAATTAAAACAAGCTCGAACATATGGGAACATGGGGTATTGGGGTTGTTGATAGGTTTGGATCATGTTTTGAGTAGGGGAGAGATTTGGTTTTGAGGGGTGCGGCAAACCTTGCTCAAATGACCATAGCGTCCACAATTCGCACACAGTCGACAAGGTAAGGTAAGGTAAGGGGATGGTGATAAAAACAGGTGTTACATCGAGGGTGAGGTCCAAGGTATGGTTTCTTATTTGGGTAAATTGAGTTGGGTGCTACTTGAGTGATTGGAATAGCTTGGATGGGTTTGGCTTGTGAAATTGGTTGATTACGTTGTGTGACAGCGAAAAGTTGCCCATCTCGTTTTCTCTTAAAAGTGGGTTGAGAAGGGGATTCGGTTTGGGTGGAGTTTGAAGTTTCAGTCGATGCCTTATCCTTCTTCTTCTCCTCCTTGAAGTCTTTGTTCCGGATTCGGTTTTCGGTGAGCTCTGTAGCTAACTCCATTGCTGCTTCCAAAGTTGCAGGCGTGGTACTTATTACAGAGTCTTGAATTTTTGACGGAAGACCTCGAATGTAGTGCTCGATCAAACGGTAGAGGGGAGTGAACAAGTTGGGAACCATTTGATTTAACTCGAGGAATCTTTTGTTGTATGTGGTGTGGTCGCCTTCCTTTTGCTTCAACGAATAGAACTCATCTTCTAATTTCTTGATTTCGCTCCTCGGGCAAAACCGTCTTGTCATGATTTCCTTCAACTCTTCCCAAGTCAAAGTCATAGCGTCTTCAACGCCTCGTTTGGCCTTCTCTGTATTCCACCAAGTAAGTGCTATTCCATATAAACGACCGGTAGCATATCGCACTTTGCGATCATCAGGGCAATCGCAATTTAGAAAAGTGTTCTCCATTTCTTCAAACCAATGAAGGAGAGCGGTGACACCTTCAGTCCCTTCGTATTTTGGAGGGTCGCAGGATTTGAAATGCTTGTAGGTGCATTTGGTGGTAATTGGGGGAGGGTTGACAATGTTTTGATCTTCTTGATTGACAGGATTAGCGGTAAGTGCTTGTTGGACTTGGATTACAATGTTGGGTATTACGGCAGCCATTTGTTGAGCGATCAGGGCAGCCATGCGCTCGCTGGCTTTTCCTGCTCTCGTCTTCCTACGGGCGAGGCTAGAAGACATCTACAAGGAATACATGTCAAGAGTATGAGTTGGATGTTTTTGGGATCATGGGTCGTATTTAGGAATGAACATTCATAAAATAAATATAAAAAAAATAAATCTACTACATCCATAGGATGTCTTGGGCTTTGCTCGTAATTGGGCCTTGCATGCCGCCATACTTCACCTTCGTAATCATGTGGGCCCCCATGAATACCGGGTTTTTCATATGGTTCGCATGTGTTAGCCTGGTTACGTACACTAAAACCCGGAGAAAATCGAGAAATATGTAACGTATGATATTCGGAATGTGTCCAGGTATCGACACGGTGACACCTCAAAGTGGGGTTAGTTCGAACGACGTTTGATGTGGCATGCTTTGGCCTAATAGGTCCTTTGAACTCTCATCGTTAGTCCCCAGGTAGGCAAACTGGTCCGTTATGTTGGATTTATACGAATGGCAACCTAGACAGGACGTTCCGACTACCGGTACTTGTACCCTTCCGGTTACTACATGCCCGTCGCAGAACTCACTTTGATGAGATTTGAAAATTTGCGACAAAATCTTTGAATAATGAAAGTATGAAGATGATTTGAATATATGAACATTGAAATATGTATGATGATTGTGCATGTAAGTATGTATGTTTGACTGTAAGTATAAACAAATATGAAACAAATAAATATCATAAGTTTGCATGTAACCACATGAACAATTTAAAATCTAGTCAACTATAGTATAGGCTCTAAGGGTCTAATAACCTATCCTATATCCCTATAGTCATGGCTTTGACAGCAATCTGTCACACCCCAACCCGCAGCGGAAAAGGTGATCGGGGCATGATTGGGTTATCATCAAAGCTCATGACATTTATTATAACGTTTCATATTCATTATTACAATTTAAAGGGAACATACAATCATAATTACATCATGTCCTAAACATCATTCTAGACTTCATTGTTTTCTTCTAAGGCATTTCCTATGTTTTTCCTTGCTTCATCTTGTTCACCTGTATCATGTGTAAAAATGGTTTTTGGATCAACAAAAAGTTGGCGAGTGAATCCTATGAAAAACATTTGAACAAGTTTATTGAATTGATTATAAAATAAAGTGCACAACCACACATGAGTAAAAATAGATGTAAACTTATTCACCAATTATTTAATATTAAATAATGCGCATACGAACAATAATGGATTTGTTTTGAGGCACGCGTTGCTCAACTCGTCTCCCACGAGGAACTGATGGGCCTAATGAATGATTTGCATATAACTTGACAATATGAAATACATAACTACAAACAATATATACAATCTAAGTTTAGATCACAATATGGTATGGCACAAGTTTAAATAAACAAGTTAATTTTTAATGACACATGACACACCCCAAAAAGTGTAATTAAAAAGGGGAGTTGTAAGATTCACTCACATTGGGTGCGTTCGGTTGATGATGTTGAATACGCACGAAGTTGGATTTAACCACGAGTGAAACTAACCTAGATAACAACATAATGGTTTGGTAAATAAGCGGATTTTATTAATCAGTTTTAGTAGGATGATTGGATATATTTTTGTGAGTTTAAGGCTATTTTCTAACCTTAAAAATGTTATTTTTAAGTATTTTTAATTGATTTTTAAATAAAATAAATAAATAAAAATAATAAAAAATGTTGACTTTTTGCGATCGTTGACCGTTGACTTGTTGACCGGTCAGGCTGTGTAATTGTGTGCGCCGGGTGAGGCTCGAACCCGAGACCTCCCGTTCGCGTGCACGCAGCTCTACCAACTGAGCTACGTGTCTAACCTGAAATATTTCTGTTTTTAACTATACTTATATACTAATTGAATTAAACCGAAAATCATTTATTTAAAAACGATTTTAATGCATCGAACCGGTGTTCTCCACAGGTCTCGAACCCGGGACCTGTGGTTTAGGTTAACACACAGTCCACCGCTGGACTGTGTGTCTAACTTGTTAAATAATCTGATTTTTATTATACTTATATAAAAACTACATTATTTCATTTCTGCCTTATATAAAAAGTTTGATAATTGTCCGGACCGGTGCGGTAGTCTGGACTCGAACTCATGACGTGTGGTTAAACGTTCACATAGTCCACCACTGGACTGTGTGTCTATCTTGGTTATTATTCCGGTTTTTATTAAACTTAACATCTATTGCAGTGAATCCGGTTCGGTTAAAAAAGGAACATTTTTATTAAGGCGAGTGTGCGTGGGACAAGTATCGAACTCGGGACGTAAGCGTGTTTTATTTGCACACAGTCCACCGCTGGAGTGTGTGTCTAACCCGAGATATATCTTGATTTTAATTAAACATATACAGTACTGAAACTTCGTCTTCTTCGTTAGACTTAACCAGAAACGGAGTCTGACTGGTTCGACGACTTAATCATGTTCTTTAGTGTGTTGTGAGTAATTACGTGTGAGATAAATAAAAAGAATGAGAGATTAAGTGTTAGATATACCGAACAGTGGCTCCTCTGTTTCACCGGCGAAACTCCGATGACAGCATATGATTCCGGCGACGTGTGTCTTGCGGCAGAGGGTCTTCAACAAGCTTGAGATGAATGTGGGTGGCTTCGGTATGAGCTCTGAGGGTTCAGTAAGGCACAGAGGTGAAAGGTTCGGTTTTCCGGCGAGTTGCAGCAGTTCTCCGGCGAGTGAAATTATGTCGGGAAAGAGTGTGATTGTGAGCGAAAAAGCTAACAGAGGTTAGAGGGGGTATTTATAGGGCAGAACACTGACAAATTTAGTCCGACTTCCGTCTTGATTCGTCGGTTAATGATTTTCCGGCGGTTATGACTTGCGTCGCGGGTTCAGACGTCGGTTATAACCGATGTAGTAGTTAAGGCTTCGGTTAAAACTGAAGAAACCGTCCAATCTTGGCGAGATCGTCAGGATTTCCGACGACTGCAATTAGGCGCGTCGGTTTTGAATTCGAGACTTATGATATGTATTAATTGTTTCCATTAATGAACAAGAAACACAAGTGGCGGAGTGGTTAGATGGATGAGTGTTAAGTCATTGTTTGACCATGTTGACCCGGCTGACCCGGGTTCGAAACCCGGCAGCCTTGTTTTATTTTTAAACCACAATTTTTAACACTTTTTTATATAAATTATATATTCCAATATACTTATTAATTATGTATCGTTTAAAATTAATTTGGGCATTAAATACGCAACGAAATTTTTAACTGATTGTTCGGTTAATAAACGGAGCGGGTTTGGTAAATCCGTTTTTTTACGGATGTTACAATAATTTTGACTCGTCAATTGGTCTAGCGAACGTGATCTTCAGGAGGTGCCCTTCATAGGGATTAACACCTACCTTATTACGATCACTTAGCCATGTTCATTTCGAACAATGGCTGGGCCATAATGGTCTTAACCGAAACTCAAAGTGTTTTCCATAAAACGCTTGACTTTTGGCTATAAAAGCCTAAAAACAAAAATGCAAGAGCAAGGAACACTTACAAGAGGTTCCTACAATGCAAGAGAACTAAGTTTGATGCTCCTTTCAGCTAGGAACTTCCAGAGGAGGGAGAAGAGTTGTGATTTAGAAAGGTGCAAGTTCAAATGAAGCACTTGAACCCCTATTTATAGTTGGAGAACTCAAAGGATGTGAAGCCAGGTGTTTAGGGGGTGTAAGAAGAAGCTTACAAGTGTCCCAAAATGTGGCATAGCCGATTACAAGTCCATGGTTTTTGAATTAATGGTTTTGGAGCTTTGCTTGGCTGCCAAACAAAACTTTCTGCAGCAGAGCCTCTCTCGCGCCCCGCGAGAGACCCAGGCCTGGTCTCTCGCGGCCCAGGACCGCCCTTTGGCCAGTTTCAAAGTTTGAAACTTTTAACCCCTTAACTTATAAAAGCTTCTAAAAACCTTTTTAAACACCTTTTTGGCACTTTTAGCCCTCTGTAGCCAATATTTAGCATACCCGAGATTATGCCCGGACATTGTCGAGCTCTCGGTTCGTTAAAAGGTCACTTAGAGGTATAAATTAAAATGTTGACACTTTTAATCTCTCCATTATCCAACTTTCACATATTTACAAAATTGAACCCCCTCGTCCAACAAATGGCACGTGTGAGAGTTTAGGACTTCACAAAGGATCACTCAGCATGTTGATTCCGATGTCACTCAGAGGCTGGGCATGTTGACGTATCAGTCATTTAGAGGCCAAATTTCAAGGATGTTGACGTATCAGTCACTCAGAGGCTAATGATTTAAGCATGTTGACATATCAGTCACTCAGAGGCTGTTATTTATGCATGTTGACATCGGATCGTCACTCAGAGGCTCAGATTGAGCATGTTGACGCGTTTAGTCCTTATTGGTCTTTAACAGACTATATTTAAAGTACAACACGTGTCACTATACTATTGGACACGATTTTACAGGGTGTTACATCCTCACCCCCTTAAACGAAATCTCGACCTCGACATTTTATTCAAAAAGATGGGGGTACTTTTGTCGCATATTGGACTCAACCTCCCATGTATACTCGGGACCTCTAAAAGCGTTCCACTTAACTTTTACTATAGGTATCATTTTTCCTCGGAGCTTCTTAACCTGTCGATCTCGATCGAAATTGGTTTCTCAATGAACCTAAGGTTTTCATCTATCTGCACATCTTTGTGCGACATTGCTAGCGACTCATCGGCTAAACATTTCTTAAGATTAGATATGTGGAATACATCATGGATTCCACTAAGCTCCTCTGGCAACATGAACTTATAAGCTACAGCGCCGACACATTCGATTATCTCGAAGGGTCCTATATATCTTGGGCTTAACTTGCCCTTCTTTCCAAAACGCATCATACCTTTCCAGGGTGATACTTTCAGCATAACTTTGTCCCCTATTTGGAACTGAAGAGGTTTACGCCTCTTGTCAGCATAGTTCTTCTGCCTATCCCTGGCAGCTTTGAGACGATCACGGATTTGCACAATCTTTTCCGTGGTCTCTAGGATAATCTCTGGTCCTGATAGTTGGGCTTCCCCAACTTCTGCCTAGCATACGGGCGTTCGACACTTTCTCCCATATAAGGCCTCAAAAGGAGTAGCCTTGATGCTAGTATGATAGTTGTTATTCTAGGAGAATTCTATTAGGGGTAAGTGGTCATCCCAACTTCCACCTAAATCAATCACAAATACCCGAAGCATGTCTTCCAAAGTTTGAATAGTACGCTCACTTTGACCATCAGTCTGCGGATGGTAAGCCGTACTAAAATTTAATCGTCTGCCTAATGATTGTTGGAAACTTTTCCAAAAGTGAGATGTGTATCTAGTATCTCTATCGGATACAATAGATATTGGCACACCGTGTAGGGACACAATCTTGTCCACGTACAACTTAGCCAATTTATCAGAACTATAAGTCTCTTTAATTGGCAAGAAATGTGCTGACTTAGTCAACCTTTCAACGATGACCCAAATCGTGTCGTTACCACATTTGGTCGTAGGTAACTTGGTAATCAAATCCATAGTTACCATTTCCCATTTCCAAGTGGGAATCTCAATTTGTTGTAGAAGTCCTGACGGTTTCTGATGTTCGGCCTTAACTTGCGAAACGTCAGACACTTAGCTACATAAGTGGCTATGGATTTCTTCAAACCCATCCACCAATAATTCTTCTTCAAATCTTGATACATCTTGTCACCTTCCGGGTGAACCGAGTATCTTGAATTGTATGCTTCTTGGATGATTAGATCTCTAAGTCCTCCAAAGATCGGAACCCAAATTCTATCATTAAATCTTAGGATTCCATCCTTTCTAGGCGTTAATTAATCAACAGTTCCGCCTAATCCCTCATTAGGAATATTAGCCTCTAATAAGGCTTGCTTTTGCACATCTAATAGCTTTTCACTTAGCTATTTCTGAGCTCAATGCTCTTGGCATTAATCCTAATAGGTTTAACTCTTTCTTTGCGACTTAAGGCGTCAGCAACTACATTTGCTTTGCCTGGATGGTAGCGAATCTTGCAATCATAGTCATGAAGTGTTTCCATCCATCGGCGTTGTCGCATGTTCAATTCTTTTTGATTGAACAAATGCTGGAGACTTTTATGGTCAGTGTATATAATACACTCTGTTCCATACAAGTAATGCCACCACAGTTTTAGTGCAAATACAACGACACCCAATTCCAAATCATGGGGGGTGTAATTCTTTTCATGCACCTTTAATTGTCGTGATGCATAGGAAATTACCTTGCCATTTTGCATTAGCACACAGCCCATACCGGTGTGTGATGCATCACAATAAACAACAAAATTCTCAAAACCCTCAGGTAGAGATAAAACAGGAGCGTCGCTCAACTTGTGTTTAAGAATCTCAAAAGATTCTTGTTGCTTTGGACCCCAATTATACTTAATATTCTTATGGGTCAAGGAAGTCAAGGGAGTGGCTATTCTTGAGAAGTTCTCAATGAACCTTCTATAGTAACCAGCCAATCCTAAGAAACTACGAACCTCTGTTGGGTTCTTGGGCACTTCCCAACTCATTATGGCCTTAATTTTGGCGGGATCCACTTGGATACCACGCTCACTTACCATATGTCAAAGGAATTGGACTTCTCTAAGCCAAAATTCACATTTAGAGAACTTAGCATAAAGCTTCTCTTGCCTTAGCAGTTCTAGGATGCACCGAATATGTTTCTCGTGATCAGCTTGATTACGAGAATAAATAAGTATGTCGTCTATGAAGACAATGACAAACTTATCCAGATATGGCTTGCAGACTCTATTCATGAGATCCATGAATGCTGCTGGTGCATTTGTGAGCCCAAAGGCATCACTAAGAACTCAAAGTGACCATATCGGGTCCTGAAGGCAGTTTTAGGAACATCTTCACTTTTAACCTTCAATTGATGATATCCTGATCTAAAATCAATCTTGGAGAAGTAACTAGCCCCTTGAAGTTGGTCAAATAAATCATCGATCCTGGGCAGAGGATATCTAGTCTTAATTGTTAGCTTGTTTAGCTTCTGATAGTCGATGCACATCCGCATTGATCTGTCTTTCTTCTTAACGAAGAGGATTGGAGCTCCCCAAGGCGAGGAACTAGGCTAAATAAATCCTTTCTCCAAAAGTTCGTCGAGTTGCATTCTCAATTCTTTCATTTCCGTTGGTGCTAGCCTATATGGAGCTCTAGCTACGGGTGCTGATCCTGGTATAATATCAATCTTGAACTCCACTTGTCTATCTGGAGGTAGGCCTGGTAATTCCTCAGGGAAAACATCGGGATACTCCAAGACAACTGGTTGATCTTCATGGTTTGACTTAAGTTCATTTATGGTTACTTGTGCCACGTAGATGACACAACCTTTTCTCAAACACTTGGATGCCTTAAATAATGACACCTTGTCCGGCAATCCATAGTGTGAGTCTCCGGGAATGATGATCACTTCATCAGATGTGGTTTTAATTTTGATGAGCTTCTTATCCCAGGCAATGCGGGCTTGGTTATGAGATAACCAATCCATGGCTAAGACAACATCGAACCCCGCCAATTTCATTGGCAGAAGAGAGATAGGGATGGAATGATTCTTAATGGATATAGAGTATCCATCAAGAATGGAAGAAGCAGTTTCTAAGGTTCCATCTGCAAGTTCTATCTCATAGGTTTTATCTGGAGTTCTTATGGGTAAATTTAGTAGTTTACTAAACTTATGATCAACAAAAGATCTATCTGCACCCGAATAAAAAAGAACTCTAGCATAAATATCGTTAATGGGGAAAGTACCTGTTATGAAGTTATTGTCATTAACAGCTTCCTTAGAAGTCAGCCAAAAAGCGCGTGCATTCCCCTTCTTGGCCTCTCCAGGCTTCGGATTATTATTCATTGAATTCTTAGGGCAGTTAGTTGCAATGTGCCCTTTTTCATTGCAGATATAACATACCGCATCCTTAAGATCTTTACAATATAGGATCTTATGCCCTCTCCTTTTACAAATGCCACAAGGTCTAGCTTGTGGGTCAGGATTACACTGTCCCCAGTGCTTACGGTTGCAAGTCTTACAAAATGGCATCACAGCCGACTTGCCTTGGTTCCCTTTAAACCCGAATCTCCCTTTATTTTTCTTATTAAATCTATAGGAGTTGTCATCTTCCCTTTTCATTTTTCCGTCAGTTTCAGACTTAACTGACTTTTGTCTTACTAAATCAAGAATGAGAGAGAGATAGGTCTACAGCAGACCTATAGGTATTAGGCTGAGCAGCCTTTACCATGCCCTTAATCTCGGACCCTAATCCATTGATAAAACATGCAATGCGTTTGGATTCTGGGGTGATTAGATAGGAAACTAACCTAGATAGGGAATTGAAATAGGAGACATACTTCCGACAGTCTAGGTTTTTCATTGAAAGAGACAAGAAGTCTGTCTCTATTTTCTCCACCTCATGGGGAGGGCAGTATGTTTCCTTAACAAGGTCCACAAACTTGGACCATCCCAGATCATACAGGTATACTTTACCTGTAGCCTGAATCATGGCTTTCCACCATGTTAGGGCATCGCCCTTGAAGGATTGTGATACATACTTGACCACATCCCTTTCAGCACAACCGCTGATGTCTACTATGGTCTCCATCTCGTCTAGCCACTTTAGGGCTTCTACGGCTCCTTTTTCCCCACTAAAGTCTTGGGGTTTACAGGAGACAAAGTACTTGTAGGTGCATCCGTCCTTAGAATAACGAGACTTATCAGCATAATTTATTTTCTTTGGTTCACTCTTCGCATTTGAAGAGTGAACGGAGCTCTCCTTATGAGTTGAAGATGGTGGAATAGATAATGGTTTAGAGCGAGTAGCACTCGACTCTCTTAACTTCTCTATGGCCTTACCCATGGCTTTTTCTACAGCCGCATTAATGCGTGCTTGGAAGTCATTATTATCTATGGCTATATATTCGGCGTCTTGAGAGTTGACGTTCCGATGGCTACTTTGTGCCTCATTAGAATTAGCCATTCTTCAAAGCTTTGGTTCTATATACCAAATAAAATTTCTCTTAGCCATGGTATAACAATCATATCGACTTTTTTTTTAAATTGGGTATATCAATCCATTGCCTAATTTAAACTAGAGTGAATAACATCACAACTCTTAGGTTTAAAGTATCTATATTTGGCCTAGGTCTTAATAGGACCATCATAGGCAAATTACAATTTGGACATAGTTCATTTATTACTAGACAGGGGATCACAATGTCACAACTGTCATTGTCATGTAGATAATTGCATAGCACATAGGCTTATCACAAAGGACATTTAAAACATGGCACATAGGCCTGTCCCAAATGGACATAAGATTGTGGCACATAGGCCTGTCACTAATGGACATAAAATATGGCACATAGGCCTGTCACTAATGGACATAAAATATGGCACATAGGCATGTCACTAATGGATATAAGGTATGGCACATATGCCTGTCACTAATGGACGTAAGGTATGGCACATAGGCCTGTCACTAATGGACGTTTTATTTATCACCGTACTGGCGATATTAGCCGGGATCAAACTGATCACATAGGCTATATAAAATTCAATCTTAACCCAAAAGGGTAATACATCACTAATGGATGTTTTATTCATCACCGCACTGGTGATATTTAGCCGGGATCAAATAGATCACATGGGCTATATAAAATAGATTATAACCCGAAAGGGTAATACATCACTAATGGATGTTTTATTTATCATCGCACGGATGATATTAGCCGGGATCAAATAGATCACATGGGCTATATAAGATAAATCATAACCCGAAAGGGTAATACATCACTAATGGATGTTTTATTTATCATCGCACTGATGATATTAGCCGGGATCAAATAGATCACATGAGCTATATAAAATACATCTATAATGGATGTCTTATTCATCACCGCACTGGTGATATTTAGCCGATATCAAATAGATCACATGGGCTATATAAAATATATCTCTAATGGATGTCTTATTCATCACCGCACTGGTGATATTTAGCCGGGATCAAACAGATCACAAGCGCTATATAAGGTTAGGACATAGTCCGTTACCTTCAAGGCTAGTGTGATTCCTTAAGTCACACTACCAAGAGTATGAACACTACTTGAATGTTATCATAAGAGGATCTTAACGGTTGATTAATAGTCCCGGTCGCATTGACCTTAATGACTTGGAGGCTTGAAACTAGTCCACCACCTCTAGATAGAAGGATAACTTCCCTTAACTATCATGATAGAAGACCCTTCCGTTCTTAACTATCATTTATATATTTGGCCAAATATGTGGTCTGTGCCACTCGGCAAATCAAAACCATTAAGATCTTTTCGGAATTATATCGCAGAGCATAAATTCGAGTAAAATCGACACGCTCATTTTCAAGAGGATGAATACATATATATAATTCCAAATACATCATAAATTTTCCTATAGAAATTACAATACTAGAAAATGAAATAAACTTGTCCATGCAAGGACTTTTTTGTAACATTCGTAAAAAAATGAATCATAAAACCCGACCCGTTTTTGTAACTCGATCCATTTTCATATTCCACGTAATTTTGTTTAATGTTTAAGCAATAAAATGTCTTGGATTCTATGTTTTGATCATACATGTTATCATATCTGGTGATTTATAGTCTTATAACATGTTTTAGACAACCTTGTAAAATCATTTCCATGTATTTTTAAGCAACCCTCCATATCTCCAAGGTCTAAAACTAAGGTTTTTCTTAAGTTAATCAAAAACTTTGGAGACTTCGTGAACATACCTAGCACATCATTTCCTAACCTTCTTATCATCCAAACTTCATTATATACATGCCTTAAGATAAGACATTGTGTTTTGGAGGGTTTAGATGTAAATGTTAGCAAGTAAGAAGCTCTACATGTCGTATTCTTAGTTTTGTCATAAGATGACTTTCGGGTGACTTTCTTGCCAACTTTTCTCCATCCTTGAGCTATCATTCTGGTCCATTCAAAGCTCCAAGATATACTTGGTATACTAAGGATCAAGTAGGTTCAAATGGTGCACAAAACTGAGCTCCAACGTAACAGGAATCACAAACACAAGTTTTAGAACATAACCCTCGACCCGCATCAAGACCCAAAGTTTAAGACCAATTCTTGACACCGTGGATGTTGGATTACTCTCTTCCATACGATAGTACTCTGAAAATTATGAACGTAGGCAAAAACCATGCGCGAAACGGAGTTATAACAAAGCGGGAATCGCGAAACAAGTTTGGTGTTTGTTGCTGATTTGAAAGACGCGAAAATCTTGTTTTAAGGTCATCCCACATCGCCCCAATCACCATTTGTGCTCCATTTCACACCTATAAATACCCCTGCTTGGTTCCTTATAGCTTGTAACTCATAGTTTGAGTATAAACAAGTGGAATAACCAAATTTGGTGGCTCCACAAGCACAATATCCCTTTGGGTGTGGTGTGTAGTAGTTTTTTATTTCCGCTTTCGACGAGGAGGTGCTGCCCTTCAAGCTCTTCTCATTTTGTAAAGTTCTTCTTCGAGGTAATCTTCCTTTCTTTGTTCTTTTTTTTCTTTTTTTAATATTCATTTATTTATTTCTTTCTTAGTTTAATTATTTTAGTTTAGGTTCTTAGTTAAGGAGCATTAGGCTCATTAAGGTAGCCTAGTTTAGGCTCGCCTTTAGGCTTGTCGTAGCCTTGTAGAGGCTCGTTAGGCTCAGCGAGTCTAACATATCATGTTCGTTCATTTATCTATGCTTAGCATAACGTTTAGTTTTTTTTCTTGTTGCATTCGTTGTCTAGCTTAAATCACGCTTATCAATTGGATTTTCTCCTTATTCTCGTGCGGTTTTCCACTAAGGACTAAAAACGCAAACACTGTGAGTGAATCCTTACAAATTTCCCTTTTTATTCATGTTTTGGGGTGCATCATGTGTCGTTTCATATATTTCGTTTATTCAAACACTTGTGCTATAACCATTATATGATCTAACGTGTGATGTAAATGTTATTTGTTGTATTGTGTGTTTACATTTTTGTCAGTTGCGTGCAATCATTCACATTAGGCCCATCAGTTCCTCGTTGGAGACGAGTTGAGCATCAGGTGCCTCATTAGATCGGCTCTGTTTGATTGAGCCTTGATCTCATTGTTCATCATTTGTCATGCTTGTGTGTACATTGATTGATTATATGTGGTTTGTGGTTAGATTTACATATGCGTTTACTCATATTTGGTTTATGCACATTTTATTTAAATTAATCAACATATTATTTCATTCAACTGTTTAAACAGAATTCACTCGCCAACCTTTGTTGACCAAAAAACTATTTTTACACATGATACAGGTGAACAGGTACGAAGAGAAGATTGGACATAGGATGAGCCTTAGTAAACAAGAAACGGATTAGTGCAATATATTTGTTATAAACATCGTCTTATGTTTGTAATTGTTTATGTGAATTATTTGTATTGTGAGACACTTGATATGAATTAATGAATATTTAAAACAAGTAATAGCAAGTCATAAGCTCTCGAGTTAATCCAATCATGCCCCGATCACCTATTCCGCTGTGGGTCAGGGTGTGACAGATTGGTATCAGAGCTATTGACTTTAGGGATATAGGATAGGTTATTAGACCCTTAGAACCTATACTTTAGTCAACTAGGACCTATGTGCTTATGTGATTTCATGTTTTGTCTAACTTATGATTTGCTATTGCTCAAACATTTAAATTCCTTTCATTTCACACACAAACGCATGCAAACACTCTATTTGTTACTTGACTATGTGATACGTGCAATGTGTTATAATTATATCATGAAGTCTACATATATGTTACATATATACATATCACTCCACCTGAAATGTACCATACAAAACTTATAAAACCCTTATTTATAAGTTCTCGATTTCCTTTTAAATTTCGAAAGTATTTCCCTCCTTTTTCCAAATACTTATTTTTATGTTATTCAAACTTTTGTGATTTTTTTTCGTTTTCAAATCTCATCAAGGTGAGTTCTTGTGACGGGCATGTAGTAACTGTTAGGGTTCGAGTACCGGTAGTCGGTACTGTCACACCCAGACCCGCAGCGGAAAAAGGTGACCGGGGCATGATTGGGTTTTCATCAAAGCTCATGACATTTATTACAAGGTTTCATATTTATTATTTCAATTTAAAAGGGATCATACAATCATATCAAACAAATACAACATGTTCTATTCATCCTTCTAAACTTCATTATTTTTCTTCTAAGGCAATTTCCTATGTTTTCCTTGCTTCATCCTGTTCACCTGTATCATATGTAAAAATGGTTTTTGGATCAACAAAAAGTTGGCGAGTGAACCTTGTTAGAGAACATTTATTATTTATTTCTGGTTGTATTTAATATGGAAAAATTGTGCAATATTCATATATGAACAAACGTAAATAAACATACCATAACAACAATTAGCATACGATATCGAACAACAACAAACAATAACATACATTAACAAACCAACAGCATGCAATCACAAACCATTAGTATACGATATTAAACAACAACAAACAATAACATACATTAACAAACCAACAGCATACAATAACATATCAACTTGCATAAATATATAACATAAATGAAACTGCGCGATCAAGGCTCAATCAAACGGAGCCGATCGTATTGCATGTATTGAAAATGAAAAATGTCTGTGCGATCAAGGATCAATCAAACGGAGCCGATCGTATGTTGGCACGCCAGGTTCACGCTCATAATGTAATGGGGAACATGCTCAACGCTCATAATGTAATGGGGAGCGGCGGCCTATGAAATTGCATGTACTGAAAACAATAAATTAAATCTATACAATAATCACACAAACCGTTTACACAGGCTGGATACACATTTATTCATGATATGATGTATGCACAATAATTTAAATATAATAAATAGTAAGACACATGATACACCCTAAAAACGTGATTTAAACGGGGAATTTGTAGAGATTCACTCACATTGGGTTCGTTCGGGGAATGATGATGAATGCGCACGAGTTTAGAGGATTGATCGTCGAGGAATAACTAACCCAAAATAAATAATGAAAAGTAAGGTAAATACATGGATTTTATTAACAACTTTAATAGAATTTTTGGATATATTTTTGTGAGTTTTAGGCTATTTTCTAACTTTAAAAATGTTATTTTTAAGTATTTTTAATGATTTTTAAATAAAATAAATAAATGAAAATAATAATAAAAATATTGACTTTTTGACCGTTGACTTTGTTGACCGTTGACCGTTGACCGGTTTTATTGTGTAATTGTGTGCGCCGGGTGAGGCTCGAACCCGAGACCTCCCGTTCGCGTGCACGCAGCTCTACCAACTGAGCTACGTGTCTAACCCGAAATAATTCTGTTTTTAATTATATTTATATACTAACTGAATTAATCCAAAATCCTTTTATTTTCAAAAACATTTTAATTCATCGAACCGGTGCCACTAACAGCTCTCGAACCCGGGACCTGTGCTTTAACGTTACACACAGTCCACCGCTGGACTGTGTGTCTAACTTGGTTAATATACAAATTTTTATTATACTTAACAACTAACGTGAATTAACCCGGTTCAGTTAGAAAAATAAAACGTTTTTATTACATAGAAGGTGCGTGTATCAGGGATCGAACTCGCGGCGTGTGCGTATTATTTGCACATAGTCCACCGCTGGACTGTGTGTCTAACCCGTTCAAAATACCAATTTTAATTATCCTTATAATGTTATCACAGTTCATCTTCTGCGTTAGTTTTTACAGACAGTAGATTACACCATTATATCTTGTTTAATTCGATTGATAAACATTGTACAGACTAATATGAAATGGCAGAGACGATAATTAGAAGTAAACATACCGGTGAACGATTTATTTCAGAATTCCGGCAAGGCGTCGGTCTCTGTTTTTATGAACTTCAACTGAGTAAGCCAATTAACCGTTTTGATTAGCTAATCGTGGAATTGAAGTGATAAACAAACGTTAACAGAGTGTTTGAATGTCCTTACCGATTCACAGATGAAAATAAAGATTTCCAGAAATTTTCCGGCGAACTGGAATTATCTGATAGCAGCGTCTGAATTTGATTTCAATTGAAAGGTTTGAGTTAGAAATAGCTTAACAATTGTTAGACCACGACGGTATTGAAAGACTCACAGTTTTGATGAAGAATACGGTTTTCCGGCGAACAGCAGAAACTTTCCGGCGAGCTCAAAAAGCTTCTCCGGTGGACTGAAAAGTGTGCGGAAATGTAATTGAAGGTCTTGCAGAGTATTTTGAGTCGCAAGAGAGGTCTTTGATTGAAGTAATTCAGATTATGGAATATCTTCGGTTATAAAACCGACCATCATCAGAATTTAAGTCAATTCAAGTTTGAATTGATTAGAATCGTCGGTGCATCGGTTATAAACCTGAATCCGTGATTATTCAAACGTTTTAGACGATTGAATAGCCGATTTCGGTTTTCAGTTGGCGCAACCGGTTAATCTATGTTTGTTTATAAGTTTTATTTGTTTCCTAGAGTTTACAGAAAACAAACAAGTGGCGGAGTGGTTATATGTGTGAGTGTTAAGTCTTTGGAGTTCACAACCTGGCTAACCCGGGTTCGAAACCCGGCAGCAGTATTTTATTTTTATTTCATTATTTTTAACAGATTTTCAATAATAAATTTTATATTCTAATATACTTATTAATTATGTATCGTTTAAAATTAATTTGGGCATTAAATACGCAACGAAATTTTTAACTGGTTGTTCGGTTAATAAACGAAGCGGGTTTGGTAAATCCGGTTTTTTTTTTGGCGGATGTTACAGTATCCCCTACTTTTAGAAATTTCGTCCCGAAATTTAAGTAGTGGCATATTTGTCTAGAAAGGGTGGTGTTTTAATTTGACAATTACATACTTAGAAGAGAGTAATAGTTTAAATAATGTTTGAGGCGGTAACGTTCCTTGTAAGGGTTGAATACCCTGCTACAGGAATCGCTTTTTGTTGCCTAAAGTGTAGGAATACGGAACATGGATACACAGAGTTGATTGACTAAGTATGGTGTTACGCATATGAGTTTGGGTACGTTTGAAAGATTAGGTTATATCCTAAAACATAACTTTTACTACTAAAAACTACATGGAACTTCTCATAACCGCCTGACAATGCCTCTGATCCTTTGACAAGAATACTTATATATAGGAAGTACCAGCGGCGTATCCACCATATTCTTGTCAAATTTTCATTGGTTTTATCGGTTAGTTATGATTGGTTCTATGATGAGACTCTAGAACATAAATAAACATAGCAACCAATATCTGAGTCCTAATTCTGATGGCATATATGTTGGATTGATGACACAATCCAATTCCTTTAAAGGATGCGATGATATAAATGCTAAATCAGTGAGTATAACACAAACTTCAATCAAGACAATACCAAATCCTACATGGAACTTCTCATAACCGCCTGATAATGCCTCTGATTCTTTGACAAGAATACTTATATATAGGAAGTACCAGCGGCGTATCCACCATATCCTCGTCAAATTCTCATTGGTTTTATCAGTAAGCTATGATTAGTCCTATGTGACTCTAAAACATAAATAAACACAACAAACAATACCTGAGTCATAATCCTGATAGTATACATGTTTGAATGATGACCGTCCCTCTCTCGTTTATTGTGGTGGAGAGGTTAGTCTATGTAGAAGTGAGACACAGCCCAACTTCTTTAAATACTGAGATTGAAATACGTTGAGATGTATGATGGTATGAATGTTTGAATCACTGAGTATAAAACAAAACTGAAATAATAATTCGCATTAAGATCCTTGGATAAACTTCCAATTTAAAATTGAGACACGTGAGAATTGAGATAACATAAAGAAAGCATAAAAACTAAGCAGTGGGAGTTGAGTCTTGATTGCTGGTGAAGGGGACTAGTTGAGTGTCTTCGTTTGGCCCGTCATTATCTTCAACAGGATTGGCGTTGATGTTGAAAACTCTTCCTCTTGCTGGTGGCCTAGTGGTTGGGTTTTCTTGATTTGCTTGGATAACTGGGTTTGTTTGAGCTTGAGCGTTTATGATGTTAACCAATTGAGGGCACATGTTTCTAAAGTGGGTAGGGTCGCCACAATTGAAACAAGCTCGAACATATGGGAACATGGGGTATTGGGGTTGTTGATATGTTTGGATCATGTTTTGAGTAGGGGGTGAGGTTTGGTTTTGAGGGGTGCAGCAAACCTTGCTCATATGACCATAGCGTCCACAATTCGCACATAGTCGACAAAGTACGGTAGATGGATGGTGATAAAAACAGGTGTTACATCGAGGGTGAGGTCCAAGGTAAGGTTTCTTATTTGGGTAGGTTGAGTCGGGTGCTACTTGAGTGATTGGGATAGCTTGGAGGGGTACGGCTTGTAAGGCTGGTTGGTTGCGTTGGGTGACAGCGAAAAGTTGCTCATCTCGATTCCTCTTGAAAATGGGTTGAGAAGGGGATTCGGTTGGGTGGAGTTTGAAATTTCAGGTGATGCTTTATCCTTTTTCTTCTCCTCCTTGAAGTCTTTGTTTCGGATTCGGTTCTCGGTGAGCTCTGTAGCTATCTCCATTGCTGCTTCCAAAGTTGCAGGTGTGGTACTTATTACAGAGTCTTGAATCTTTGAAGGAAGACCTTGAATGTAGTGCTCGATCAAACAGTAGTGGGGAGTGAACAAGTTGGGAACGATTTGATTTAACTCGAGGAATCTCTTGTTGTACGTGGTGTGGTCGCCTTCCTTTTGTTTCAACAAATAGAACTCATCCTCTAATTTCTTGATATCGCTCCTTGGGCAAAACCGTCTTATCATGATTTCTTTCAACTCTTCCCAAGTCAAAGTCATAGTATCTTCAACACCCCGTTTGGCCTTCTCTGTATTCCACCAAGTAAGTGCTATTCCAAATAAACGACCAGTAGCATATCGCACTTTGCGATCATCGGGGCAATCGCATGTTAGAAAAATGTTTTCCATTTCTTCAAACCAATAGAGAAGAGCGGTGACACCTTCAGTCCCTTCGTATTTTGTAGGGTCACAAGATTTGAAATGCTTGTAGGTGCATTTAGTGGTGTTTGGGGGAGGGTTGACAATATTTTGAACTTCTTGATTGACGGGATTAGCGGTAAGGGCTTGTTGGACTTGGACTATAATGTTGGGTATTACGGCAGCCATTTGTTGAGCGATTAGGGCAGCCATGCGCTCGCGAGCTTTTCTTGCTCTCATCTTCCTACGAGTGAGACTAGAAGACATCTACAAGGAATACATATCAAGAGTATGAGTTGGATGCTTTTGGGATCATGTGTTGTATTTAGGAATGAACATTCATAAAATAAACATATCAAAATAAACCTACTACATCCATAGGATGTCTTGGGCTTTGCTCGTAATTGGACCTTGCATGCAGCCATACTTCACCTTCGTAATCACGTGGGCCCCATGATTACCGGGTTTTTCATATGGTTCGCATGTGTTTGCCTGGTTACGTACACTAAAACCCGGAGAAAATCGAGAAATATGTAACGTATGATATTCGGAATGTGTCCAGGTGTGGACACGGTGACACCTCAAAGTGGGGTTAGTTCGAACGACGTTTGGTGTGGCATGCTTTGGCCTAATAGGTCCTTCGTACTCTCATCGTTAGTCCCCAGGTAGGCAGACTGGTCCGTTATATTGGATTTATACGAATGCCAACCTAGACAGGATGTTCCGACTACCGGTACTTGTACCCTTACAGTTACTACATGCCCGTCGCAGAACTCACTTTGATGAGATTTGAAAAATGAAAAAAAATGCGAAAAAATCTTGAATAACGGAAGTATGAATATGATTTGAATATGTGAATATTGTAACATGTATGATGAATATGTATGTAAGTATGTATGTTTGACTGCAAGTATAATTCACTATGTATCACAAATTGTAATATTGGAAATGTTTGCATGCATTTGTGTATGTAATAAATATGAAACAAATAAATATCATAAGTTTGCATGTAACCACATAAACAATTAAAATCTAGTCAACTATAGTATAGGCTCTAAGGGTCTAATAACCTATCCTATATCCCTATAGTCAAAAGCTCTGATACCAATCTGTCACACCCCGACCCGCAGCGGAAAAAGGTGACCGGGGCATGATTGGGTTTTCATCAAAGCTCATGACATTTATTACAAGGTTTCATATTTATTATTTCAATTTAAAAGAGATCATACAATCATATCAAACAAATACAACATGTTCTATTCATCCTTCTAAACTTCATTATTTTTCTTCTAAGGCAATTTCCTATGTTTTCCTTGCTTCATCCTGTTCACCTGTATCATATGTAAAAATGGTTTTTGGATCAACAAAAAGTTGGCGAGTGAACCTTGTTAGAGAACATTTATTATTTATTTCTGGTTGTATTTAATATGGAAAAATTATGCAATATTCATATATGAACAAACGTAAATAAACATACCATAACAACAATTAGCATACGATATCGAACAACAACAAACAATAACATACATTAACAAACCAACAGCATGCAATCACAAACACCGCAGCGGAATAAGAGTCGGGGCATAATTGTGTTATCACCAAAGCTCATGATATTTACTAATATGTTTCATATTTATTAAAGTCAAAGTTACATTCCAAATAATCCAAACATGTCCATACAATACAAAGAAAATAATCAAATAAAATAGTTCCAAGCTCTAAATCATTTTATTCTTCTAGTCCAATCCTATGTGTTTCTGACTGCAGCTGGTTCACCTGTATCATGTGTAAAAATGGGGGTTTTTGGGTCAACATAAGTTGGCGAGTGAACCTTGTTAGATAAACATTTATTATTAATTTACTTGTTAGTTTATCAATGAAAAATTGTGCATAATCATAAATGAGCAAATGTAAATAATCAAGCAGTAGCAATAGCAATCACAACTATAACATACAATAACATATGATAGCATACATTAACATACCAACATCATACGATAAATAACATGAATGAAACTGTGCGATCAAGGCTCAATCAAACGGAGCCGATCGTATTGCATGTACTGAAAATGATAAATGTCTGTGCGATCAAGGCTCAATCAAACGGAGCCGATCGTATGTTGGCACGCCAGGTTCACGCTCATAATGTAATGGGGAACTTGCTCAACGCTCATAATGTAATGGGGAGCGGCGGCCTATGAAATTGCATGTACTGAAAATAATAATAATCTAACAATAACCACACAAACAATTGAAACAAGCTGAATACACATGTTCATGATATGATGTATGCACAATGATTTAAATATAATATATAGCAAGACACATGATACCCCCAAAAACGTGATTAAAACGGGGAATTGTAAAGATTCACTCACATTGGGTGCGTTTGATTGGAGATGATGAGATGCGCACGAGTCGGGAGAGTTGAACAACGAGAATTACTAACCTAAATAATAACGGAAAAATATAGTAAATGAGTGGATTTTATTAAGGATTTTAATGGAATTTTTTGATATATTTTTGTGAGTTTAAGGCTATTTTCTATCTTTAAAAATATTATTTTTAAGTATTTTTAATTGATTTTTAAATTAAACTAAATAAATAAAAATATAAAAAAATTGTTTATTTTTGCGTTGACCGTTGACTTGTTGACCTGTTGACCGGTTCAGTCAGTGTGCATGTATGCGCTGGGTGAGACTCGAACCCGAGACCTCCCGTACGCGTGCACGCAGCTCTACCAACTGAGCTACGTGTCTAACCCGAAATAATTCTGTTTTTAATTATACTTATATATTAATTCAATTTAACCAAAATTCTTTTAATTTCAAAAACATTTTAATTCATCAAACTGGTGCCAGTAACAGGTTTCGAACCCGGGACTTGTGCTTTAACATCACACACAGTCCACCGCTGGACTGTGTGTCTAACTTGGTTAATATACCAATTTTTATTATACTTAACAACTAACGAGGATTAACCCGGTTCAGTTTTAAACAAAAAGGCATTTTATTACATAAAGGGTGCGTGTATCAAGAATCGAACTCGGGACGTATGCGTGTTTTATTTGCACACAGTCCACCGCTGGACTGTGTGTCTAACCCGTTCAAAATACCAGTTTTAATTATTCTTATAATGTTATCGCGGTTCATCTTCTTCGTTAGATTTTACAGGCAGAAGATTACACCGTTATATCTTGTTTAGTTCGATAGATAAACATTGTACAAACTAATATGAAATGGCAGAAACGATAATTAGAGGTAAACATACCGGTGAACGATTTATTACAGAGTTCCGGCAAAGCGTCGGTCTCTGTTTTTAAGAACTTCAACTGAGCAAATCAATTAATCGTTTTGATTAGCTAATCATGAAATTGAAGTGCTAAACAAACGTTAACAGTGTGTTTGAAGGTCCTTACCGACTCACAGATGAAAATTGAGATTTCCAGAACTTTTCCGGCGAACAGAAATTATCCGATGACGACGTCTGAATTTGATTTCAATTGGAAGATTTGAGTCAGAAATAGCTTAACAATCGATAGACCACGAAGGTATTGAAAGACTTACTGTTTTGATGAAGAATACGGTTTTCCGGCGACTTGCAGAATTTTTCCGGCGAGTTGATTTAAGCTTTCTGATGGACTGAATGTATGACGAAAGTGAAATGGAAAGTTTGTATGATGTTTCTGAGTCGCGAGAGGGGTCTTGATTGAAGTAATTCAGACATTGATTATTTTCGGTTATAAAAACCGATCATGATCAAAATTGAAGTTCATTCAAATCGAATTGATTAGGATCGTCGGTGCACCGGTTTTGTTCAGTAATTCGCGAGTAATCAATCGTCTTTGGACGATTGGTGACCGATTTCGGTTATGGTTTGGCATTCAGGTTGTTTTCTGTTTGAATATAAGTTTCATTTGTTTCCTAGTGATAACAGAAAACAACAAGTGGCGGAGTGGTGATGTATGTGTGTGTTAAGTCTTTGGATTCAAATTTCCGGCTGACCCGGGTTCGAGCCCCGGCAGCAACATTTTATTTTTATTTATTTTGTTTTCACTTTTTATCAAATATAATTTTTATAGTTTAGTTTGTTTATTAATTATGTATCATTAAAAATCGAAATAACCATAAATACACAACGTGACATTTATAACTTGATATTCGATTACAAAACGGAGCGGGTTTTGGAAACCCGTTTTTGACAAATGTTACGCCAACAGCATACAATAACATATCAACTTGAATAAATATATAACATAAATGAAACTGTGCGATTAAGGCTCAATCAAACGGAGCCGATCGTATTGCATGTATTGAAAATGAAAAATGTCTGTGCGATCAAGGCTCAATCAAACGGAGCCGATCGTATTGCATGTACTGAAAATGAAAAATGTCTGTGCGATCAAGGCTCAATCAAACGGAGCCGATCGTATGTTGGCACGCCAGGTTCACGCTCATAATGTAATGGGGAACATGCTCAACGCTCATAATGTAATGGGGAGCGGCGGCCTATGAAATTGCATGTACTGAAAACAATAAATTAAATCTATACAATAATCACACAAACCATTTACACAGGCTGGATACACATTTATTCATGATATGATATATGCACATTGATTTAAATATAATAAATAGTAAGACACATGATACACCCCAAAAACGTGATTTAAACGGGGAATTTGTAGAGATTCACTCACATTGGGTGCGTTCGGTGAATGATGATGAATGCGCACGAGTTTAGAGGATTGATCGTCGAGGAATAACTAACCTAAATAAATAATGAAAAGTAAGGTAAATACATGGATTTTATTAACAACTTTAATAGAATTTTTGGATATATTTTTGTGAGTTTTAGGCTATTTTCTAACTTTAAAAATGTTATTTTTAAGTATTTTTAATTGATTTTTAAATAAAATAAATAAATGAAAATAATAATAAAAATATTGACTTTTTGACCGTTGACTTTGTTGACCGTTGACCGGTTTTATTGTGTAATTGTGTGCGCCGGGTGAGGCTCGAACCCGAGACCTCCCGTTCGCGTGCACGCAGCTCTACCAACTGAGCTACGTGTCTAACCCGAAATAATTCTGTTTTTAATTATATTTATATACTAACTGAATTAATCCAAAATCCTTTTATTTTCAAAAACATTTTAATTCATCGAACCGGTGCCACAAACAGGTCTCGAACCCGGGACCTGTGCTTTAACGTTACACACAGTCCACCGCTGGACTGTGTGTCTAACTTGGTTAATATACAAATTTTTATTATACTTAACAACTAACGTGAATTAACCCGGTTCAGTTAGAAAAATAAAATGTTTTTATTACATAGAGGGTGCGTGTATCAGGGATCGAACTCGTGGCGTGTGCGTATTATTTGCACACAGTCCACCGCTGGACTGTGTGTCTAACCCGTTCAAAATACCAATTTTAATTATCCTTATAATGTTATCCCAGTTCATCTTCTTCGTTAGTTTTTACAGACAGTAGATTACACCATTATATCTTGTTTAATTCGATTGATAAACATTGTACAGACTAATATGAAATGGCAGAGACGATAATTAGAAGTAAACATACCGGTGAACGATTTATTTCAGAATTCCGGCAAGGCGTCGGTCTCTGTTTTTATGAACTTCAACTGAGTAAGCCAATTAACCGTTTTGATTAGCTAATCGTGGAATTGAAGTGATAAACAAACGTTAACAGAGTGTTTGAATGTCCTTACCGATTCACAGATGAAAATAAAGATTTCCAGAAATTTTCCGGCGAACTGGAATTATCTGATAGCAGCGTCTGAATTTGATTTCAATTGAAAGGTTTGAGTTAGAAATAGCTTAACAATTGTTAGACCACGACGGTATTGAAAGACTCACCGTTTTGATGAAGAATACGGTTTTCCGGCGAACAGCAGAAACTTTCCGGCGAGCTCAAAAAGCTTCTCCGGTGGACTGAAAAGTGTGCGGAAATGTAATTGAAGGTCTTGCAGAGTATTTTGAGTTGCAAGAGAGGTCTTTGATTGAAGTAATTCAGATTATGGAATATCTTCGGTTATAAAACCGATCATCATCAGAATTTAAATCAATTCAAGTCTGAATTGATTAGAATCGTCGGTGCATCGGTTATAAACCTGAATTCGCGATTATTCAAATGTTTTAGACGGTTGAATAGCCGATTTCGGTTTCAGTTGGCGCAACCGGTTAATCTATGTTTGTTTATAAGATTTATTTGTTTCCTAGAGTTGACAGAAAACAAACAAGTGGCGGAGTGGTTATGTGTGTGTAGTGTTAAGTCTTTGGAGTTCACAACCTGGCTGACCCGGGTTCGAAACCCGGCAGCAGTATTTTATTTTTATTTCATTATTTTTAACAGATTTTCAATAATAAATTTTATATTCTAATATACTTATTAATTATGTATCGTTTAAAATTAATTTGGGCATTAAATACGCAACAAAATTTTTAACTGGTTGTTCGGTTAATAAACGAAGCGGGTTTGGTAAATCCGGTTTTTTTTTTTGCGGATGTTACAGGGACGTCCTGTCTAGGATTGGCATTCGTATAAATCCAAATTAACGGACTAGTTTGCCTACCTGGGGACATCTGATGTGAGTACAAAGGACCTATTAGGCCAAAGCATGCCACACCAAACGTCGTGTGAATTAACCGCACTTTGAGTTGTCACCATGTCCACACTTGGATGCACTCCGACTTTCATACGTTACATTCATATTTCTCGATTTTCTCCGGGTTTTAGTGTACGTTACCAGGCTACCACATGCGAACCATACGAAAGCCCGGTAATCATGGGGGCCCACATGATTACGAAGGTGAAGTATGGCGGCATGCAAGGCTCAATTACGAGCAAAGCCCAAGAACACTTTAAAAGTGTTATATTATCATAAGTTATTGTTTTCAGTTACACCCCAAAAGTTTTCATTTTGTCATATGTTCATATTTTTCGCATCTCCGTAGCAAATCCATAAAAAATCTCACAATCTTGTTTGCGTAAATTCCTGTAGATGTCCTCTAAGCACCTTCGCGGAGAAAAAAGAATCGGAAACTCCGGTAAACGCATGGCTGCCCAAATCACCAAGCAAATGGCTGCCGTGATTCCTAACATTGTGATCTAAGTCTAACAAGCCCTTGCTAACAACCAAGTCAATCAAGTCGAACCAAACGATGTAAATGCTCTCGTAACTACATCTAAGTGCTCCTATAAGCACTTCAAGTCTTGTGACCCCGCAAAATATGAGGGAACATAAGGGGTCACTGCACATCTTCGATGATTCGAGGAAATGGAAAGCACCTTCCTAAATTGTGATTGCCCTAATGATCGTAAGGTTCGTTATGCTATCGGTCACCTCGTTGGAACACTTTAACCTGGTGGAACGTTGAAAAGGGTCGAAGAGGGACTGAGGCTGCTGTGGACCTAACTTGGGAACAACTCAATGAACTAATGACTAAACGTTTCCGTCCTAGGAGTGAGATCAAGAAGTTGGAGGACGAATTCTACCGCTTAAAGCAAAATGATGGAGACCATTATGGCCTATAACAAGCATTTCCTCGAGCTGAACCAAATGGTCCCAAATATGTTCACTCCTCCTTACCGTCTCATTGAACATTACATTAGGGGTCTTCCTTCTGGTATCCAGGATTCCGTGATGAGCACTGTACCCACAACATTGGAAGCTGCAATAGAATTAGCCACCGAACTCACCTAAAACCATATACGAAATGGAGACTTTAAAAAGAAGGGCACAACTGACAAGGTTTCAATGGAAGAGCCAAAGACAACCAAGATCGAAACACTATCCCGTTCCAATACCAAACGAAAGTGTGACGGTAAAAACTACGCTATTGCCTCGACTAATCCAACTTCACAAGCCATACCACTCCAAGCCATCCCAATCACCCAAGTGGCACCCAATCCAGCTTACCCAAATAAGAAACCATACACTGGTCCCCACCCTCAATGCAACACCTGCCATTATCACCACCAACCCACCGTACCTTGCCGACTGTGTGCCAATTGTGGGCGTTATGGTCATCTGAGTAACACATTTCGTACTCCTCAAAGCCAAGCTTCACTTTCTGCCCAAAACATGATCCAACCCTATCAACAACCTCATTATCCCATGGTTCCATATGTTCGAGCTTGCTTTAATTGTGGTTATCTTACTCATTTCAGAAACACGTGCCCTAGGCTGGTTCAATGCTCAAGCCCAAGCAAATCCAGTTATCCAAGCGAACCAGGCAAACCCAACACCCCCACCAGCAAGAGGGAGAGCCTACAACATCAACGCAAACCCAGTTGAGGTCAATGACGGTGCGAACGAACAACCTAACTAGCCTTCTCCCATCATGAAGACTCAAGACTCTACTCCAGTTGTTTATTTTATTTTTATTCCCAATCCAAGCTTTAATAATTATATTTATTGTCCTGACTATTCAAGTTACCATTTTTTCTATTTGGGTAATAATGTTTCAAGATTTCATTATTTCAAATAATGCCATTAACGCAATTTATATCACGCTATACCAATTTGTTTCATTACATGTCTATATACATCGATTAAATTTCATGTCATCATACATCACGACGAACCCCGTCTCATCATATAGGGAAGTTGGGTCGTGTCTCACTTTTTCATAGAGTGACCACTTCCTCATAACACACGAGAGAGGTACCGCCGTCATTTAGTCTTGCTTTCTTCAGATTCGAGACTCAAGCATGGGTTGTTGTGTTTGTTTATGTTTGGTAGATTTTAGGACGAGTCACATAGAACTAATCGTGACTTAATAACAAGGCCAATGAAAATTTGACAAGGACATGGTGGATACGCCACAGGTACTTCCTATATATAAGTGTTCTTGTCAGGTGATCAAAAGCATTGTTAGACGGTTATGGGAAGTTCTGTGTAAGGAGTGTCAATCTCAATTTGTATAACGATTTGGTTGATGATTTCGTTTTGTGAGGTAACTTTATCATTATGACGCTCTAATTTTCTCAAAACCCCTTATCATGAGACAATATCCGGTTAGCCATCTCCGTGTTACAATGCTTTTCACTTCTACACCTCAGGCATCAAAAAACGATTCATGTAGCAGGGTATTCAACCCTTACTAGGAACGTTACCGCCTCAATCAAAATCCAAACTTCACACTCACCTAGTTATGTATATCCTTAGCATCATCAAGATTTTTATTACCTAGCATACTCGAGATCCAATCTATAAGAAACCCTATTAACTAACCCTCAAGGAAGGTTCCCTCCTAATTTTGGAATGAAATTCCTAAAAGTATGGGAGACTATAACATCCGCCAAAAACAGGCATCAAGAAGTCCGACCCACTTTGAAATCCGGATCCTAACCTTTAACCCTCGGAAATTTTCGCGAAATAAATAACCGTTGAAATATTTTACTCTTAAATTTAAATTCATTTATCGATTTATTTATTTATTAATTTAATTAAAATAATATCCCAATTAAAATCATTAATAAAATCTAGTTAGTTTTGTTATGTTTTAAAGTGAGTTTTAAGGTAATATGAGTTGGTAGCCAAGTTAGTTCGGTTAGTAGAGTTAAGTGGTCTGATTTGTAACATTTCAAAACTTTAAATTTAAAAAAATATATATATAAAATAGTGGACCAGGGATTCGAACCCGGGTCTCGCCAACAAACGAAACACTTGAGCCACTCCACCACATCAAACCTTTGTTAAAATTTCCATTTCCAAAATCCTTAAACACTGCAATCCCTTTTGAATTACCTTTACCATCCAAATGTTAAATAGCTAAACGGTTACCTCCGAATTTTGGGACGAAATTTCAAAAAGTAGGGGAGACTGTAACATTCGTAAAAAAAATGAATCCTAAAACCCGACCCGTTTTCGTAACTCGATCCGTTTTCATATTCCACGTAATTTTGTTTAATGTTTAAGCAATAAAATGTCTTGGATTCTATGTTTTGATCATACATGTTATCATATCTAGTGATTTATAGTCTTATAACATATTTTAGACAACCTTGTAAATTCATTTCCATGTATTTTGAAGCAACCCTCCAAATCTCTAAGGTCTAAAACAAAGGTTTTTCTTAAGTTAATCAAAAACTTTGGAGACTTCGTGAACATACCTAGCATATCATATCCTAACCTTCTTATCATCCAAACTTCATTATATACATGCCTTAAGATAAGACATTGTGTTTTGGAGGGTTTAGATGTAAAGATAGCAAGTAAGAAGCTCTACATGTCGTATTCGTAGTTTTGTCATAAGATGACTTTCGTGTGACTTTCTTGCCAACTTTTCTCCATCCTTGAGCTATCATTCTGGTCCATTCAAAGCTCCAAGATATACTTGGTATACTAAGGATCAAGTAGGTTCAAATGGTGCACAAAACTGAGCTCCAGCGTAACGGGAATCACAAACACAAGTTTTAGAACATAACCCTCGACCCGCATCAAGACCCAAGGTTTAAGACCAATTCTTGAAACCATGGATGTTGGATTACTCTCTTCCATATGATAGTACTCTGAAAATTATGAACGTAGGCGAAAACCATGCGCGGAACTCAGTTATAACGAAGCGGGAATCGCGAAACAAGTTTGGTGTTTGTTGCTGATTTGAAAGACGCGAAAATCTTGTTTTAAGGTCATCCCACATCGCCCCACTCACCATTTTGTACTCAATTTCACACCTATAAATACCCATGCTTGGTTCCTTATAACTTGCAACTCCTAGTTTGAGTATAAACAAGTGGAATAACCAAATTTGGTGGCTCCACAAGCACAATATCCCTTTGGGTGTGGTGTGTAGTAGTTTTTTTATTTCCGCTTTCGACGAGGAGGTGCTGCCCTTCAAGCTCTTCTCATTTTGTAAAGTTCTTCTTCGAGGTAATCTTCCTTTCTTTGTTCTTTTTTTTTTCTTTTTTTAATATTCATTTATTTATTGCTTTCTTAGTTTAATAGTTTAGTTTAGGTTCTTAGTTAAGGAGCATTAGGCTCGTTAAAGTAGACTAGTTTAGGCTCGCCTTTAGGCTTGTCATAGCCTTGTAGAGGCTCATTAGGCTCAGCGAGTCAAACATATCATGTTCGTTCATTTATCTATGCCTAGCATAACGTTTACTTTTTTTTTGTTACATTCGTTGTCTAGCTTAAATCACGCCTATCAATTGGATTTTCTCCTTATTCTCGTGTGGTTTTCCACTAAGGACTAAAAACGCAAACACTGTGAGTGAATCCTTACAAATTTCCCTTTTATTCATGTTTTGGGGTGTATCATGTGTCGTTTCATATATTTCGTTTATTCAAACACTTGTGCTATTACCATTATATGGTCTAACGTGTGATGTAAATGTTATTTGTTGTATTGTGTGTTTACATTTTTGTTAGTTGCATGCAATCATTCACATTAGGCCCATCAGTTCCTCGTTGGAGACGAGTTGAGCATCAGGTGCCTCATTAGATCGGCTCCGTTTGATTGAGCCTTGATCTCATTGTTCATCATTTGTCATGCTTGTGTGTACATTGATTGATTATATGTGGTTTGTGGTTAGAGTTACATATGCGTTTACTCATATTTGGTTTATACACATTTTATTTAAATTAATCAACATATTATTTTTCAACTGTTTAAACGGGATTCACTTGCCAACCTTTGTTGACCCAAAAACCATTTTTACACATGATACAGGTGAACAGGTACGAAGAGAAGATTGGACATAGGATGAGCCTTAGTAAACAAGAAACGGATTAGTGCAATATACTTGTTATAAACATCGTCTTGTGTTTGTAATTGTTTATGTGAATTATTTGTTATGTGAGACACTTGATATGAATTAATGAATATTTAAAACAAGTAATAGCAAGTCATAAGCTCTCGAGTTAACCCAATCATTCCCCGATCACCTATTCCGCTGCGGGTCGGGGTGTGACATTTAAAAAAAATAAAAATGTCCACGCAGGGACTAAAGAAATAAAAATGTCCTCGTATGGACTACATATTATTAGAAGAGACTTCACTCTTCCTTCTTTCCTTTGACTAATTTGGAGAGTTTCTTGAAGAACTTATTCGTCTTCTTCTCCGTTTTCTCCGCCTGTTGCTGCATTTCTTTCATATTTTCTAAGGTCTCATTAATGGCCTCTAGTGGTGGCGGAGGTTGTGGCATAACCGGATACTAGTACCCATAAGTTGGATATCCATTCGGTGGATAGGTAGGTGGGAAAGGAGACGGGTAAAGTGCGTTGTGCATAAGTGCCTGCATGTAGGGGTCTTGCGACGATACTTGATAGTCTATCGGTGTAGACGGGTTAAAAGGATCATATCTAGACGTGTCTAGATATGTGGGAATTGGGTTAGTATAACCCGATGGTGGTGGTTGAACAACAGGTGTTGGTTTCACTATAGGTGAAACATTAGAGGGTCCACCCATTTGTGGGTCCTCTTGAATTGTGGGGTAGGAATTGGGCAAAAGGTGGCAGCGATCCCGACCTTTGTCTGGCACGCACCGACATACGTGCTCAACACTTCCTTCTTGGTGGTTCAGGTGGTGGTTGAGGTTGGTCCACTGGTTCCATGTGGACATCTTCTTGAACAGGAGGTGGTTGAGAGTGATGGGAAGGAGTGTAAGCGAAGGTAAATTGGTTCCAGTATTGGTCCCACTCATTAGGACCTTGGTAGGGCGATCCGGCATATGAGTTTGAATCGCTCAAAATTTCAATGGGATGCATATTTTATCCCGACAGTGGCATATCCGGGTCGGAGTCCTCGTCCATAGGATGTGGCTGGTCCAACTGATTTTGATCGGCTGGAGGCGTGTTAAAATAACGGTTAGGGTTAAATCTTCATGGTAAGAATGCGAATAGGAATGATGGGTATGGTGTGAATGATAAGAGTGGTAAGAATTTTGGGAATGTGAGGGCGAGTGCCTATTAGAGACTGAACGTCTCGCTTGTTGCCAAGGAGATGAATCTCTTGATTCTTGGTAAGCATCTGAGTTATGAGGTTGAGGGGGAATGCGCCCTGATGGTCCTCCCCTCATTGGACCTTTTCCTCTCCCACTTTGTCCTGGTACACGTGGCGGCATTTTCCTGTTAAATCAATTCAAAAACAATATTAATAACTTAATAATGAAATTAGTAAATCCTAGGTCAATGCCTAGACTCGAAAGTCTAAGGAATGTGCTCATGTAAGTTTGAGATTAAACACAAGTAGGATAGTGTTTAATTCTCTCAAACGTTAGCTCTGATACCAACCCTGTCACACCCCAGATTTCCAACCCCGAAATCCATACACCGGTGGGCCCGGTGGGGAGTATCGTGACGTCAGTTGATAATCATCATAGTCAATTAAACACGGCACAGCGGAAGTCTTGGAGTAAAATTACTATTACAAACCGAATGTTCGAAAATACAAAATAATATACAAGCTTGTAATAGAAGATCCACAGGCGGATCATAAATTGTACATGGAAAGAATATAAAACAGACTTTAGGCAGATTTAGGATTTGCAAGATCCTCTATCACTACCGAGCAGCTTCCGGCCTATTTCGTATTGTACCTGCAGTTTAGCCTTTGGACGATACGTCAGCTTACGCTGGTAAATACACCCAACTGACTCATTTTGAAAAAAAAACTTTAAAATAGTTTTTAAGTGCAAAACGGCACAAAATCTTTTATTAACTTGGGAAAGTTGACCTTGCAACCTTGTATCAGATTCACATGTTTGTCAATATATACAGGGCCTGTAACATCCGCCAAAAACCGAATTAACCAAACCCGCTTCGTTTATTAACCGAACAATCAGTTAAAAATTTCGTTGCGTATTTAATGACCAAATTAATTTTAAACGATACATAATTAATAAGTATATTAGAATTTAAAATTTATTTTTGAAAATATATTAAAATTAAAAATAGTGAATTGAAAATAATATGCTGAAGCCGGGATTCGAACCCGGGTCAGCCAGGTCAACCGGGTCAGCACAGCTTTAACACACACATCCAACCGCTCCGCCACTCGTGATCTTTGTTTACATATTGAAACAATTAATACATAAATTAAATCTGGAAATCAAAACCCAGTTACACAACGCGCCCAAATCCGCTCACAGCCGGAAATCCTGACAATTTCGTCAAATTTTGCCGTTTCTTTTTGTCATAACGTTTACGTTAACAGTAAGATCGGTTATAACCGAAGAATCCATCAATTTCATTCACTACCTTAAATTTCTATTCAAAACCGAAAAATACAATTCAAATCCGGGAGTTATACTTTATTCATTCAGTGAGCTCGCGAGTTTTATCAAAATCACACTCTTCATTTCGCTCAGAAAACTTCGCCGGAAGTCGCCGGAATTCTCTGAAAATTAACCGGAAATTTTCGCCGGAAAACCGAGTTCAATCCATCCTTTCTTCTTACTCTAAAATAAGATCTTAGAGCTTATACTGACATCACCCACACTCACCTTAAACCTCTGAAGAATCCTTGTCGCAAGAAATTTCACTCGCCGGAAAATCTCTGCAAGTCGTCGGAAAACCGAGACTTTCATCTACACGGTAATTACTTCGATTTTTCGGTTTCATTCCATTATTGGACAAATTCTAATATCAATCCCTCACCCAGAATCTTTTCCAGACGACGTTTCCGGATTATCTGTTTTCGCCGGAAAATTTCTGAAATTTCAGAAACCTGCTGATAACCGGTATGATCATTTAAACCTACTGATAATCGTTATTCAGTAGTTCAATTTCACATCTAGTCCCTCCAAATTGTTAACTAATCCTATCAGCCGAAGGTCACCAAAACAGAGCCGACGATCTTGCCGGACTTCTGAAGAAAGACGAACAGTTCGGTACAATCAATCCTCAAACCTTTTTCTGTTCATTACATTACGATTGCTCATAATGTTCGTTAAATTAATTTAACCAATAACAGTCAGTTAATCGATGTCTGTGTTTTGAACGAAGAAGACGAAGTTGTGTATGTTATAAGATTAATTAAAATCGATATTATGAACGGGTTAGACACACAGTCCAGCGGTGGACTGTGTGCAAACAATATGCATAATGTCTCGAGTTCGATCCTGGTCACACACATTCGCTGTAATAAAATGCCTTTTTTTATTAAACTGAACCGGGTTAACTCAGTAAGATGTTAAATATAATAATAACCAGAATATTTACCAAGTTAGACACACAGTCCAGCGGTGGACTGTGTGTCAAACTAAACCACAGGTCCCGGGTTCGAGACCTGTGGCGAGCACCGAGTCATGCAATTAAATCGTTTTTAAATAAATGATTTTCGGATTAATCTAATTAGTATATAAATATAATTAAAAAACAGAAATATTTCGGGTTAGACACGTAGCTCAGTTGGTAGAGCTGCGTGCACGCGTACGGGAGGTCTCGGGTTCGAGTCTCACCCAGCCACACATATAACCGACCGAACCGGTCAACGGTCAACAAGTCAACAAGTCAACGGTCAAAAAGTCAACATTTTTTTATTATTTTTATTTATTTAATTTATTTAAAAATCAATTAAAAATACTTAAAAATAACATTTTTAAAGTTAGAAAATAGCCTAAAACTCACAAAAATATATCCAAAAATCCTATTAAAGTTGTTAATAAAATCCATTTATTTACCTTACTTTTCGTTATTAATTAGGTTAGTTTTTCCTCGTCGATCAATCCTCTAAACTCGTGCGCATTCAACATCATCAACCGAACGCACCCACTGTGAGTGAATCTCTACAAATTCCCCGTTTAAATCACGTTTTTGGGGTGTATCATGTGTCTTACTATTTATTATATTTAAATCATTGTGCATACATCATATCATGAATAAATGTGTCTTACTATTTATTATCCGCAAGTTATGATTAGTTCTATGCGACTCTACAACAAACACAACAACCACAAGATACTGATAATGAAAATGTCTGTGCGATCAAGGCTCAATCAAACGGAGCCGATCGTATTGCATGTACTGAAAATGAAAATGTCTGTGCGATCAAGGCTCAATCAAACGGAGCCGATCGTATTGCATGTACTGAAAATGAAAAATGTCTGTGCGATCAAGGCTCAATCAAACGGAGCCGATCGTATGTGGGCACGCCAGGTTCAACCTCATAATGAAATGGGGAACATGCTCAACTCTCATAATGTAATGGGGAGCGGCGGCCTATGAAATTGAATGTACTGAAATAATAAACAATAATTACTCAAACAGTCTACACATGGAACCTCTCATAACCGCCAGATAATGCTTCTGATCCTTTGACAAGAATACTTATATAGAGGAAGTACCAGCGGCGTATCCACCATATTCTTGTCAAAGTTTCATTGGCTTTATCCTTAAGTTATGATTGGTTCGATGTGATTCTAAAACATAAAGAAAAACATAAAACTAAACGAAAGGAGTCGAATATGGATCTTCGGTGAAGAGGACTAGTTGGGTATCTTCGTTTGGGCCGTCATTATCTTCGACAGGATTGGCGTTGATGTTGAAGACTCTTCCTCTTGCTGGTGGCCTAGCGGTTGGGTTTTCTTGGTTTACTTGGTTAACTGGGTTTGATTGAGCTTGAGTGTTGATGACGTTAACCAATTGAGGGCATGTGTTTCTAAAGTGGGTAGGGTCGCCACAATTGAAACAAGCTCGAACATATGGGAACATGGTGTATTGGGGTTGTTGATAGGTTTGGTTCATGGTTTGAGTAGGGGAGAGATTTGGTTTTGAAAGGTGCGGCAAACCTTGCTCAAATGACCATAGCGTCCACAAGTTACACATAGTCGACAAGGTAAGGTAAGGGGATGGTGGTAAAAACAGTTGTTGCATCGAGGGTGAGGTCCAAGATATGGTTTCTTATTTGGGTAAATTGAGTTGGTGCCACTTGAGTGATTGGGATAGCTTGGATGGGTATGGCGTGTGAAATCGGTTGATTTCGTTGGATAGCAGCGAAAAGTTGCCCGTCTCTTTTTCTCTTAGAGTTGGGTTGAGAAGGGGATTCGGTTTGGAATGTGTCCAGGTGTGGACACGGTGACACCTCAAAGTGGGTTAGTTCGAACGACGTTTGGTGTGGCATGCTTTGGCCTAATAGGTCCTTCGTACTCTCATCGTTAGTCCCCAGGTAGGCAAACTGGTCCGTTATATTGGATTTATACGAATGCCAACCTAGACAGGACGTTCCGACTACCGGTACTTGTACCCTTCCAGTTACTACATGCCCGTCGCAGAACTTACTTTGATGAGATTTGAAAATTGCAACAAAATCTTTGAATAATGAGAGTATGAAAATGAATTGAATATATGAACATTGATATATGTATAATGAATACGTATATAAGTATGTATGTTTGACTGTAAATATAAACAAATATGAAACAAATAAATATCACAAGTTTGTATGTAACCACCTAATCAATTAAAATTTAGGCAGACTATAGTATAGGCTCTAAGGGTCTAATAACCTATCCTATATCCCTATAGTCATGGCTCTGATACCAATCTGTCACACCCCGACCCGCAGCGGAAAAGGTGATCGGGGCATGATTGGGTTATCATCAAAGCTCATGACATTTATTTTAACGTTTCATATTCATTAATACAATTTAATGGAAATTTACAATCATAATTACATCAATGACCTAAACATCAGTCTAAGCTTCTTTGTTTTCTTCTAAGGCATTTCCTATGTTTTCCTTGCTTCATCCTGCTCACCTGTATCATGTGTAAAAGGGTTTTTGGATCAACAAAAAGTTGGCGACTGAATCCTGTGTAAAATATTTGAACAAGTTTATTTAATTGATTATGAAATAAAGTGCACAACCACACATGAGTAAAAATAGATGTAAACTTATTCATAATTCAATTTAATATTAAACAATACACACATGAACAATAATGGATCGTTTAGAGGCACGCGTTGCTCAACTCGTCTCTCACGAGGAACTGATGGGCCTAATGAATGAATTGCATAGACATGATAATATGAAAGACATAACTACAAATAATATAAACTCAATAATACACACATGAACAATAATGGATTGGTTTTGAGGCACGCGTTGCTCAACTCGTCTACCACGAGGAACTGATGGGCTTAATGAATGAATTGCGTATAAGTGGACAAAATGAAATACATAATTACAACAATAATAACAATCTAAGTTTTGATTCACGATATGGTATGGCACAAGTTTAAATAAACAAGTTAATTACTTGGTGACACATGACACACCCCAAAACGTGTAATTAAAAGGGGGAGTTGTAAGATTCACTCACAGTGGGTGCGTTCGGTTGATGATGTTGAATGCACGCGAAGTGGTTTTAACCACGAGTGAAATTAACCTAGATAAATAGCATTATGGTTCGGTAAGTAAACGGATTTTATTAATCCATTTTAGTAGGATTGTTGGGTGTATTTTTGTGAGTTTAAGGCTATTTTCTAACCTTAAAAATGTTATTTTTAAGTATTTTTAATTGATTTTTAATTAAAATAAATAAATAAAAATAATAAAAAAAAGTTGACTTTTTTACCGTTGACCGTTGACCGTTGACCGGTTCGTATGCGTATAAGTGTGCGCTGAGTGAGGCTCGAACCCGAGACCTCCCGTACGCGTGCACGCAGCTCTACCAACTGAGCTACGTGTCTAACCCGAAATATTTCTGTTTTTAATTATATTTATACATTAATTAGATTAAACAGAAAATCCTTTATTTTTAAAAACGATTTTAATCCAAAGACTCGGTGCGCTCCACGGGTCTCGAACCCGGGACCTGTGGTTTATGCTAACACACAGTCCACCGCTGGACTGTGTGTCCAACTTGTTAACTAAACTGATTTTTATTATACTTAAATACAAACTAAGTATTTTCATTTCTGACTTATTTAAAAAGTTAGATATTTGTCAGGATCGGTGCAGTAGACCGGACTCGAACTCGTGTCCTGCGATTAAACATACACACAGTCCACCACTGGACTGTGTGTCTAACTTGGTTATTATTCCGGTTATTAATATACTTAACATATACAGCGTGACTCCGGTTCGGTTAACAAAAAAAAGACATTTTTATTAAGGCAGCATGCGTGGGACAAGATTCGAACTCGAGACGTTTACGTGTTTATTGTGCACACAGTCCACCGCTGGACTGTGTGTCTAACCCGAGTTATAACTTGATTTTAGTTATACTTATATGTTACCGCAACTTCGTCTTCTTCGTTAGATTTTAACCAGAATCGGAAATCCGACTGGTTCGATGTTTTAATCGTGTTCGTTAGCGTTTTTCAGTTAATTACAGATGAGATATGTAAAAAGAAGGGAAGATTTAAGCGTGAGGTATACCGACTGGATTCCTCTGTTTCTCCGGCAGAAATATTCCGGCGAGTAAATTTTCGCCGAGAAAGGGTTTTGAGCGAAAAAGCTTGCAGAGGTTCGAGGAGGTATTTATAGTGCAGGTCGTCGATGAATTTGGTCCAATTTCCGACTTGATTCAAAGTCATTACGTTTTCCGGCGGTTATAGTTTGTGTCGCGGACTCAGGCGTCGGTTATAACCGATGTAGCGATTAAGTTTTACGTTATAACTGAAGATATCGTAAATTCTTGGCGAGATCGCCGGGATTTCTGACGACTGCATTTGGGCACGCCGATTTCGAATTCGGAAAACATGTTATGAATTTATTGTCTTCAATATTTAACAAAAGATGCAAGTGGCGCAGTGGTTTAAGGGTTGAGTGTTAAGTCTGTTGTTTGACCCGGCGACTGACCCGGGTTCGAAACCCGGCGGTGCCAAATCATTTTTATTTTCTGATTTTTAACAGTTTTTCAAAAACAAATTATATATTCCAATATAATAATTGATTATGTATCGTTTAAAATTATTTTGGACATTAAATTCGCAACGAAATTTTTAACTGATTGTTCGGTTAATAAACGGAGCGGGTTTGATAAAATCCGTTTTTGACGGATGTTACAGTATCCCCTGCTTTTTAGAAATTTCGTCCCGAAATTTAAATAGTGATATATTTGACTAAAAGAATGATGGTGTTTAGTTTGACAGTTACATGCTTAGAAAAAGTAAGGTTTTAAGTTTTTGTTTGAGGCGGTAACGTTCCTTGTAAGGGTTAAGTACCCTATTACAGGAATCGCTTTTTGTTGCCTACTGTAAAAGTATTGATAAGCAGAATTGATTCGCTAAATATGATATCATGCATAAGAGTTTGGATATGTTTGGAAGGATATGGTTATATCCTAAGGCAAAACTTCTAATACTACAACCTACATGGAACTTCTCATAACCATCTAACAATACCTCTGATCCTTTGACAAGAATACTTATATATAGGAAGTACCAGCGGCGTATCCACCATATTCTTGTCAAATTTTCATTGGTTTTATCAGTAAGTTATGATTGGTTCTATGACTATAGAACATAAATAAACACAACAGCTAATATTTGAATCCACATTCTGATAGCATATATGTTTGAATGGTGACAGTTCCTCTCTCGTTTGTTATGATGGAGAGGTTAGTTTATGTAGAAATGGATCACAATCCAATTTCTTTAAATAGCGAGATGATATAAATGTAACAAAAATTTCAATCAAGACAATACTAAATCCTACATGGAACTTCTCATAACCGCCTGATAATGCCTCTGATCCTTTGGCAAGAATACTTATATATAGGAAGTACCAGCGGCGTATCCACCATATTCTTGCCAAATTTTCATTGGTTTTATCCACAAGTTATGATTAGTTACCAAGAAACTACTAAATCCTACATAGAACTTCTCATAACCGTCCGACAATGCCTCTGATTCTTTGACAAGAATACTTATATATAGGAAGTACCAGCGGCGTATCCACCATATTCTCGTCAAATTTTCGTTGGTTTTATCAGTGAATTATGATTAGTCCTATGTGACTCTACAACCAATACAACAAACACAAAATACTGAAAATGAAAAATGTCTGTGCGATCAAGGCTCAATCAAACGGAGTCGATCGTATTGCATGTACTGAAAATGAAATTGTCTGTGCGATCAAGGCTCAATCAAGCGGAGCCGATCGTATTGCATGTACTGAAAATAATAAACTTAATCTAAACAACAATCACACAAACAGCCTATACATGGAACCTCTCATAACCGCCTGATAATGCCTCAGATCATTTGACAAGAATACTTATATATAGGAAGTACCAGCGGCGAATCCACCATATTCTTGTCAAATTCTCATTGACTTTATCCGCAGGTTATGATTAGTTCTATGCGACTCTACTACAAACACAACAACCACAAAATACTGATAATGAAAATGTCTGTGCGATCAAGGCTCAATCAAACGGAGCCGATCGTATTGCATGTACTGAAAATGAAAATGTCTGTGCGATCAAGGCTCAATCAAACGGAGCCGATCGTATTGCATGTACTGAAAATAATAAACTTAATCTAAACAACAATCACACAAACAGCCTATACATGGAACCTCTCATAACCGCCTGATAATGCCTCCGATCATTTGACAAGAATACTTATATATAGGAAGTACCAGCGGCGTATCCACCATATTCTTGTCAAATTCTCATTGACTTTATCCGCAAGTTATGATTAGTTCTATGCGACTCTACAACAAACACAACAACCACAAGATACTGATAATGAAAATGTCTGTGCGATCAAGGCTCAATCAAACGGAGCCGATCGTATTGCATGTACTGAAAATGAAAATGTCTGTGCGATCAAGGCTCAATCAAACGGAGCCGATCGTATTGCATGTACTGAAAATGAAAAATGTCTGTGCGATCAAGGCTCAATCAAACGGAGCCGATCGTATGTGGGCACGCCAGGTTCAACCTCATAATGAAATGGGGAACATGCTCAACGCTCATAATGTAATGGGGAGCGGCGGCCTATGAAATTGCATGTACTGAAATAATAAACAATAATTACTCAAACAGTCTACACATGGAACCTCTCATAACCGCCAGATAATGCTTCTGATCCTTTGACAAGAATACTTATATATAGGAAGTACCAGCGGCGTATCCACCATATTCTTGTCAAAGTTTCATTGGCTTTATCCTTAAGTTATGATTGGTTCGATGTGATTCTAAAACATAAAGAAAAACATAAAACTAAACGATTGGAGTCGAATCTGGATATTCGGTGAAGAGGACTAGTTGGGTATCTTCGTTTGGGCCGTCATTATCTTCGACAGGATTGGCGTTGATGTTGAAGACTCTTCCTCTTGCTGGTGGCCTAGCGGTTGGGTTTTCTTGGTTTACTTGGTTAACTGGGTTTGATTGAGCTTGAGTGTTGATGACGTTAACCAATTGAGGGCATGTGTTTCTAAAGTGGGTAGGGTCGCCACAATTGAAACAAGCTCGAACATATGGGAACATGGTGTATTGGGGTTGTTGATAGGTTTGGTTCATGGTTTGAGTAGGGGAGAGATTTGGTTTTGAAAGGTGCGGCAAACCTTGCTCAAATGACCATAGCGTCCACAAGTTGCACATAGTCGACAAGGTAAGGTAAGGGGATGTGGTAAAAGCAGTTGTTGCATCGAGGGTGAGGTCCAAGATATGGTTTCTTATTTGGGTAAATTGAGTTGGGTGCCACTTGAGTGATTGGGATAGCTTGGATGGGTATGGCGTGTGAAATCGGTTGATTTCGTTGGATAGCAGCGAAAAGTTGCCCGTCTCTTTTTCTCTTAGAGTTGGGTTGAGAAGGGGATTCGGTTTGGGTGTAGTCGGAGGTTTCAGTCGACGCTTTATCCTTCTTCTTCTCCTCCTTGAAGTCTTTGTTCCGGATTCGGTTCTCGGTGAGCGCTGTTGCTAGCTCCATTGCTGCTTCCAAAGTTGCAGGCGAGGTACTTATTACAGAGTCTTGAATCTTTGACGGAAGACCACGAATGTAGTGCTCGATCAAACGGTAGAGGGGAGTGAACATGTTGGGAACCATTTGATGTAACTCGAGGAATCTTTTGTTGTATGTGGTGTGGTCTCCTTCCTTTTGCTTCAACGAATAAAATTCATCTTCTAATTTCTTGATTTCGCTCCTTGGGCAAAATCGTCTGGTCATGATTTCCTTCAATTCATTCCAAGTTAAAGTCATAACATCTTCAACACCTCGTTTGGCCTTCTCTGTATTCCACCAAGTAAGTGCTATTCCATATAAACGACCAGTAGCATAACGCACTTTGCGATCATCGGGGCAATCGCAGTTTAGAAAAGTGTTCTCCATCTCTTCAAACCAATGGATGAGAGCGGTGACGCCTTCAGTCCCTTTGTATTTCGGAGGGTCGCATGATTTGAAATGTTTGTAGGTGCATTTAGTGGTATTTGGGGAGAGTTGATAATGTTTTGGTTTTCTTGATTGACAGGATTAGCGGTAAGTGCTTGTTGTACTTGGATTACAATGTTGGGTATTACGGCAGCCATTTGTTGAGCGATTAGGGCAGCCATGCGTTCGCGGGCTTTTCCTGCTCTCGTCTTCCTACGGGCGTGGTTAGAAGACATCTACAAGGAATACATGTCAAGAGTATGAGTTGGATGCTTTTGGGATCATGGGTCGCATTCAGGAATGAACATTCATAAAATAATTATAGAAAAATAAATCTACTACATCTATAGGATGTCTTGGGCTTTGCTCGCCATTAGGCCCTACATGCCGCCATACTTCACCTCCGTAATCATGTGGGCCCCCATGAATACCGGGTTTTTCATATGGTTTGCATGGGTTTGCCTGGTTGCGTACACTAAAACCCGAAGAAAATCGAGAAATATGTATACAACGTGTGATTTTCGGAATGTGACCAGGTGTAGACACGGTGACACCTCAAAGTGGGTTAGTTCGAACGACGTTTGGTGTGGCATGCTTTGGCCTAATAGGTCCTTCGTACTCTCATCGTTAGTCCCCAGGTAGGCAAACTGGTCCGTTATATTGGATTTATACGAATGCCAACCTAGACAGGACGTTCCGACTACCGGTACTTGTACCCTTCCAGTTACTACATGCCCGTCGCAGAACTTACTTTGATGAGATTTGAAAATTGCAACAAAATCTTTGAATAATGAGAGTATGAAAATGAATTGAATATATGAACATTGATATATGTATAATGAATACGTATATAAGTATGTATGTTTGACTGTAAATATAAACAAATATGAAACAAATAAATATCACAAGTTTGTATGTAACCACCTAATCAATTAAAATTTAGGCAGACTATAGTATAGGCTCTAAGGGTCTAATAACCTATCCTATATCCCTATAGTCATGGCTCTGATACCAATCTGTCACACCCCGACCCGCAGCGGAAAAGGTGATCGGGGCATGATTGGGTTATCATCAAAGCTCATGACATTTATTTTAACGTTTCATATTCATTAATACAATTTAATGGAAATTTACAATCATAATTACATCAATGACCTAAACATCAGTCTAAGCTTCTTTGTTTTCTTCTAAGGCATTTCCTATGTTTTCCTTGCTTCATCCTGCTCACCTGTATCATGTGTAAAAGGGTTTTTGGATCAACAAAAAGTTGGCGAGTGAATCCTGTGGAAAACATTTGAACAAGTTTATTTAATTGATTATGAAATAAAGTGCACAACCACACATGAGTAAAAATAGATGTAAACTTATTCATAATTCAATTTAATATTAAACAATACACACATGAACAATAATGGATCGTTTAGAGGCACGCGTTGCTCAACTCGTCTCTCACGAGGAACTGATGGGCCTAATGAATGAATTGCATAGACATGATAATATGAAAGACATAACTACAAATAATATAAACTCAATAATACACACATGTACAATAATGGATTGGTTTTGAGGCACGCGTTGCTCAACTCGTCTACCACGAGGAACTGATGGGCTTAATGAATGAATTGCGTATAAGTGGACAAAATGAAATACATAATTACAACAATAATAACAATCTAAGTTTTGATTCACGATATGGTATGGCACAAGTTTAAATAAACGAGTTAATTACTTGGTGACACATGACACACCCCAAAACGTGTAATTAAAAGGGGGAGTTGTAAGATTCACTCAAAGTGGGTGCGTTCGGTTGATGATGTTGAATGCACGCGAAGTGGTTTTAACCACGAGTGAAATTAACCTAGATAAATAGCATTATGGTTCGGTAAGTAAACGGATTTTATTAATCCATTTTAGTAGGATTGTTGGGTGTATTTTTGTGAGTTTAAGGCTATTTTCTAACCTTAAAAATGTTATTTTTAAGTATTTTTAATTGATTTTTAATTAAAATAAATAAATAAAAATAATAAAAAAAGTTGACTTTTTGACCGTTGACCGTTGACCGTTGACCGGTTCGTATGCGTATAAGTGTGCGCTGAGTGAGGCTCGAACCCGAGACCTCCCGTACGCGTGCACGCAGCTCTACCGGTTCGGTTAACAAAAAAAAGACATTTTTATTAAGGCAGCATGCGTGGGACAAGATTCGAACTCGAGACGTTTACGTGTTTATTGTGCACACAGTCCACCGCTGGACTGTGTGTCTAACCCGAGTTATAACTTGATTTTAATTATACTTATATGTTACCGCAACTTCGTCTTCTTCGTTAGATTTTTACCAGAATCGGAAATCCGACTGGTTCGATGTTTTAATCGTGTTCGTTAGCGTTTTTCAGTTAATTACAGATGAGATATGTAAAAAGAAGGGAAGATTTAAGCGTGAGGTATACCGACTGGATTCCTCTGTTTCTCCGGCAGAACTCCGGCGACAGCAACAGATTCCGTCGTGTGTCTTGCAGCAGCGAGTCTTCAGAAAGCTTGAAAAGGATGTGGGTGACTTCGGTATAAGCTCAGGGGGTTTAGTAAGGCTTAGAAGTGAAGGACTCGGTTTTCCGGCGATGTGCAGAAATATTCCGGCGAGTAAATTTTCGCCGAGAAAGGGTGCGGTTTTGAGCGAAAAAGCTTGCAGAGGTTCGAAGAGGTATTTATAGTGCAGGTCGTCGATGAATTTGGTCCAATTTCCGACTTGATTCAAAGTCATTACGTTTTCCGGCGGTTATAGTTTGTGTCGCGGACTCAGGCGTCGGTTATAACCAATGTAGCGATTAAGTTTTACGTTATAACTGAAGATATCGTAAATTCTTGGCGAGATCGCCGGGATTTCCGACGACTGCATTTGGGCGCGCCGATTTCGAATTCGGAAAACATGTTATGAATTTATTGCCTTCAATATTTAACAAAAGATGCAAGTGGCACAGTGGTTTAAGGGTTGAGTGTTAAGTCTGTTGTTTGACCCGGCGACTGACCCGGGTTCGAAACCCGGCAGTGCCAAATCATTTTTATTTTCTGATTTTTAACAGTTTTTCAAAAACAAATTGTATATTCCAATATAATAATTGATTATGTATCGTTTAAAATTATTTTGGGCATTAAATTCGCAACGAAATTTTTAACTGATTGTTCGGTTAATAAACGGAGCGGGTTTGGTAAAATCCGTTTTTGACGGATGTTACAGTCTTCTTCTTTTATTTTTAAATAACTCTGCCGTATACAAAAGTACCAAGTGCAGATTGCGTTTACCGGGAAGGCTCTAGCCTGGATTATGGCATAAGCTAGCCAATTAAATACTAACGGTCTTATAAACCGAATAGTGTACATGATCATTACGTATAACGCTTGATTAAATGATGATCGGATAGAATATAGATTGATCCCGACAAGTACTTGACTTGTATAATATGGGTAAACTATAAACATTTTGGATTTTGAAACTTAAATGACAAGGTTAAACCTGTTTCAGTTAAATTCCGTAAAATAGTTACTTTTACGTAACTGTGCGCATAATAGCGATATCGGGTAACCGGATAAGTCATGGACAAGTTCTATATGCCATTATACTTTAAATAAGTTAAGATATCAGTAGGATATCAACTTGTATGCCCGTTAAGGTTTTAAAATGAAATTATGCCTCATAAGGGCATTTTGGTAATTTTATACCGTAATAAAGGAACTTGAATATAATTTAATGTTATAGTTATAAGTATTATGGAAAAATAATTTATTTATGATATAATATCAGTAGGATGTCAATTATATGTGTAAATTATCTTTTTTAACCAAACTATGCATCGAATGGGCATTTTGGTCATTTTACACATAGTTTATAAATTATTTGGGATTCTGAGTTTAAAACATGTACCTACTGTAAATATGTTTAAAATAAGTTTTAAAATCGGTAGGTAACAAGTCTTGGTCCATTAATATGGCTTAAAACCATACTATGCGCCGAAACGGCGCTTATGTCGTAAAATGACGTTTTATGCGATGTTTAATGAAAACTGATGTTAGGGTCAGATTAAAATGTTTAAAATATGTTATTTAATATAACATATTAGTAAGTAAATGATTTTTCCTAGAAAAGATTCGATTAAAACTATTTTATGAACCATAAGGTCTAACACCGTCATTTATCGACATAGTTTAAGAACTTGCTTGAAAACTCAGTTTATAACTTAGTTTAACATCTCAAATAATCCTACTTATAATACTACATTATTAGAAACTCATTTTCAATTTCATTACCATTTAAAACCTTGTTTTATGCAAAAAAGGGCATTTTGGTCAAAATGGCATAATTATGGAATTTGCGCATAAACTTGGATTCTCATTATGATCATGTAATATAACCTCAGAGGGTTATGCTACATTATATTACGCTCATAATTCAACTTTAGATCAGTAAGCAACTAATCTAAATTGGGTCAGAATCGAAAGTCAAAGCAGAAGTCAAACTTCGCGACTTTCGGTTGCGAACCGACCCTAGAACTAAAATTGACGAGCCGAACATGTTCTTACATGTTCTAATAATTATTACGCTCATAACATGTTCTTACATGTTCTAATAATTATTACCAAATTTCAAGCATGTTGACGTATCAGTCACTCAGAGGCCAAATTTCAAGCATGTTGACGTATCAGTCACTCGGAGGCTAATGATTTAAGCATGTTGACATATCAGTCACTCAGAGGCTGTTATTTATGCATGTTGACATCGGATCATCACTCAGTGGCTCAGATTGAGCATGTTGACGCCTTTAGTCCTTATTGGTCTTTAACAGACTATATTTAAAATACAACACGTGTCACTATACTATTGGACACGATTTTAGAGGGTGTTACAGTACAGCAGCCATCTATTGCGCGATTTGGGTGGCCATGCGTTCGCTTGATCTTCCTGACCTTCTACCACCTCGTAAGTGTCTAGAAGACATCTACAGGAATATATGTAAGGAGATTGTGAGTTGATAGTTTCTAGGCGTCACGTGTCGTAAAAAATGAAAACAACATTCATGAATAAATGAAAAACAATAAATTAACTACATCCATAGGATGTCTTGGGCTTGCTCATGTTTGGGCCTCCCAATGTCTCCCATACCATAGCCTATGCAGTCATGTGGGCCCCCATGACTATTGGGCTTAGTAGGGTTCACGTTGGTGTCGGCTTGGTAACACTCGCATCACCCAAATGAAAATCGTAGATCATGATTGGGAGGTGTAAGGTCGGAGAGTGTCCAGGTGTAGACACAATGACAACTCAAAGTGGGGTTAGTTCACACGACGTTTGGTGTGGCATGCTTTGGCCTAATAGGTCATTCGTACTCTCATCGTCAGTCCCCAGGTAGGCAAACTGGTTCATTATTTTGGATTTATACGAATGCCAAGCCTAGACAGGACGTTCCGACTACTGGTACTCGTACCCTTCCAGTTACTACATGCCCATCGTAGAACTCACTTTGATGTGATTGAAAAACATGAAAACATGATAAAATCTTTGAAAATAAATCATGGAAATTGTGAAATCGTGAGGTGTGTGCTTGCATAGGCATGATATGTTATCGAAATATGAACTAGAATGAACATCACACATTAACATGTATTTAGTGAAAGTGCTTGCATGTATTTGTGTGTGAAATAAACATGAAACATGTAAATATCATGAATTTTGCATGTAACACATAAACAATTAAAATCTAATCAATTATAGTATAGGTTCTAAGGGTTTAATAACCTATCCTATATCCCTATAGTCACAAGGCTCTGATACCAATCTGTCACACCCCGACCCGCAGCGGAAATAAAAGTCGGGGCATAATTGGGTTATCACCAAAGCTCATGACATTTACTAATAAGTTTCATATTTATTAAATTGAAATTAAAACTTCAAATATTCAAACACAATGAGTCATACAAGCACAAATAAAACCAAAACATAGTTTAGAACATAATAGTTTTGTTTAATCTTCTAAGGCCATTCCTACGTGTTTCTTTCTTCCGCTTGCTCACCTATATCATGCGTAAAACAAAAGATCTGGGTCAACGATAGTTGGCGAGTGAATCTTAGTAAAACATTTAAACAGTTTATTGTATTTGTTGATTGAATAAAAATTGTGCATGAATCATAAGTGAGCATATGTATATATAACACCAATCACAAACCACATAATATTCACAATGACACATGACATAATGAAGGATGAACTTGAGATCAAGGCTCAATCAAACGGAGCCGATCTAATGAGGCACCTGATGCTCAACTCGTATCCCACGAGGAACTGATGGGCCTAATGAAATGATTGCACTGAAATGATAAGATGTAACCACACATAACCACACAACAAATTTACACATTTGATCACAAATTGATGTTGGCACAAGTGTTTAAATAAATAAAAACATGTACGACACATGAGACACCGCAAAACATGATTAAAAAGGGGAATTTGTAAAGATTCACTCACAGTGGTTGCATTTCCATGATTGCCGAAGAGTACGCACGAGGTTAGGGTTTAGCTGATGAAGTAAACTAACCTATATAATAGCGTAACAGTTTAATAACCAACTAAAAATTAATAGTTCGATTTAATTCTTTTTATTGGGTTTTTAGACGATTTTATTTTATATTAATTGGAAATTTTTTTTACCTTGTTATGAGAATTTATTATAATAAGAAAGTAGTTATTTAAATAGATAATTAAATCAAAATAACAGAAAATAATAAAAAATTTTGGGCCTGACAAGCTTGTCAGACTGCTGGCCGGTTCGATTGTGGGACAGGCATGCGTATAACAAGATTCGAACTCGTGACCTTACGGTTGCGTGAACACAGCTCTTCCAACTGAGCTACGTGTCTAACCCATTGTAATCTGGTTTTTAATTATTCTTATAGTCTTGCTGAGTTGATTCCAGAAACTTGTTGATTTTAAAAAGGTTTGTAGCTAATCTGACCGGTGAACTCTCCTGTCTTGAACCCACGCCCCTGAATTGGTTTGCACCCAGCCTAACCAGTTGGGCTGGATGTCTAACCCATATATTATAGGGTTTTTATTAGTTTTAGCATCTTACCGTAAGATAGTATAGTTTAGTTTTTTTTTAAAAAGGGCTTTATTTCAAGGAATCAGTGTTGACACAGGAATCGAACTCGGTACAATAATGCACACAGTCCACCACTGGACTGTGTGTCTAACCCGATTAAAACACTAAAATTTATTTCACAAATAGATTTAACAGCTTCATCTTCCTCAGTTTAAATAAAAACCCAGAACCTTTACCCGCCTGAAATCGAATTTCTTGATTCGCTGCTATGGGTTAAATTAATTGATTACATGAGACATTAATCAGGAATTGCTTAAGTATTGAAAGAATTGAAAGAGTTTGTACCGATGAACAAGATCCGACGGCGAATGGTGGTTTCGGCGACTTGCAGCCGAGGTTCTGATGACAACGGAAATGGGGAAGTAGGCAGAGGATTTCGAGAGAAGTTTGGACGAGTTTGGAACCGAGGCTAGCTAGGTATTTAGAGGTGGTTTGATCAACCAAGGTTTCGGTTTTGAAATCGCAGTTTCGGAAAGAACAATCAGTGACAGAGAGGTATGATTGAAATTTACTCTAATTAGACACTGGAATTGATGTCGACATTTCAAGGAAACCGCGTTGGAGATTGGCGAACTCTCCGGTGCCGCGATGATGGTAGTTGCAGGTTTCCTTGTTGTTTACATAAATAATTTGATGCTCGGAGGATACCACATCTTGTGTGTGTAGCGTAGTGGTGTTTGGTGCGTGTGTGTGCCCAGGAGACCCGGGTTCAATCCCGGTTTCCCCCTTTTCTTTTTATTTAAATTTTTGATTGATTATTTTTAAAGTTTAATTTAACTTTCTTATGGTTTTATTTATAAACTAAAGTTTAAATTATTAATTAGGGTTTTATTTATTAAAATTTTGAATTCTAACAACATTTATTATTTGCGACAAATTTTTAAAAGAATTAACAACAATAATAAATACGCACTTGATTAATAAAATGGTGCGGGTTTTGGAAACCCGTTTAACGTATACATACAAACACAACAAAGCATTCATGACTTCTTTATTTTTCTTCTAAGGCAGTTTGCTATGTGTTCCTTGCTTCAACCTGTCCACCTGTATCATGTATAAAAAATAGGGTTTTGGGTCAACAAAAGTTGGCGAGTGAATCTTATTTAAACATTGGAAAGAATTAAGTATATTGGCTATTTAAATAAAAATATGCATAGACCAAATATGAGTAAACGCATATGTAAATCTAACCACAGCCACATATTATCAATCAATGCACACACAAGCATGACAAATGATGAACAATGAGATCAAGGCTCAATCAAACGGAGCCGATCTAATGAGGCACCTGATGCTCAACTCGTCTCCAACGAGGAACTTATCGGCCTAATGAATAATTTGCACGCAACTAACAAAAATGTGAATACACAATTCAACAAACAACATTTACATCACACGTCAGATCATATAATGGTTATAGCACAAGTGTTTGAATAAACGAAATATATGAAACGACACATGATACACCCCAAAATATGAATAAAAAGAGGAATTTGTAAGGATTCACTCACAGTGGGTGCGTTCCTTGCTTGATAATGAAAGCGCACGAGTCGAGGATTTGATCGACGAACGAATACTAACCTAAAATAATAATGCGATAATTCGATAAATATAAACAAATTAATATTTTGATTTAATACTTTTGTTAGATGTTTATGTTATTTTTGGTGGTGTTTATTTGGATTTTTAAACTTCCAAAATTGCATTATTAAGTGTTTTTAATTGATTTTTAACTAAATTATAAATACAAAAATAATAAGATAAAATAAAATAATATTAAAAAAATATTGTCAGGTCTGACAAGGACCTGACCGACTCGTTGACTGTTTGACTGCGTGTGGTGAGGCTCGAACTTGTGACCTCTCGTACGTGTGCACGCAGCTCTTCCAACTGAGCTACGTGTCTAACCCGAAAGGATTATGTTTTCGTTACTCTTATACACTTATTAGAATTCAGAAATTGTTTTAATTTAAAAAGATTTTTAAGTGAACAAACCGGTGTGAAGTAACATACTCGAACCCGTGACCTCGGCGTTGTTTTGCACCCAGCCCAGCCAACTGGGCTGGGTGTCTAACTCGGTATGTTCTGATATTATATAATTCTTATAGACTTCTTCAAAAGTACTCTGAAAGTTGTAAATAAAAAGGTTTTTATTTCAAAGAAAACGGACTCGCATGTGACTCGAACCAGGGACGTGTTGTATAAATATGTACACAGTCCACCGCTGGACTGTGTGTCTAACCCGGTTTAATATGCAATTTAAATTATACTTATATACTAAAAAAACTTCATCTTCTTCATGCTTAATAAAACCAGAGCATCAACCCGACTGTTTAATCAAAAATTCTTATTGAATTAGTGATTGATCATTACTGGTAAAGAAAATAATTTAAACAGAAAAGAATTTAAGGATGTTGTACCAAACAGGTGATCTCCGGTGAAGTTCCGGTGACTGCAGATTGTTCCGGCGAAACAGTTTGAAAACAGACCATATTCGAAGTGATTGCAAAGTTCTTTGAGCGAGTGTGAGCGGATTTCTAATGATTCTAAGATTGCTATTTATAGAGAGGGATGCAGTTATATGAGAGTTAGGACTTCACAAAGAATCACTGAGAGGCTTATTATAAGCATGTTGATTCCGATGTCATTCAGAGGCTAGCCATGTTGACATATCAGTCACTCAGAGGCCAAATTTCAAGCATGTTGACATATCAGTCACTCAGAGGCTAATGATTTAAGCATGTTGACATATCAGTCACTCAGAGGCTGTTATTTATGCATGTTGACATTGGACCGTCACTCAGAGGCTCGGTTTGAGCATGTTGACGCCTTTAGTCCTTATTGGTCTTTAATAGACTATATTTAAAATACAACACGTGTCATTATACTATTGGACACGATTTTTACAGGGTGTTACACCAACCTAGACAGGACGTTTCGACTACCGGTACTCGTACCCTTCCAGTTACTACATGCCCGTCGTAGAACTCACTTTGATGAGATTGAAAAATGAAAACATCACAAAATCTTGAATAAAGAAATATGAGAATGATTTAAATATGTGAGAATTGAAACGTGCGTGATGAATGTATATGTAAGAATGCTTTGTTTGACAATATGTATAACTCATTAAGTATCACACAAAATAATAGTGGAAGTGCTTTCATGCATTTGTGTGCATAGCAAATATGAAACAAATAAACATCATAAGTTTGCATGTAACCGCATAATCAATTAAAAATCTAATCAACTATAGTATAGACTCTAAGGGTCTAATAACCTATCATATATCCCTATAGTCAAAAGCTCTGATACCAATCTGTCCACACCCTGACCCGCAACGGAAATGGTAATCGGGGCATGATTGGGTTTTCATCAAAGCTCATGACATTTACTATAAAGTTTCATATTTATTATTTCCATTTTAAAAGGATAAATTACAACAACCACGTATACATACAAACACAACACAGCATTCATGACTTCTTTATTTTTCTTCTAAGGCAGTTTCCTATGTGTTCCTTGCTACAACCTCTCCACCTGTATCATGTGTAAAAAATAGGGTTTTTGGTCAACAAAAGTTGGCGAGTGAATCTTATTTAAATATTGGAAAGAATTAAGTATATTGGTTATTTAAATAAAAATGTGCATAGACCAAATATGAGTAAACGCATATGTAAATCTAACCACAACCACAGATTATCAATCAATGCACACACAAGCATGACAAATGATGAACAATGAGATCAAGGCTCAATCAAACGGAGCCGATCTAATGAGTCACTTGATGCTCAACTCGTCTCCAACGAGGAACTGATGGGCCTAATTAATGATTTGCACGCAGCTGATAAAAATGTGAATACACAATACAACAAACAACATTTACATCACACGTCAGATCAATATAATGGTTATAGCACAAGTGTTTGAATAAATGAAATATATGAAACGACACATGATACACCCCAAAACATGAATAAAAAGGGGAATTTGTAAGGATTCACTCATAGTGGGTGCGTTCCTTGCTTGATAATGAAAGCGCACGAGTCGAGGATTTGATCGACGAACGAATACTAACCTAAAATAATAATGCGATAATTCGATAAATATAAACAAATTAATATTTTGATTTAATACTTTTGTTAGATTTTTATGTTATTTTTGGTGGTATTTATTTGGATTTTTAAACTTCCAAAATTGTATTATTAAGTGTTTTTAATTGATTTTTAACTAAATTATAAATACAAAAATAATAAGATAAAATAAAATAATATTAAAAAAAATATTGTCAGGTCTGACAAGGACCTGACCGGCTCGTTGACTGTTTGACTGCGTGTGGTGAGGCTCGAACTTGTGACCTCTCGTACGTGTGCACGCAGCTCTTCCAACTGAGCTACGTGTCTAACCCGAAAGGATTATGTTTTTAATTGCTCTTATACACTTATTAGAATTCAAAAATTGTTTTAATTTAAAAGGATTTTTAAGTGAACAAACCGGTGTGAAGTAACATACTCGAACCCGTGACCTCGGCGTTGTTTTGCACCCAGCCCAACCAACTGGGCTGGGTGTCTAACCCGGTATGTTCTGATATTATATAATTCTTATAGACTTCTTCAAAAGTGCTATGAAAGCTGTAAATAAAAAGGTTTTTATTTCAAATAAAACGGACTTGCATGTGACTCGAACAAGGGACGTGTTGTATAAATATGCACACAATCCACCGCTGGACTGTGTGTCTAACCCGGTTTAATATGCAATTTTAATTATACTTATATACTAAAAAAACTTCATCTTCTTCATGCTTACTAAAACCAGAGCATCAACCCGACTGTTTAATCAAAAATTCTTATTGAATTAGTGATTGATCATTACTGGTAAAGAAAATAATTTAAACAGAAAAGAATTTAAGGATGTTGTACCAAACAGGTGATCTCCGGTGAAGTTCCGGTGACTGCAGATTGTTCCGGCGAACGGTTTAAAAACAGAGCATCTTCAAAGTGTTTACAAAGTTCTTTGAGCGAGTGTGAGCGGATTTCTAATGATTCTAAGATTGCTATTTATAGAGAGGGATGCAGTTATATGATTTCAATGTTTCGGTTTCAATCAAGTTTTAAAATCATTGATTTGAATGAGTTTCATATCATTGATTCCACATCAGTTATACCCGTTTAAACAAAAGAACTTGTAACTTAAATATGATTACATTGGTTTAGCTCTTTGGCGGTTACTGATTGAACTTGCAGGTTTGATTGTCAGTTTCACTATAAGAATTATTTGTTTCCAAATTTATAACAGAAGTGCGTGCAGACCAGTGGTGTATGATGTGTGTGTTTCCAATGGGGACCCGGGTTCGAACCCGGTTATCCCTTTTTTTACTTATTCTTTTATTTTTTAAGCTCTTTTTATATATATGTGTATATATATATATATATATATATATATTATTTAATATTTTAATTATTTAATTTATTTGATCACCACAATATGTATAGAAAAAAATACGTAATTGAACGATAATCGCGTAATGAGAATTCAAAATAAGATACTTGAATTATTTAAACGAATCGGGTTTTGGAAACCCGTTTTACAAGGAATGTTACAGTATCTCCTACTTTTAGAAATTTCGTCCGGAAATTTAGGTTGCAGCTATAACTGGAAAGAGATACGGGTATTTTTCACGCATTGAGTCTTTGCGTTCCCAAGTAAACTCAGGTTCTCGTTTTGACTCCCAACGCATTCTGACTAGAATCTGGATATCTCTTAGCAGAAAAGAGAGGGGTGATGTTGAGATTTGATAATTACACAACCAGAGGAGTGTGAAGTTTTTAATTTTAATTGAGGCGGTAACGTTCCTAGTAAGGGTTGAATACCCTACTACAGGAATCGCTTTTTGATGCCTGGGGTGAGAAGCGTTGATAAACAGAGTTGATTGACTGGATATGATCTCATGTATTAGAGTTTTGAGAGAATCGATGCGTTGAAAAGATAAAGTTATATCTCAAAACAAAAACTTCAACCATAATGATATAAAAACCTACACGGAACTTCTCATAACCGCCTGACAATGCTTTTGATCCTTTGACAAGAATACTTATATATAGGAAGTACCAGCGGCGTATCCACCATATTCTTGTCAAATTTTCATTGGCTCTGTCAGTAAGTTATGATTAGTTCTATATGACTCTAAAATCTACAAACACAACAGCCAAAGCTTGAGTCTCAAATCTTGAAAAAAATATATGACTGAATGACGACGGTACCTCTCTCGTTTGTTATGATGAAGGGGTCAGACTATGAAAATGTGAGGCGCGACTCAACTTCCTTAAATGATGAGGCGAGGTACGTCGTGATGTTATGATGACATGAAATTTAAATCAGTGAGTAAAGATATGAAATACAACAGTATTATCAATTTGCATTAAAATTCTTGAATACATAAATTCCCAAATTAAAACAGGGATACACAATATTGAGATTTATATTATTTAGAAACTAGAGGATTGGAGCTGAGTCTTGAAGGCTAGTTAGGTTGCTCGTTTGCACCGTTATTGACTTCCACTAGATTAGCGTTGATGTTGTAAGCTCTTCCTCTTTTTGGTGGAGGTGCTATGATTGCTTGATTTGCTTGGGTAACTGGATTTGCTTGAGCTTGGGCGTTAATGATGTTAACCAATCTAGGACACGTGTTTCTAAAATGGGTAGGGTCACCACAATTAAAGCAAGCTCGAACATATGGAACTATGGGTATTGGGGTTGTTGATAGGGTTGGATCATGTTTTGGGTAGGGGGTGAAGCTTGGTTTTGGGGAGTACGACAAGTCTTACTTAGATGACCATAACGTCCATAATTAGCACACAATCGACAGGGTATGGTAGGTTGATGGTGATAAAGGCAGGTGTTGCATTGGGGGTGAGGTCCAATGTAAGGTTTCTTATTTGGGTAGGCAGAGTTGGGTGCTACTTGAGTGATTGGGATAGCTTGGAGTGGTACAGCTTGTGGAGCTGGTTGATTGCCTTGGGTGACAGCGAAAATTTGCCCGTCTCGCTTTCTCTTGGTAGTGGATTGAGGAGAGGATTCAGTTTGGGTTGGGTTTGAGGTTTCGGTTGGTGTTTTATCTTTCTTCTTCTCATCCTTGAAATCTCCATTCCCAATGTGGTTTTCGGTGAGCTCTGTAGCTAGCTCCATTGCTGCTTCCAAAGTTGCAGGTGTAGTACTCATCACAGGGTCATGAATCTTTAAAGGAAGACCCCGAATGTAGTGCTCGATCAAATGTTAGAGAGGGGTGAAACAAGCTGGAACCATTTGATTCAACTCGAGGAACCTCTTGTTATAGGTTATGTGATCTCCCTCTTTTTGCTTCAAGGAATAGAACTCATCCTCTAATTTCTTAATTTCACTTCTTGGACAAAAACATCTAGTCATAAGCTCTCTCAATTCTTCCCAGGTTAGGGCTACAGCGGCCTCGGCGCCTCGTCTGCCCTTCTCAGCATTCCACCACGTGAGGGCTACTCCATACAAGCGTCCAGTAGCATAGCGCACTTTGCGGTCGTTGAGACAATTACAGTTTGTAACATTCGTGTAATTCGGGTTTCAAAACCCGCCCCGTTTAATAGTGAGTAAATTTTTATATATAAGCTTATAGGCTTTAGTTATGAAATTGTTGTTATGTAATAATAATAATAATAATAATAATAATAATAATAATAATAATAATAATAATAATAATAATAATAATAAAAGGATATTAATCAAAACAAAGGAATAAAATGAAAAAAATATATAGGGATCAGCTGGAGTCGAACCCGAGTCTAAAGGGGACACACACACCAAACACCATTGGTCTACACGCACACTTGTGCTAAGAAGTGAAAACAAATGATTCTTATTCTTTAACCCGCTTAAACCTGCAAACCTTCTTTCAAACGGAAATGGGTAACCGCCCAGAAGTTTACCAAAAATAAATTCTTTATGATTCTGAAACTGTTAAATCAATTTCCAATCTCTGCAATCAAGAATCAATCAAAAGCATTTCAGTTATGGGTTGGAGAATCATTGCCCCGTAATTTAAACCGTAACCGAAACTGTGAGAGCAACTATATAATCAATCCTTTCACTCACCAGAACTTGCTCGCACCTTTTCTTTCTCTCTTTAAACCTCTGTGCTCAAACAACCTGCTAAAATCGTTGTCACCGGAAAACTTTTCGCCGGAGTTGATCACCGGAATAAATTGGGTCTCGATTGTTTGTCGGTATGAATTCTTAATCTTTTCTGTCAGTTCTATTCGATTCATTTGATTAATCTAAAACACCAGATCGGTGAAAGCAATTGTTCAACAAATCTGTTTCAGTGATGATATAATTGAAGGAGATGATTTCCAGTCGGTAATTAAATGAATTGATAATTGGAATTTTAAACAGGTTAGACACACAGTCCAGTGGTGGACTGTGTGCAAAATTATCATGCATTGCCCGAGTTCGAATTCGTCACCGTCTTTCTGAATAAGATGATTATTCTTAAAATCAAACTAAAGCAGCTTTTAGTAAGTGTTTAAATATAAAATAATTTCAGTCTATAATGGGTTAGACACCCAGCCCAGTTGGTTGGGCTGGGTGCAGAGAGCATATTTATTCGAGTTCGAGTCTCAGGCTATGCAACGGTTCATTTGATTTAAATCCTTTTTAATATTATCCATTTATGAATAAAGCTAAGAAGAATATAAATGTAATTAAAATCAGAATCCTTTGGGGTTAGACACGTAGCTCAGTTGGAAGAGTTGCGTGCACGCAACCGAGAGGTCACGGGTTCGAGTCTCACCACACGCAGTCAAACCAGTCAACGAACCGGTCAGACCTGTCAGGTCTAACAAGATCCCAATTTTTTTTATTTATTTAGTTTAATTAAAAATCAATTAAAAATACTTAAAATAGGACTTTTTAAGTTTAAAAATTTCAATAAATACCACAAAAATAAACCTAACAATATAATAACAAGCATTAAGTAAAAATATTATTTTCAAATAAAAATTTATTTATTTATCAAATTATTACGCGATTATTTAGGTTAGTTTCTCTCGTGGTTAAATCCAACTTCTTGCGCATTCGTCATCAAATCAAGGCAACACACCCACTGTGAGTGAATTCTTACAAATTCCCTTTTTTATTCGTGTTTTGGGGTGTATCATGTGTCGTTTATACATTTCATTTATTCAAACACTTGTGCTATTACCATTATATGATCTAATGTGTGATGTAAATGTTATTTGTTGTTATGCGTGTTTACATTTTTGTCAAGTTGCGTGCAAATCATTCATTAGGCCCATCAGTTCCTCATGGGAGATGAGTTGAGCATCAAGTGCCTCATTAGATCAGCTCCGTTTGATTGAGCCTTGATCTCATTGTTCATCATTTGATGGTGTGTGTGTGTGCATTAATTGATACTATGTGTTTGTGGTTAAGTTTACATATACGAATACTCATATTTGGTTATGCACATTTTTTTAAATAACCAATATAATTAATTCTTTCCAATGCTTAAATAAGATTCACTCGCCAACTTTTTGTTGACCCAAAACTCTATTTTACACATGATACAGGTGGACAGGTTGAAGCAGGGAACACATAGGAATTTGCCTTAGAAGAAAATAAAGAGTTCATGAATGTGGTGTTTAGAACATGTTATGCTTATATGTTTGATGTATTTTCTCTTTTAAATTGGAACTAATAAATATGAAACTTTATAGTAAATGTCATGACCTTTGGTGATAACCCAATTATGCCCCGACTACCATTTTCGCTACGGGTCAGGGTGTGACACAATTGAGGAATGTACTTTCCATCTCCTCGAACCAACGAAGAAGAGCAGTGACCCCTTCAGTTCCTTCGTACTTGGGAGGGTCACATGAGTTGAAGTTCTTGTAGGTGCACTTGGTGGTATTTGGGGGAGGGTTGACAACGTTTTGACCTTCTTGATTGATGGGGTGAATGAGATTTGCGGCAAGGGCTTGCTGGACTTGAACTACGATATCGGGAAGTACGGTGGCCATCTGTTGAGCGATTTAGGCAGCCATGCGCTCACGGGATTTTCCTGATCTCCTACCTCTACGAGAATGACTAGAAGACATCTACAAGGAATACGTATCGAGAGTATGAGTTTGACATATAGGTGCCATGTGTCTATAAAATGAATATCCACAAAAACAAATGAAGAAAAATAAAGTTGCTACATCTATAGGATGTCTTGGGCTTTGCTCATGTTTGGGCCCCTTATGTCCCCATACTTGGCCTTGGTAGTCATGTGGGCCCCCATGACTACTGGGCTCTGGTAGGGTTCACATTGGTGTTGGCCTGTTAACATTTACGCCACCCGAATGAAAATTGTAAAACATGATCGCAAAGTATAAGGTTGGAGGGTGTCCAGGTGTAGACACAGTGACATCTCAAAGTGGGGTTAGTTCACACGACGTTTGGTGTGGCATGCTTTGGCCTAATAGGTCCTTCGTACTCTCATCGTTAGTCCCAAGGTAGGCAAACTAGTCCATTATATTGGATTTATACGAATGCCAACTGTCACACTCTAGATTTCCAACCCGAAATCCATACACCGGTGGGCCCGGGTGAGGAGTATCGTGACGTCAGTTGATAACATCATTGTTAATTAAACATGGCAAAACGGAAGTCTTGGAGTAAAATTACTATTACAAACCGAATGTTCAAAAATATAAAATAATATACAAGCTTGTAATAGAAGATCCACAGGCGGATCATAAATTGTACATGGAAAGAATATAAAACAGACTATAGGCAGATTTAGGATTTGCAAGATCCTCTATCACTACCGAGCAGCTTCCGGCCTATTCGTATTGTACCTGCAGTTTAGCCTTTGGACGATACGTCAGCTTACGCTGGTAAATACACCCAACTGACTCATTTTGAAAAACTTTAAAATAGTTTTTAAGTGCAAAACGACACAAAATCTTTTATTAACTTGGGAAAGTTGATCTTGCAACCTTGTATCAGATTCACATGTTTGTCAATACATCCAGGGCCCGGGACAGAAATCGAGACATGATTAAATACACACCACTCAGGTACTCACGAAGGAGTCATCCCCAACGTCTTGGGCATATTGCATATGAGCATCAAAAGGTGTATGCCTACACTCCGTGCTAAGGTCGTGGCCAACAACTAAGGTATTGAGCCCAGGATATCCAGGACATGGTACTTTAACCCCTGATGTTTAAGTTATCAAACAAAAATGATTAAAATGAAATATGGGGTTTACTAGCCACAAGCGGGCATTCGATTGACCCCATTTTGGACCAAGCGGTAATAATTTACCGTATCCCAAGCCCGTATAGGGAAAATAAGTCGAGAGTATTTACCTGAGCTAGTCTTCTTCTTTTTATTTTTAAATAACTCAACCGTATACAAAAGTACCAAGTGCAGATAGCATTTACCGGCAAGGCTCTAGTCTGGATTATGGCATAAGCTAACCAATTAAATACTCACTGTCTTATAAACCGAATAGTGTACATGATCATTACGTATAACGCTTGATTAAACGATGATCGAATAGAATGCAGTTTAATCCCCACAAGTACTTGACTTGTATAATATGGGTAAACTATATACATTCTGGATTTTTAAACTTAAATGACAAGGTTAAACCCGTTTTGGTTAATTTCCGTAAAATAGTTACATATACGTAATCGTGCTCATATTAGCGATATCGGGTAACCGGATAAGTCATGGACAAGTTCTATATGCCATTATACTTTAAATAAGTTAAGATATCATTAGGATCTCAACTTGTATGCCTGTTAAGGTTTTAAAACGAAACTATGCCTCATAAGGGCGTTTTGGTAATTTCATACCATATAATAGGAACTTAAATATAATTTGATGTTATAATTATAAGTATTCTGAAAAAATAATTTATTTATGATATAATATCAGTAGGTTGTTAATCATATGTGTAAATTATCTTTTATGACCAAACTATGCACCGAATGGGCATTTTGGTCATTTTACACATAGTTTATAAATTATTTGAGATTCTGAGTTTATAACATGTACCTACTGTAAATTTGTTTAAAATAAGTTTTAAAATCAGTAGGTAACAAGTCTTGGTCCATTAATATGGTTTAAAACCATACTATGCGCCGAAACGGCGCTTATATTGTAAAATGACACTTTATGCAACGTTTAATGAAAACCGACATTAGGGTCAGATTAAAATATCTTAAATATGTTATTTGCTTGAAAACTCAGTTTGTAACTTAGTTTAACATCCCAAATAATCCTACTTATAATATTACATCAGTAGAAACTCATTTTCAAGTTCATTCTCATTTAAAACCTTGTTTTATGCAAAAAAGGGCATTTTGGTCAAAATGGCATAATTATGGAACTTGCGCATAAACTTGGATTCTGATTATGATCATGTAATATAACCTCAGAAGGTTATGCTACATTATATTATGATCATAATGCAACTTTAGATCAGTAAGCAACTAATCTAAATCGGGTCAGAATCGAAAGTCAAAGCAAAAGTCAAACTTCGCGACTTTCGGTTGCGAACCGACCCTAGAACTGAAATTGACGAGCCGAACATGTTCCTACATGTTCTAATAATTATTACCAACTTGTTTAAGTGTCCAAACATGTTTCATAACATATATAAGATCAATTTATGATTTTTCCGAAAAATGACCTGTTTGACTTTTTATTTTCATAACTTTGACCCGTCAATTGGTCTAGTAAACGTGATCTTCAGGAGGTGCCCTTTATAGGGACTAACACCTACCTTCTTACGATCACTTAGCCATGTTCATTTCAAACAATGGCTGGACCATAATGGTCTTAACCGAAAGTCAAAGCGTTTTTTGTAAAACGCTTGACTTTTGGCTATAAAAGCCTAAATACGAAAATGAAAGAGCAAGGAACACTTACAAGAGGTTCCTACAATGCAAGAGAACTAAGTTGGATGCTCCTTTCAGCTAGGAACTTCCAGAGGAGGGAGAAGAGTTGTGATTTAGAAAGGTGCAAGTTCAAATGAAGCACTTGAACACCTATTTATAGTTGGAGAACTCAAAGGAGGTGAAGCCTGGTGTTTAGGGGTGTAAGAAGAAGCTTACAAGTGTCCCAAAACGTGGCATGGCAGATTACAAGTCCATGGTTTTCGAATTAATGGTTTTGGAGCTTTGCTTGGCTGCCAAACAAAACTTTCTACAGCAGAGCCTCTCTCGCGCCCCGCGAGAGACCCAGGCCTTGTCTCTCGCGGCCCGCGACCGCCCTTTGGCCAGTTTCAAAGTTTGACACTTTTAACCCCTTAACTTATTAAAGCTTCAAAAACCTTTTTAAACAACTTTTTGGCTCTTTTAGCCCTCCGTAACCAATACTTGGCATTCTCAGGATTATGCCCGGACATTGTCGAGCTCTCGGTTCGTTAAAAGGTCACTCAGAGGTATAATTTAACATGTTAACACTTTTAATCTCTCCATCATTCAACTTTCATATATTTACAAAATTGAATCCTCTCATTGTCACACCCCGACCCGCAGTGGAATAAAAGTCGGGGCATGATTGGGTTATCACCAAAGCTCATGATATTTACTAATAAATATTAAATTGAAATTAAAACTTCAAATATTCAACACAAAATTTCATACAAACACAAACATAATCAAAAGATTGTTCCAAACGTAATAACTTTGTTTAATCTTCTAAGGTCATTCCTATGTTTCTTTCTTCAGCTTGTTCACCTGTATCATGCGTAAAACAGAGGATTTGGGTCAACAAAAGTTGGTGAGTGAATCTTGGTAAAACATTTAAATAGTTGAATTATATTGTTGTTAAATAAAAATTGTGCATGAATCATATGTGAGCAGATGCATATATATAACCAAAATCACAAACCACATTATATCCACAATGAACACATGACATGATAAATGATGGACTTGAGATTAAGGATCAAATTAAACGGAGCCGATCTAATAAGGCACCTGATGCTCAACCCATATCCCACGAGGAACTGATGGGCCTAATAAAATGATTGCACTGAAATGATAAAATGCAACCACACATAATCACAACAACTATACACATTTGATCACGAGATGATATTAGCACAAGTGTTTAATTAAATAATAAAAAGATACGACACATGATACACCCCAAAACATGATAAAAAAAGGGATTCGTAGAGATTCGCTGACATTGGGTGAGTACTCTTGGTTGATGATGAGAGCGCACGAGTTGAGAATGTAACCGATGAAAGAGTACTAACCTAAAATAATAATGCGATAACTTGATAAATAAATAAATTAATATTTCGGTTAAAACCCCTTTGTTTAGATTTTTAAGTTATTTTTGTGTTTTTTATTGATATATTAAACCCTTTGAAATTATATATTTTTAAGCATTTTTAATTTATTTTTAAATTAAGTATTAATATAATCCATAAATTAAAAATAAAATAAAATAAGAATAAAAAAAACTTGTCAGTCTGACAAGGGGTTGTCAGACCGGTCGGACAGTGAGGTTAGCATGCGTGTGATGAGACTCGAACCCATGACCTCTTGGTTGCATGCAAGCAGTTCTTCCAACTGAGCTACGTGTCTAACCCGACATATTCTGGATTTTAATTATTCTTATACACACATTAATTTCATACAGAAATGGTTAATTTTTAAAAAGGTTTTAAAATGATCAGACCAGGGTGAGAGCATAGATTCGAACCGGTGACCTGGGGTTAGTTTGCACCCGTATGAAATAGAAGTTGTAATATACTTAACACCTCAGTGGATCTTAGTATGGTTTGGTTTAAAAAGTAGAACAGTTTAGAGAAAAACGGTGCCAGTTGCAAGTATCGAACTCGGGACGTGTGTGTTGAATGTGCACACAGTCCACCGCTGGACTGTGTGTCTAACCCGGTTGTAATCCGGATTGTATTATATAAATCCACACCCTATGCTTCATCTTCTTCATCTAAATTTCCACCCAGAACCCTTACCCGCCGGGATTGTCCCTCTGATTCAGTGCTAAACATGATAATTAAAAAGGGATTTCGAAAGGGAACTACCGTTGAACGAGATTAGCGGCAATACTGAGATTCCGACGACTTGCAGAACTCCGATGACAGGGAGCAGTGATGTTTCGCAAGACTAGGGTTTACAATATTTAAGATGGGGGCGCCTTGATTGACAATTTGCCAAAGATAACAACGACAATTGTCGGAAAATTCGAAAAGGAAAGGCGCGTGGAGGATCAGCGATGATTCCGGTTGCAGTTGCAGGTTTCCCGCCCGATTGCGTATATATTTATTAATATATGGAATCTAATACATCATGTGTGTGCAGCGTAGTGGTGTTTGGTGCGTGTGACTACCCGGGCGACTCGGGTTCGATCCCGGTTTACCCCTTTTTGGATCCTATTTACTCTATTAATTTATTAAGTCTATTAAATCATTTATTAATTATAATTATTTAATATTTAATTGATTATTTATTTTATTATTTCATTAAGATAAACATTTGTTATTATTAATTATATGTTTTTGATTTTAATATTTTTAAACAATAATAAATAAAATAGAAAATGCTGAAATAAACGACATCAATATACGCTTGATTAGTGGAAATGGTGTGGGTTTTTGAAACCCGTTTTACACAGATGTTACACTCATCCAACAAATGGCACGTATGAGAGTTAGGACTTCACAAAGAATCACTCAGAGGCTTATTATAAGCATGTTGATTCCGATGTCATTCAGAGGCTAGCCATGTTGACATATCAGTCACTCAGAGGCCAAATTTCAAGCATGTTGACATATCAGTCACTCAGAGGCTAATGATTTAAGCATGTTGACATATCAGTCACTCAGAGGCTGTTATTTATGCATGTTGACATTGGACCGTCACTCAGAGGCTCGGTTTGAGCATGTTGACGCCTTTAGTCCTTATTGGTCTTTAATAGACTATATTTAAAATACAACACGTGTCATTATACTATTGGACACGATTTTTACAGGGTGTTACACCAACCTAGACAGGACGTTTCGACTACCGGTACTCGTACCCTTCCAGTTACTACATGCCCGTCGTAGAACTCACTTTGATGAGATTGAAAAATGAAAACATCACAAAATCTTGAATAAAGAAATATGAGAATGATTTAAATATGTGAGAATTGAAACGTGCGTGATGAATGTATATGTAAGAATGCTTTGTTTGACAATATGTATAACTCATTAAGTATCACACAAAATAATAGTGGAAGTGCTTTCATGCATTTGTGTGCATAGCAAATATGAAACAAATAAACATCATAAGTTTGCATGTAACCGCATAATCAATTAAAAATCTAATCAACTATAGTATAGACTCTAAGGGTCTAATAACCTATCATATATCCCTATAGTCAAAAGCTCTGATACCAATCTGTCACACCCTGACCCGCAACGGAAATGGTAATCGGGGCATGATTGGGTTTTCATCAAAGCTCATGACATTTACTATAAAGTTTCATATTTATTATTTTCATTTTAAAAGGATAAATTACAACAACCACGTATACATACAAACACAACACAGCATTCATGACTTCTTTATTTTTCTTCTAAGGCAGTTTCCTATGTGTTCCTTGCTACAACCTCTCCACCTGTATCATATGTAAAAAATAGGGTTTTTGGTCAACAAAAGTTGGCGAGTGAATCTTATTTAAATATTGGAAAGAATTAAGTATATTGGTTATTTAAATAAAAATGTGCATAGACCAAATATGAGTAAACGCATATGTAAATCTAACCACAACCACAGATTATCAATCAATGCACACACAAGCATGACAAATGATGAACAATGAGATCAAGGCTCAATCAAACGGAGCCGATCTAATGAGTCACTTGATGTTCAACTCGTCTCTAACGAGGAACTGATGGGCCTAATGAATGATTTGCACGCAGCTGATAAAAATGTGAATACACAATACAACAAACAACATTTACATCACACGTCAGATCATATAATGGTTATAGCACAAGTGTTTGAATAAATGAAATATATGAAACGACACATGATACACCCCAAAACATGAATAAAAAGGGGAATTTGTAAGGATTCACTCATAGTGGGTGCGTTCCTTGCTTGATAATGAAAGCGCACGAGTCGAGGATTTGATCGACGAACGAATACTAACCTAAAATAATAATGCGACAATTCGATAAATATAAACAAATTAATATTTTGATTTAATACTTTTGTTAGATTTTTATGTTATTTTTGGTGGTATTTATTTGGATTTTTAAACTTCCAAAATTGTATTATTAAGTGTTTTTAATTGATTTTTAACTAAATTATAAATACAAAAATAATAAGATAAAATAAAATAATATTAAAAAAAATATTGTCAGGTCTGACAAGGACCTGACCGGCTCGTTGACTGTTTGAACTCGTGTGGTGAGGCTCGAACTTGTGACCTCTCGTACGTGTGCACGCAGCTCTTCCAACTGAGCTACGTGTCTAACCCGAAAGGATTATGTTTTTAATTGCTCTTATACACTTATTAGAATTCAAAAATTGTTTTAATTTAAAAGGATTTTTAAGTGAACAAACCGGTGTGAAGTAACATACTCGAACCCGTGACCTCGGCGTTGTTTTGCACCCAGCCCAACCAACTGGGCTGGGTGTCTAACCCGGTATGTTCTGATATTATATAATTCTTATAGACTTCTTCAAAAGTGCTATGAAAGCTGTAAATAAAAAGGTTTTTATTTCAAATAAAACGGACTTGCATGTGACTCGAACAAGGGACGTGTTGTATAAATATGCACACAGTCCACCGCTGGACTGTGTGTCTAACCCGGTTTAATATGCAATTTTAATTATACTTATATACTAAAAAAACTTCATCTTCTTCATGCTTACTAAAACCAGAGCATCAACCCGACTGTTTAATCAAAAATTCTTATTGAATTAGTGATTGATCATTACTGGTAAAGAAAATAATTTAAACAGAAAAGAATTTAAGGATGTTGTACCAAACAGGTGATCTCCGGTGAAGTTCCGGTGACTGCAGATTGTTCCGCGAAACAGTTTGAAAACAGAGCATATTTGAAGTGATTGCAAAGTTCTTTGAGCGAGTGTGAGCGGATTTCTAATGATTCTAAGATTGCTATTTATAGAGAGGGATGAAGTTATATGATTTCAATGTTTCGGTTTCAATCAAGTTTTAAAATCATTGATTTGAATGAGTTTCATATCATTGATTCCACATCAGTTATACCCGTTTAAACAAAAGAACTTGTAACTTAAATCTGATTACATTGGTTTAGCTCTTTGGCGGTTACTAATTGAACTTGCAGGTTTGATTGTCAGTTTCACTATAAGAATTATTTGTTTCCAAATTTATAACAGAAGTGCGTGCAGACCAGTGGTGTATGATGTGTGTGTTTCCAATGGGGACCCGGGTTCGAACCCGGTTATCCCTTTTTTACTTATTCTTTTATTTTTTAAGCTCTCTTTATATATATGTATATATATATATTTTTTATTTATTTAATATTTTAATTATTTAATTTATTTGATAACCACAATATATATAGAAAAAAAATATGTAATTGAACGATAATCGCGTAATGAGAATTCAAAATAAGATACTTGAATTATTTAAACGAATCGAGTTTTAGAAACTGTTTTACAAGGAATGTTACATTACCTAACTTAGAATAGTTAGTTGACATTCCAATTAACTGCCCCCCTCCACTTCTATTTATTACAAATGAACCCTCATACAAACAAAAACGTAATAGTGTTGTCTTCCTATGATGGTTTGAGAAAAGGGAGGTGGCGGAGATAGGGGTGCTTGTCCTTGATGTTATGTTGGCTATGGAGCTGTGTGTAAGCGGACTGCAGAGTAATGATGAAAGGCGGTGTGTTTCACAGAAGGCGATAAGTAGTAGATAGGAGAGACATTGTAGGTCGTGATCTGGAAGGGTAAAAGGTGTTTTTTGTTTGAGTTGAAATTACTATTTCACTTGTATATGTTATGCATTACGCAGTTGCATTCCATTTTAAAATTTAGAAGTATGTATATAATTTTAGAAGGGTTTTCTTTACATATTTACCTCTCTAGACTGGCTTATTACGTGTTTTCTCAAACCAAAAAAACAATTACATATTTCCCCTCCCTAACCTATATATCTTACATATTTTTCTTTTTCATTAAAATTACCTTTATTAATGACTATTTTACCCTTTATGAACTGTAAAATGAATAGTTACATATTTTCACTTTTTAACACCATCAATAGTTATATATTTCTCCAATTCATGTTATATGTGTTAAACATATTCTCTATCACTTTATACTTTCTTGACCAAAAAAATAAACTAAATAATAAATACATTCCTGAAACTGATTAAATCATTAATGGGCATAATTGATGGATAAATGGCTGTACGCAAATGCAAAGAATTTGTGTTGCTCAAAACATACATGTGAAATAACTTTTGCAGCAATTAAAGTATATGAGTTGTTTTCGTCTTGGCCAACAACACAGCCAAATAAAGCCTGGTTTCGCTGTTTTACAGAAAAAAAAACGCTGGTGTCGTGTGGGTGTAATTACACAGCCAAAAAAAACGATGGGTTTGCGTCTTCACAGCCAAAATTTACATCAATAGTCAAAGAACAATATTAATTAGCAATGGTCAGAGATCAATATTAATTAGCATTAGGAAAAGTCAACTGCAGCCATAGTAAAGCGACTGTAACAAAAAGAAAAACTATAGCTGGTTGCCCATTTGAGTCTCTGAGAAAGAGACATGCTACTGTTTGCGGTGTTACTCTTTAGAAAGAGTAAACTATATATTTTTTAATTTATACCAATATCCCACACGGTCATCCATGGATGATAAACATACCTGATAACTCGAAAACTAGACGAAATTCAAAGCTGGTGGTGTCTTCTTATGCTTGTCTTCACAACCAATATCCTATACCGTTCGTATAGGGTTGCCGTCGTGGGAAGAGGAAGCATCTAGGGTTCAGCGATGCTCAGGGGAAGGGGAAGAAGACCGACGGCGTCTGTTGTAGGATTTGCGTGGGAGGAGGAAGCGTGGGAAGAGGGATATGAACATCATGGGAATAATCAAGGGTAGCTGAGTAATTTCTCAAAAAAAAGGGAAGTATGTAATTGTTTTTTGGTTTTGGAAATACGTAATAAGCTAGCTTATGATGGGAAAATATGTAAAAATTCAATTTTAGAAAACGCAAAATCTATAATTTTCGTTATTCTAAAAAGTTCATAATTTGCTTTTGAGAGTTGAACGAGATATAAATGGTTTGTTTTTCAAATGCTGAAAACTAAGATTATGTGTAGTAGAATAATTAAACCACTATCACATCATTGCCACGTCACTATCACGTAAGCTGGTGAGCAATAACTAAATTACACAAAAACTAGTGTAGTGGTTTAACTAAAAATTAAATAAAAGAAAAATAAATAAAAATTAAAAAAGATGTGATTGGTCAAAAGGGGTGGACCCCATCTCTTAAGGGCTGGCCTAGCACCCGTTAATTGAATGGCGGAAGGGGGCTTTGGCGCCCCTCAATAACAAGAGAGGGTGGTGTTTAACGCCCCTATGCTGATTTGGCATTGAGGCGTTAATCCACTACCAGTAGGCTTAACTATAGTTTCATGGATTTCCATTCAAGTCGCTGCAAACAGGAAACATTTGCAGAAAGAAGCATACCAACGTTTTCTAAAGATAAAAATCATAACTAACAAAAGTGTGCTGCTGAGAAGATAGATACAGATAAATGTATTACCAAACTACAGAAAACACGAAAAATAAACACAACTCGTTTTATAAAATCTAGCAATTGAAGAGTGTCATGATTCCGCGGTTGCAGTTGTAGTTTGTAATTCAACATCCCACTGGTTCTTAGGAATTTCACCTGAATCAGCAATAACCACCTTTTTCCTCGGTTTACCACTGTAAGTACCTGCTCCACCTTCGATTGCATACACTGTATCCATACCTTCAATAACTTTTCCGAACACAACGTGCTCCCCATCCAGCCTGCAAATTCATCAAACCAAAAAACACTAACAAATGCAAATGTATAAACACATACATGCATAAATTGATGATTTATAGGCAGTTTGATGCTTACCAATAGGTCTTAACTGTAGTGATGAAGAATTGTGCACCATTAGAATCTGGTCCCGAATTCACCATGGCCACCATGCCTGCAACAACTGTAGTCTTTAGAAGATGATAAAAATACTACTTTTGTGATCTTCTTAACTTCAAGAATCATGTAATGAAGCATAGGACATTGGTAGTAGGTCAAAACTCAAAACCTGCATGTGAATGCTTGATCTTAAAATTTTCATCACGAAAGACTCCGCCATAGATGGATGCATTTCCTCTTCCGTTCCCATATACGGTATCTCCGCCTTGAATCATGAACCCAGGTATGATACGATGGAATGGTGTTCCCTTATAATGTAAGGGTTTACCGCTTGCACCCTTGCCAAATTCACCTGATCCCAAAAAGAAAGATAAATTAATTCCTGAATTTAAATAACTTCATGCATGTGTATCTTACTGTTTTTAAATCTACTAATATCTGGAACATCAGTTACCTGTGCATAGAGCTCGGAAATTCTCTGCAAACACAAAAAACGGAGAAATATTAAAAATAAGAGTAAATTGCACAAAACATCCTTTATGTTTTCTCAAACTTGCAGGTTCCAGCCTTAATGTTTAAAAGTTTCTAAAAACAGCCTTTAAGTTTATTTTTGTTGCGGGTTCAATCCTTTACAACTAACCACGTTATTTTCTTCAGTTAAGTTCCCTCACATGCATAACATGTGAGGGTATATTCGTCATTTTGGTTGATCTTCCACCCACGTCAATTATAAGAAAAAAGAATATTTAAGGTTTAACCTATTTTAAAAAAATTCTAACCGCAGGGACTAATGTGCAATAAAACCAAACTTTTAAAAACCAAACACCCTCTTTTCCGGTCTTCTTCTCCGGCGACTTCGCCGGATTCCGGCGAACCCGGAATTAAGATAGGAATCTTGTTAAGCTAGCCCACTAAGCTGTAAAGATTAACACAGATTTTGATCATGCCAATCAAACTCTTCAGGATTATCATCAGTTGGAAGAATCGGCGCCTTATTCGCATCAGACGGAAACGACAAACGACTCTTCAACCCTAGATACCTCTCACGGAACTCTGATGCCGTCAAATCAGAGAACTTCGTAACACCGTGTTCAGTAGTCGGATCCAGCAACTGGTGACGCTTAGGACGCCGCAAGTTAGACTTAAACACTATCAAACGGTAATCGTGCTCCTCTGTAGTCGCGTACGTTTTACCAAACTTTGTTTAAACTAGGTTAAAACTTAAATATTCTTTTTTTTATAATTGAAGGGGGTGGAAGATCAACCAAAATGACGAATATACCCTCACATGTTATGCATGTGAGGGAACTTAACTGAAGAAAATAACGTGGTTAGTTGTAAAGGATTGAACCCGCAACAAAAATAAACTTAAAGGCTGTTTTTAGCAACTTTTAAACATTAAGGCTGGAACCTGCAAGTTTGAGGAAACATAAAGGATGTTTTGTGCAATTTACTCTAAAAATAAAGGTCAAGTAATAACTAATATGCATTAGTTAGTTTCTCATGCTGTGTAAAACACACAAACATCAAGTCAAACTAATGTGCACATTTCCAAGCGGTTTGCTTTAAAACCGCCATGTAAAGTTATAAATTCAAACAAGATCGAAAGCTTACCGACAGTTTTTGGTACAATTTCACCATACAATCCAATAACAATTCTCCCTGCAATAGAAAGCATAAGATAAACACATTAATAAACACACACGGCACATTTCAAATACAAAACCTTCTGAATTCAAAGACGAGGTTGAAAATCTCAAAATCATACACCATTCTTAGAAACAAAGGATCATACCTAACCGTTGCTTATCAATGTCAACATCCAGAAACACTCTATGCGTAATCTCATGCACCTCTTCCACTGCATCTTCCTCCTAAACACAAATTCGGTTACTTCCAACCCCTTAGTATATAATAATAACACATAACCAAACCACCAACCACCTAACCCACAAATTGAAAAGGAGTCCAGGTATAACCACCAGATAATATAATACTTTACAACAAAAGGGGTTTGCTGGGCAGCTTGTTGCCCGTTTACCTACAGCTATTATGTAATTTCCTACTTTTTAAAGATATAACAGGTCAAATAGAACAAAAAAGTTTACAACAGGATTAAAACTTATATATTGCTACTATTGAACCTAATAATCACAAACCCCCAATAAAATTATAATTATGAGTCCTCTAAAGTTAAGCAAACAAAACCTAATTCACAAACAGATTCAGATGTAACAAATGCTGATGTTAACAAGAGTATTACCAGTTGAGATGATGATGAGAAGGCTAAGAAGACGAAAACAGAACCGATCAAGAAGATGATAATGGATCGGGGCCGTACTAGATTCGAGATCTCTCCACCCATCTCTTCTTCTTTCTCACACATTCATTCAATCCGCAAAGAACACTAAATAGATTCAGCAATATATAATAACAATAATGGTTTAACTGTTGGAGATCAATAAAATCTCCACCGACAGAGTTGAAATAAATCAGAAACCACTGCCACTACTGTCAGTGGGATCGGTTTCACTTGGGCTTATTATTAATTGAAGCGATGTGTTGATTCTTAGATTCTCTGGTTCATAAGCAGATGTAGTGAAATTGATGGATCTGTGAGTTTTTGGTGGTTTTAATTGGTGGTGGTGATCGAATACAATGGTGATATACGCCAGATGTTTGATGAAATGTCAGACTTGTTTGACTACATGACACAGTCGAGTTATAGTCCCCGGGTCTTAAATCGGATTATCCACCAGCAAACAAAACAAACGCAATATTATAAATAATTTTGATTAGCGAAAAGAAATATATTTTTTCTTCCAAAATGTATATTTCTCACATTGGGGTATTTTGAGAACGTAAATGTTACAAATATCATGAGAATGAGTGAATTAAACCAATTGAAATCAGTTAATTTTAATGTAAATTTTATTATAATTAAAATATAATATTATATATAAAATTATTCTTTAGATAATTCATATTTTCTCTCAAAATCACTCGTAATATTTACACATGTGTAAATACAACAAATTTATACGTGTGTAAATAGGAAACTTACGCATGAGTAAACATGTAAATTTAATTTCTAATAATGTATTCGAATAATAATGATAAATGTAAAAAGAAATTTTGAATTTGAATTGTTTTTACCAAGCAATCATGGTTTTTTTATTTGTTCTCATGGTTTTCACAATAATTAGCGTTTTCATTAAACTTTCCCTATGTTTATCACATATACAAAAAATTAACAAACCATATGTAGAAAAAGTAAGTTTTTTTAACGACAACGTTTACATACTCCTAAATTACACCAAATAAATCTTAATTTACTCCTTGCTTGAAATTGAATCCAAGCCCTCCCACTAAGAGACGAAAATCTCTACCAAGTAAGATACCCCACATTGGCATATAAAGAAAAAAATAAGTATTTCATCATTTAGTTGTTGGTTCAATCGACTTGATCGTTTGGAGAAACAATGAACTTTTAGGCTCGTTGTCGAAGTTAAGCCTAAAAGTTATCTTTGGACAAAAAATAACCATTTCATGTATAAAACTTGAAGAAACATCAAGTTAATTTAAAGGTTAACTTGTGGGATTAGTCTCTTTTAAATAAGGTCAATCTTCTTTCTTTCTCGCCTAGTGACTGCTTGATTTTGCAAAACAACACAACACCGTGAAGCTCGTTACAAGGAGAAGGATTGAGGGGTTCTCCTTGTAACCACCATTCAGTGTGATAAAAAGAACTTGTTTTGATGATAATAATGGTGTGTACTAAGTAAGAGTGCAAGAGAGCAATCCTAAAACCTGGATGTGAAGTCCTCTATCCGAAGAGAGTAACGAAGGAGATGGGCTGATGGGCCTTAAGCTCGACGTCGACATCAAGAAATATCTCATTTGTCCCCTGGACATAATCGTTAGTGTTTGCAGGCGAATGGGTAGATGGCGCACACAGATTGGATGCACGGGGGCCTGGTAGTTGTCCTTGTTATCTGATCTGTCATCAGTGGTTAATGGAGATCATGGAGCACTTGTTTGCGCAAGGTGATTGGTGACACGTAGTGTCATTTTGTACTTCTTGTCTCATGCACGATTGTTAATCGTGAGGTTCTACTTTGACACAGCGTGACATGTGCCTATTGGTCGCATGCTCTGACATTTGTATTTGAGGTACTATGCCTTACTGGCATGTCAGACTTGCGCCGATGAGGCTTGCGTCATAAGGATTGTGCGATTCTACTGAAAATGACTAAGTGTCACATTCGTTTGAATTGGGTATGACCTTCTGCGCATTATGATTGTAGTTGTGCATGTTGGAGCAGGATTTGTGACCATACCCCTTCAAAACTAAAAAGATCAGGATCATGTACTTAGATCAACACCTTGTTGTCGGATTACCAGTATAGACAAAAGATCAAATACAAATAACTTTGACGTACAAAACTTACGAACTGAAGGCTTTGCTGAAAAAATGCGATGGCATTTTCGTAATTATTTGCTCGCAGGGTAATTATCAAAATTACTCTACAAAAGATTTTTAGAGTAATTTGTAAAATGTTCTTATAGGGTAATTTTGATCTTGTAGAGTAATTTTGTAGAGTAATTATATAATTACTCTACAAATGATCTTTTATGGTAATTTTAAACTTGTAAGGTAATTTTGTAGAGTATCATAATTACTCTATAAATGATTTTGTAAAGTAATTTTGAATTGTATGTTGTTTGATAAACTTGAAGAGTAATTTTGTTATACTTGTAGAGTAATTTTGATACATTTGTAGAGTAATTTTGATAATTATCCTACAAGATCAAAATTACTCTACAAGATCGTTTGTAGAGTTATTTTGATAATTACCCTACGAGCAAATAATTACGAAAATACCACCGTATTTTTTGGCTTTTTCATACCTTTCGTACGTTAAAGTTATTTGTACAAGAACTTTGCTTTACCACTATATTTCACTTGGCTAAACCACTTATTAACAAATAAGACAAAAGTATCTATTACGCGAAGTTTATAATGTTTGAACTCGTTGTATGAGCCATTTGTATTGTATTTCTTGAGATATGTTAATCATACCCTTTTTCCCAAAACCTTTGTATGCGTGTTATATTAATTCCACATTGTTTAGTTGTTGAAAATTGATCTAATTCAACAATCAAATTGCTACAATACCCAATTCACTCAAAACATTGATTTTCATGCCATTCACACAATGGTCTAGTGATATTTTGAGAGTGGGATAAGGATTTAGGACCAACAGGTCATAGTTTCTATTTCCACAAGGGGTTTTCCCATATTTATTGGGTTTCCTATAAATTGGTGTCCGTCAGTGATCCAAATTTGCCATTCAAAAAAAAAAAAAAAAACCATTCACACAATGTTTTCATAACTAGGCCAATTAGTAAGATTAGGACCCGCACACACTAACTGTTCCTCAACCTTGGATTCTTCAACCTTCCCCGTGTGCATCCCAAGTTTGTTTCTCTCTTCTTCTTCCTCCATGTTTTTATCGCAGTATGATGTTCAATGTATATTTTATACTTTTATACAATTCTTATTTTGAGATTTTGCTGTGAATATGTTTTTGTAAGGTTGTTGTCATAAAGTACTGCTGTGTAATCTAAGTTTATAGAGTTTTAATGTATTGTTTATTTATTTCATTTTATTTTTTAAAATTAATTATAAGGTGATCAGTATTTTAGACCCATACTACAACTAATTCTCTTTATTGCCTCTGTTACATTTGAATTCAAAGGAAAAACAATGAAGAAATTAATGATTATCTACATTTGATTAAGGTACACAATCTACAACCACCAATGTAACACAATAGTGTGTCATAAATATTAGACAACCTGACGTTGAAATTCAAGATTCTCAAACCACAACAGTAATCATTTTAGTACAATAATATCTTGGTTCAACCATTTTGTGTTGATCATTCTCTCTAACACAAGGTTCAATGCTTAATTATCAACTGAAAATTCTAAATCACCTTTTAACACTTCCTCCTCTCCATCGTATCTACTGATTCCGTTGCGCAATCTGTGAATCGATGGTCAAGTTAATGCTAATATGCAGCTAGATCAAGTTAGATGATCATGTAACTTGATCAAGTTTTACTAAAATGACTAACAATTCATCTTATCAAGATCTTCCATCACAGTTGTTACAAGCTTATATTTTCATTAGGGCTGTAAATGAACCGAACAAACACAAAGGAGGCCATGTTTGTATTCGTTTGTTAAGGAAATGTGAATGTTCGTGAACTGTTCGCGAACACATGTCGGATAGATGTTTATGTTCGTGTCGTTTGTTAAGAAATTTCAATTGTTCACGAATAGTTCGTGAACACCGGTCACAAACACAAACGAACACAAATAAACACAAACGAACATGAAACTTGAAATATAAAAAACACCCTTAACCTTAAACATCCGACACAAGTAGTCAAATACAATCATTAAATGATAAATCAAGAATCCAAGACACAAGAAGTCTACTACAAACACCATACCATAAATCAAGTTTATCTAACTTAAGACATAATTATCTGAAGTTACTTAAACTTATCCCAAAAAATGCCTTTAGCGTCCAACTTCTTTATATGTTTAGATAAGGGTTTACAACTTCCTATTTTTTAAAATATGATTATTAAGTAATTTTTTAGGAAAAAGTTAAAAAAAAGAGTGATAGTAAAACTTAAAAGAGAAAGTGAAATGGTAAAGAAACTAAAACATTAAACAATGAACATAAATAAACGAACACGAAGGAACGTAAACAAACATATTACTGAACGTTCACTAACGTAGTCGAACGAACGAGACCTTTGTTCGTGTTCGTTTATTTAGTTAATCGAACGGAATATCTTGTTCGTGTTTGTTCATCAACTAAACGAACGAACATAAATGAATTTCCCGTGAACGATTCACGAACTATTTGTTGAACGTTCGGTTCATTTACAGCGCGTTCCATTATCATTCCATATCATCAATCATCAACAAACTAATCCATCTTAAACCACCCACGCAAATTAAACATCTAAACAAAACAAAAATACATACTTCTATCTATCATCTTACCTATCGAAACAAAACCTCAGTCCACCGCAGATCACTCTGAAAAAAACATAAAACCCGAGTCATAACAATTTTCTCAACACAACCAAAACCTAAAACAAACCAAATCAAACCTTATCAGTGGCCGATATGCAACATGGTTTTGTTCACGGGTGGCAAATCCGCAGTCTCCTTCCTTGCTTCCAGCAACTTTTCACTGTTGGATTAAAACCAAAGCGCAATGTGATCATCCCAATCACGAACGATATATAACAAGCGGACGGGTATAAAACTAGTTTAATTACCTGGTGTAAGGCAATGGACAGAAAAGATCATATAATCAGCACCAACACAAGTAAAAGTACTGGTCTTATCATCATAAGCATAATTATACGACCGTGGACACACATGTTTAAAGTACGCCGAAAACTCCGTCGGCGGACACGTGTCCGGCGTATTATACCCTTCACTACAACAAAACCTCGGATCCCAGACGCCTCACACGCGCTCTTACACGCCACCACGCTCCGACTACTCGCACTACGCGCCACCCTCAGCCCAACAGGACACGCGCGGTTCAAGTCAACCAAACACCCGGTTGAACTACACGCGCCACCTGTACCACCCCTCGGAATCACCAACATGGGGAGGTTATAACCGTCAACCAGCTGACGTCATAAAAATCCAAACCCTGGTCGCCGTTGAGAGTGAACTCCGCCAGAGTCGCCGGCGTTTCGGCGCCACGGCCTTCGCACTCCACCTTCCGGAGCCGCAATCGGCGGTGATGCAAGTTAACTTTCCGGTGGAGTCTGTGGTGCAATCGGTTCGGCCCCATAACCGACCCGACCAGGAAACGGGTACCCGGAGAGTTCTGGATTTACCCGGGGTGAGAGTGAAACCGGTGGGATTGAGGATGGGTCGGTCGGCGCCGGTGAGGATCCCCGGCCAGATGGTGCGGCGGCAGCGGTTGACGATCTTGAATGTTGTGGGTTGGACCACTGCAGAGTGAAACAATAATAAGTGTTGTGAATAAATTCATGGTGTTATTGGGAATTGGAGGAGAAGAGAGAAGAATAATAATGATGATAATACCTGCAAGTGATGAAAATGTGAAGATTATTGTGAGGAGAATATGAAGACGATCCATTATTGATTGGATTGGATTGGAATGGAATGGAATGGAATGAATGGTGGATTCTGGATGGAATAAAGGGGAGAAAAGGGAAGGGGGAGGAGGAGGTAGTGGAAAAGCTTTTGAGGTTTTGATTGAGATTTAATCTTTGATTTTTTTTCCCACCAAAATTTATTTTGTGTTAAATTTTGCTTTCTAGTTGTAGGAGTTGCTAATTGAGTGGTGCATGTTTGAAAAACTTTACACCCTTATAATGTTTTTTTGTTTAGAAAAATGATGACGAAAATATTTTTTCATACATTTATTAGGACGTTTTTATGTTGTTTGGAAATTTGTTTTGGTTTGTTAACTGAATCTGACCAATAATTAATTTTCTAAAACCAGGAATTGACCTAACACTTTATGTTATGAGTTCAAACATTTTTCATGACAGAAGTGCACACAAAAATAGAAGAAGGGGTTAGTCACGTTTGGCCCAATAGCCCAATAACCAACTGGGTTGGACCCAAAAGACTAACACACTGTTTCTTTTTTCTTTTTCGTGAAAGGCCACAATCTAAGTGTTATTGACCCATTGACATCATAACTAATTACAAATAGTTTGTATATTGAAGCATAATGGGCCTAAAATCACATACTTGTACTGCTACTCGTACCCAACTTTTTTATATTTTTAGTCCTATAACCGATCTATATTCGTTGGGCTTCAGGTATACCCGGCCCATATATGTCGGGTTTCGAATATATCCGTAGCGGTGGGCTTTTATGCCATCCCTAAATATGGGTAGGTTGCTACCCGTGAGTTAGACTTAGTGTTTCTGCCTTCTGGATCATCTTCTACAGTTTAAACTTCAAATTTGTCGACGAGTGATTTTTGGTCGCTAGAATCTACACACATCGAGATTAAGGTACATCCGAATTCCCTCATGTATATGGCCGATTTGTGTAAAATTAGGGTTTTATGTGTGGGTTTTTTTTATTTATTGCACAATTATTAAGTCCGATTAAGTATTTGGTAGCCGAATTAGTGATTTGCTGGTTCATCCTCTGCAAATTGTACAATTTTATGAACAAGTTCTAAGATTTTGTGGATGCTTGCTTGATCATGTTGGACATTGGTGTTTCTTTAGGATCTTTAATTTAGGCATTTAGGGGTGCTTGTTATATGATACTTGTTGATGCATTATATGTTTGAGAGAGGTTGGTTTAATATGTAATATACTACTGCTGCTGTCAGTTTTCATATGTTTAGTAAGGTTAGCTCCTGTTAGTTGTGACTTGTGTTTGCTTACATCTACATGATGACATTCATTATCTAACTGGAATGGTCAATTACAGCTATATATAGCAAAACTCTTTCTTATGCTACTTCCTTTTAGTTACGGGACCGACTGCTAGATGTTTTAGGGTAATCGCACAGATCAAATTGGATTATAGTGGCACAGTCCAACGGTAAACGAGCCCTCTTGGGAAACCATCTAAGTAGAACTTCCAAGAATTTGGAGGTCAAACTATGCTTCGAGTGAAAATGGAGGAAAAAGTCTGGCTGCACAAAACGGGGACTGAGAAGGTGGACGAAAGTAAACCACTAATGGACGAAAGTAAACCAGCAAAGGCCGTTCCTCCACTTGCTTACCGGACAAGAAGGATTAGACTTTATACCACTAATGGATTATAGCGAATAGAGAGAAATAAACCTAAGTCACTATTGTATTGCGAACCCCACACACTACCAGTGACTGGCTAAAAACCAGATAGAACACTCTTTCCTACTCCAGGCAAGTAGTATGATACGGATACGGACTCTTAACTCCAGCCTACTGCTTCGTACAGAGTAAGGATTCAGGGCTTTCATACACTCTAATGGACGTTTACCTTATTACTTTTTTAAGTGGCTCTATGCTTTTGCTTTCATGCTGTGCTCTCCACACTACAAATATCTAAGCCTGTAAATTGTTTTGTTCTTGGGGTATATAGACTGATACATAATCGACTTCTGCTTCTGATCTGACCTTAGTTTCAACACCCATGCTCTCAATATAATTTTATGCCCAATAAGGTAGCCCTTTAAATTGCATTACCCACTGCTATCAAAAGGTGTGGGAGAAAAGCTGTTTATGTTATTAATTTTTTTTTTGGTTCACCAGATGACGTAAATCTTATGATTTTTTACTTTTATTGATGATTGATTAGAGGATACTATCTGATATATGGCATACGCGATTAGATTATCATAGGTTTCAATGGACCATTTTTAAAACAGCCCATTTTGAGCCGTATAAAATTTTGTAAAAACCCATTCTGACCTAAACCAAAATTTCCATTTTAAAAACGACCCGTTACCTTGCGTCTCGCCAGACCGGTTACCCCCGTTTTGCTAGGTAAGTTATCGACTTGATCTGCTCTTAAGAACAAGTCAATTAGATCCTCCGCCCGTTTTGGAACTCAATTAATGATCGGGTAACTTGTTATACGGCGGCATAGAATATATTGGGTGTTTGTGGGATTAAAAAAGAGAGTGAAATTGGTAGAACATGATTTTGATGTCAACATGAATGAGTAAATATGTTTTTCTTTTTATCTGATGGTTTGTTACCTCATTTCTTGTTCTTGTTTCTTTTTTTGACGATGTAAGTGAAAGTTTTGAATGTTTAAATCTGTGCAGTTTTCTTTATTTTGATCGCAAGAGGTGGAAATGCATCCTCCATTGACACTACATAACACCCAATGTGTGCTGAAGTAAGTTTAAAGTCTCATTTTTCCATCTCGTTTGTAATAAACACTTTTCCAGCGTTGATATGCTTTACAGCCTTTTTAACAATTTTTGAATATAAATGAGACTCATAAAGGTCTGATGTCTATAGTTTTGCTAATATACAATCTCTGAAACTGATGTTGCACGGTGTAGATAATCGAACTCTTTCAGAAGTGCCATAACGAGCATCCTTATGGAAAATTCTTTGGTGAGTGCACAGATCTCAAGATAAAGCTCGATAAATGTTTCCGTCAGGAAGTAAGCCTCTTTTATCTTTGTTCTTCTTTTATCTTTTGTTTACATCATATGAAGTAAAAACGTGCCGCTCGCAGAAAGCAATAAAGAGGAAGGCAAATTTTGAAGAGAGTAAAAAATTGAAAGAGCGGCTACAAGCTTATAGAAAAGAAACTGCCGCTGGAACCGAGAATGTCATGTGAGAAACTTTTGATCATGCTAGTGAGAGCATTTATTCAATAAACGAAACACGTAGCAGTTAAAAAGCTAAAAATTTACACTCTTCAAAAACATATTTCATCATCTTGGAAATTTGGTGAATGATATATTTATAATTTAATGAAATTATAGATATTAATTAAAATCTATGGTGAATAAAAGAGAAACTTAGCTTCTTGATGACACTTAATTCGTTTTATTAGAGTTTTTAAGTCTCTAATTAAGTGAAACCTTTCACTAATCCATACTCTTGTACAATTAGTAGGCTATGTGTTTCTTTTTGTGACTATAAGAATATGGTATTGCTTGATACATGAAGAATACTAGAAGGAGGATGAACACTTGAAGACTAACTAGAGAAATAAGTACTCTCTACTTGTTTTCCACCCCATCACATCCTAATTTGTTTTATAAGTTCAAACACTACAATTACCCGGTGTAAGCTCGGGCACGTGAGCCATCTTCGGCAGTACATACTGCTTCGGCTGTTGTACCATGGGAAACAGTCACGTCGTCTTTAGTAGATGCGCGAAATATGTTTTAAGGGAAGCGTGTTAACACGTGCCTCAACCAAAATCGTCAACGTTTTAGTGTGCTCTTTGTTGCAGTTCAGGATGCTATCAAGTGCGGGTGAATGGCCCACCAGAGATGCGGCTTGAATCAAGATTGGATATATATAATTATATTTTATATTCTTTTTATTTAGTTACTGCAACCGATATTGTACTATGATATTTCCTATGAATAACGAGAGTCTGTTATTATATATTTTATAATTATATTTTATAAAAGTGAACCTAGTTTATACAAACTTAAAACAGATTTCGAGAGATGGTTGCTACAATCTTAAAACCTTATTTATAAGGATTTTTGTTCACGAATATATTTATAAATAAATAAATAAAAAGAACATAATTCTTATAGATTATGATCTTATAAATTATTTTTTGGGGAAATATGTACGTAGTACAACTTGGTGTGTTTGGATTTCTTGAGATTGAGATACAATCTTAAATCCTATACGTGATACAAATCGAATAGTTTTGGTTCAACGTTTTGGTTTTTTGAAACATTTTAGAATCGTTAATCATTTCTAACTTTTATGTTAGATCGGGTTTATTAGTGTAAACCATACAATTTTGTAAACGTTAAATTTTCTAACATGTGCGTTAGACCGGCTTTATTTTTATAAACAATACGTTTTTGTATGGTTTAGAAATAAAAGTTCATACATGAAAGTTGATGTTTGATTAACTTCAAGAATTAAATCACCATAAAGTTATGGTGTTGTTATTTATATAAATTTAATGAAATTATAATTATTTACTAATAAGTCTTATAATGATTAGTTTGAAAGCAAATTTTTAATTGTTCATTTTCTAACGTGTGTATTGGAAATAACTTATTTATTTGAACCATATATGTGTTTATAGCAAGTCGAATTAACATTTTGTAGAAATGTTAATATTTCTAACGTGTACGTTAGGTTTTTTTTTTCATTTTAACATGATTGTTAAAAATAGTTAAAATACAAATGCTTTAAAATGTTTTTTTGTAAACATCTGATTGGGGTGTCGCGCCCCGGTCAAAGATAATATTTATTTGTCTGAATTACCCTTAAAAATGTGTTAGTGGTAGTAAGGGGTCGAACCATGAAGAGTTTGTGGTTTGCGGTTGGATGTGATTGATTTTAAGCGCAAATGTCACTTTTATGAAGTTTGCTACTATGAATGTTTCAATGTTTAGTTGTTGGAAATGGATGTCAGAATGATCCGACAAAATTGAGTTGACTACTTAATACTAACTTAATTGAATACATGCAAATTGAATTACTTGATTAAAACAAGGGTTTGAAACAAGGTTTACACCCGGTTCGGTAATGCAAATCCTAGGGTTCCTACACGTTTTAGTTTCAATTCAATTGCAACAATGATCACGAGTTTAGTGTTGCGTGGTTTAGGTGTCAAAAGCTATCGACGTTATAGACAACGGACTACAATGCACTTCATTACCAAGAACATGTGAATTCTAATCTAGGCAAGGCATAATCGAACATAAACATTTTGCAAAGTAAAATTTGATAACTCATTCGACAATTCACAAATACAATACCAATGCGAGACAATTATCTTAGGTTTTCAAATCAAATTACAAATTGTCACAAATCAAAACTCAAAACAATGTTAAACCCTAGAACTTACAAAGCCTACACCGGGGTGAAACCCTCGAGAATTAGCCGCTCATGATGAACGGAACACGATCGCTTGATGATTGGAGCTTGATCACCAACATCTTGAAGCTTTGAAAGTGAGGATGATGGTGGTTAGGGTTTGGGATGGAAGATGGAATTGGATGGATGATGAAGGTGATTGCGGTAGGTTAGAGTTATGATCGAATGTGATGATTCGGATGATGATGGATGATCAGAATGGATTGGAATTGAGGTTAGGGGTGTTCTTGGCTCCAAGAAGTGTTTCAAAAGCTCACAAACTCGTCACCCTTCACAAATGGGTCAAACAAAGATTATAATCCGTCAAAAATTGAATTTCAGTGACAAAAGTTTAGGAGGGGCGTCGCCGACGGCCTCCGGTTTGTCTGATTCTTCTCCGACGCTCTAATCACTGTCTACGAACATTTTTGGCTGACGGGACTATCTGAGGGGCGTCGCCGACGATCCAGGGGGCGTCGGCGACGGCTTCTCTAAATCATGTTTTCCTGTTTTTCCATTTTCACTCCCGTTTGACCCGTTTTTCGCCCCGATGCTCCGAAACGCTCCCGAATAGCTCCTTAAACTCCGTAAACCTGTAAAACACAAATCTAATCAAAAGTAGGCTATTCGAAACTAAAAGTTACATAAAACATTAACTTAAGCTTAATAGGAACATCGGTTTTCAACCACGTATCACATCCCCACACTTGTCTTTTGCTTGTCCTCAAGCAAATCTGTCTTTCACTTTCACGTGAGTCAATAAGGAACACATTTCCCATTCTCGAGACATGAGTTAAGGTCTAATATCATACTCGGCTCATAATTTTTATCATTTTCAAAATATTAAACGGTAACATGATTAACACAGAAAAATGGTTATCCAATATTAACCCGCCTTTGAAACTCACAATTCATACACATCCCTCACAATGTTCTCTCCACTCGTGTAATACCTTGTAAAATCGTGTTCAATAATATATTGACACGTGTTGAATTTTAAAAATAGTCTATTAAAGACCAATAAGGACTAAAGGCGTCAACATGCTCAAATAGAGCCTCTGAGTGACGGTCCGATGTCAACATGCTTAAATCATTAGCCTCTGAGTGACTGATATGTCAACATGCCCAGCCTCTGAGTGACATCGGAATCAACATGCTTATAATAAGCCTCTAAGTGATCCTTTTTGAAGTCCTAACTCTTATACGTGCCATTTGTTGGACGAGAGGGTTCAAATTTGTAAATATATGAAAGTTGGGTATTGGAGGGATTAAAAGTGTCAACATGTTAATTCTTAACTCTGAGTGACCTTTTAACGAACCGAGAGCTCGACAATGTTCCGGAATAATCCCCGGTATGCCAAGTATTGGCTACGGAGGGCTAAAAGTGCCAAAAGGGTGTTTAAAAAGGGTTTTAGAAGCTTTTTAAAGTTAAGGGGCTAAAAGTGTCAAAATCTGAAACAGATTATGGGGCGGTCGCGGGCCGCGAGAGACCAGGCTTGGGTCTCTCGCGGGGCGCGAGAACAGGTCTGCTGCAGAAAGTTTTGGCTTGGCCTCCAAACAAAGCTCCAAAACCATTAATTCGAAACCATGGACTTGTAATCAGTTATGCCACGTTTTGGGACACTTGTAAGCTTCCTCTTACACCCCTAAACACCTGGCTTCACCTTCTTTGAGCTCTCTAACTATAAATAGGTGCTTAAGTTCACCATTCCAACTTGCACCTTTCTCCTTAAATCACTCTTCTCCCTCCTCTGGAAGTTCCTAGCTAAAAGGAGCATCCAACATAGTTCTCTTGCACCATAGGAATCACTGGTAAGTGTTCCTTCCTTGTGCATTTTCGTTTATAGGCTTTTATAGCCAAAAGTCAAGCGTTTTCGGAAAACACTTTGACTTTCGGTTAAGACCATTATGGTCCAGCCATTGTTCGAAATGAACATGGCTAAGTGATCGTAATAAAGTAGGTGTCAATCTCTATAAAGGGCACCTCCTGAAGATCACGTTTAGTAGACCAATTGACGGGTCAAAGTTAAGTTATTAAAAGTCAAACATGCAATTTTTCAGAAAAATAATAAATTGATCTTATATATGTTATGAAACCTATTTTGACACTTAAACAAGTTGGTGATAATTATTAGAACATGTAAGAACATGTTCGGCTCGTCAATTTCAGTTCTAGGGTCGGTTCGCAACCTAAAGTCGCGAAGTTTGACTTCTGCTTTAACTTTCGATTCTGATCCGATTTAGATTAGTTATCTACTGATTTAAAGTTGCATTATGATCGTACTATAATGTAGCATAACCCTCTGAGGTTATATTACATGATCATAATCAGAATCCAAGTTTATGCGCAAGTTCCATAATTATGCCATTCTTGACTAAAATGCCCTTTTTGTATAAAACAAGGTTTTAAATGGTATTAAACTTGAAAAAGAGTTTCCTATTGATGTAATATTATAAGTAGGATCATTTAGGACATTAAACCAAGTCATAAACTGAGTTTTCAAGCAGGTCCTTAAACTATGTCTATAAATGACGATTTTAGCCCCTGTGGCTTATAAATTGGTTTTAATCAAACCTTTTCAAGGTAAATCATTTACCTACTGATATGTTATATTAAATAACATATTTTAAACATTTTAATCTGACCTTAACATCAGTTTTCGTAAACATCGCTTAAAGACGTCATTTTACGACATAAGCGCCGTTTCGGCGCGTGTATGGTTTTAAACCATATTATTAACCAAGATTTTAAAACTTATTTTAAACATATTTACAGTAGGTACATGTTATAAACTCAGAATCCCAAGTAATTTATAAACTATGTGTAAAATGACCAAAATGCCCCTTTGGTGCACAGTTTGGTCATAAAAGATAATTTACACATATAATTGATATCCTACTGATAATATATCATAAATAAAGTATTTTTCCAGAATACTTATATCTATAACATTAAATTATATTCAAGTTCCTTTTATACGGTATAAAATTACCAAAATGCCCTTATGAGGCATAATTTCGTTTTAAAACCTTAACGGGCATATAAGTTAATATCCTACCGATATTTTAACTTATTTAAGGTATAATGGTACATAGAACTTTTCCGTGACTTATCCGGTTACCCGATATCGCTATTATGCGCACAGTTACGTATATGTGACTATTTTAAGGAAATTAACCGAAACGGGTTTAAACTTGTCATTTAAGTCTCAAAATCCAGAATGTTAATAGTTTACCCATATTAAACAAGTCAAGGTACTTGTTGGGATTAAACTACATTCTATCCAATCATCGTTTAATCCAGCGTCATACGTTTTGATCAATACGCTAGTCGGTCTAAGTCGATGACTTAAATAAGACCGTTAGTATTTAATTGGTTAGCTTATGCCATAATCCAGACTAGAGACTTGCCGGTAAATGTTATCTGCACTTAGTCCTTTTGAATACATCTGAGTTATAAAAATTAAAAGAAGACTAGCTCAGGTAAATACTCTCGACTTATTTCCCCTATACGGGCTTGGGTTACGGTAAATTATTACCGATTGGTCGGAAATGGGATTCAATCGAATATGGTTCGGGGATAGTAAATCCGCATATTCTGTTTTAGTTAGTTTTGTTCGATAATTTAAACATCGGGGGTTAACTACCGTGTCCTGGATATCCTCGGCTCATTACAATAGAAATGGCCACGACCTTAGCGCGGGTTTAGGCATACACCCGATAGATGGTCAATTATACATTCCCACAAGGTTGGGAGGAATTGACTCCTTCGCGAGTCCAAAGTGGTGTGTACGTTAATTGTGTCTCGGTCTCCGTACCGGGCCCCGTATGTATGACGAACATGCAAATCTATTAACAAGGTTGGACGGTCAATTAACCCAAGTTATAAAAAGATTTTGTGCTAATACGCACTTAAAACATTTTTGAAATGTTTTCAAAACAAGTCGGTTGGGTGTATTTTCCAGCGAAAGCTAACCTATTTTCAAAAGACTAATCTGCAGGTACAATACGAAAATAGGCTGGAAGTGCTCGGTAGTGATAGAGGATCTTGCAAATCCTAAATCTGCCCAAAGTCTGTTTTATATTCTTTCCATGTACAATTTATGATCCGCCTGTAGATCTTCTATTACGAGCCTATATATTATTTTGTATTTTCGAACATTCGGTTTGTAATAGTAATTTTAGTCCAAGACTTCCGCTGTGCCGTGTTTAATTGACTATGATGATTATCAACTGACGTCACGATATTCCCCACCCGGCCCACCTGTGTATGGATTTTGGGTTGGAAATCCGGGGTGTGACAGGTTGGTATCAGAGCCAACGTTTGAGAGAATTAAACACTAGCCTTTTGTGTTTAATCTCAAACTTACACTAGCACATTCCTTAGACTTCCGAGTCTAGGCATTGACCTAGGATTACTCATTTCATTATTAAGTTATTAGTATTGTTTTTGAATTGATTTTTAACAGGAAAAATGCCGCCATGTGTGAGAGGACAAAGTGAAAGAGGAAAAGGTCCAATGAGGGGAGGACCATCGGGGCGCATACCCCCTCAACCTCATAACTCAGATGCATACCAAGAATCAAGAGATTCGTCTCCTTGGCAACCAGCGAGACGTTCAGTCTCTAATAGACACTCGCCCTCACATTCCCAAAATTCTTACCACTCTCACCACTTATCATTCACACCATTTCACCATTCCCATTCTCATCACTCTTACCATGAAGAATTTAACTCCAACCACTACTTTAACACACCTCCAGCCGATCAAAATCAGTTGGACTAGCCAAACCCCATGGACGAGGACTCCGACTCGGAGATGCCACCATCGGGATCAAATATGCATCCCATTGAAATTTCAAGCGATTCAAACTACTATGCTGGATCGCCTTACCAAGATCCTAATGAGTGGGACCAATATTGGAACCAATTCACCTTCACCCACACACCTTCCCATCACTCCCAACATCCTTCTGTTCAAGAAGATGTCCACATGGAACCGGTGGACCAACCTCAACCGCCACTTGAACCACCAAGGAGGAAGCGTGGGGCACGTATGTCGGTACGTGCAGGACAAAGGTCGGGATCGCTGCCACCTTTGCCAAACTCCTACCCCACGATTCAAGAGGACCCACAAATGGGTGGGCTTTCTAACACCTCACCTGTGGTTGAACCAACACCAACACACACAACCCACACACATCAACCACACTATCGGGTTATTCTAACCCAATCCCCACATATCCAGATACGTCTCGGTATGATCCTTTTAATCCGTCTACACTGGTAGACTATCAAGCATGGTCACAAGACCCCTATATGCAAGCGTTATGCACAATGCACTTTATCCGTCTCCTTTCCCACCTACCTATCCACCGACTGGATATCCAACTTATGGGTACCAGTATCCAGTTATGCCACAACCTTCGCCACACTTGAGGCCATTAATGAGGCCTTAGAAAGAATGAAAGAAATGCAGCAGCAGGCGGAGAAAAGGAGAAGAAAACGAACAAATTTTTCAAGAAACTCTCCAAGCTGGTCAAGGGAAAGAAGGAGAGTAAAGTCTCTTCTAATTATATGTAGTCCCTACGAGGACATTGTTATTTCTTTTAGTCCCTGTGAGGACATGTTTATTTCCTTTAAGTCCTTGCATGGACAATTTATTTCATTTTCTAGTTTTGTATTTCTTATGGAAATTTAATGAAGTATTTTGGAATTATATATATGCATTCATCCTTTTGATCACGAGCATCTCGATTTTATTCGAAATTTAAGCTCTGCTATATAATTTCAAAGACCTTAATATAATTGATCATGCCAAGTGGCGTAGACCACACATTGGCCAAGAAATGATAGTTAAGTACGAAGGGGTATTCTATCAGGATAGTTAAGGGAAGTTATCCTTCTATCCAGAGGTAAGGGACTAGGTCCAAACCTCCAGGTCGTTAAGGTCGAAGGTGGCCGGGACCATTAATCAATCATTAAGGTACTCTTATGTAACATTAAAGAATGTTCAAATTCCTGTAGTGTGGCATGAGGAACCATCACTAGCCGTTAGGCCAATGTGCCCAATTAAATTGTCCAACGGGACAGGTTGATATGCCATATACATCTGATATGATGTAGGCCAATGTGCCCAAATAATTGTCCAACGGGACAGGCTGATATGTCATATACATCTGATATGTTGTAGGCCAATGTGCCCAATTAATTGTCCAACGGGACAGACTGATATGCCATATACATGCTAATATGCCATATACATCTGATATGATGTAGGCCAATGTGCCCAATTAATTGTCCAATGGGACAAGCTGATATGCCATATACATATGATATGATGTAGGCCAATGTGCCCAAATAATTGTCCAACAGGACAGGCTGATATGCCATATACATCTTATATGATGTAGGCCAATGTGCCCAATTAATTGTCCAACGGGATAGGCTGATATGCCATATACATCTGATATGATGTAGGCCAATGTGCCCAAATAATTGTCCAACGGGACAGGCTGATATGCCATATACATCTGATATGATGTAGGCCAATGGCCCAAATAGTTGTCCATCAGGACAGGCTGATATGCCATATACATCTGATATGATGTAGGCCAATGTGCCCAATTTATGTCCAATGTGACCGGCCAATGTGCCTAATTATTATATCCATCAGGGACAAGCCTATGAGCTATATAATTGTCAATGATGACTATGAAAGTTGTGACATTGCGATCCATTGTCCCATGATATATGGACCATGTCCAAATTATAATTTGCCTATGATGGTCCTATTAAGATCTAGGCCAAATATAGTTATGTTAAGCCTAAGAGTTGTGATGTTATTCACACTGGTATAACTTTATTGGTGTATAGAAACCAAGACTTAAAGATGGCTAATTCAAATGAAGCACAAAATAGCCAGCGGGATATTGAACCCAGCAATGCTGAAAATAGAAATGTTAATGATAATGATTTCCAAGCTCGCATTGATGCGGCTATGGAAAGGGCCATGGGTAAGGCCATAGAAAAGCAAAGAGAGTCGAGTGCTACTCGCTCTAGACCCTTATCTATTCCACCATCTTCAGCTCATAAAAGAGCTCCGTTCACTCTTCAAATGCGAATAGTGAACCAAAGAAATTAGATTTTGCAGAAAGGTCCCGTTCTGCTAAGGACGGATGCCCTACAAATACTTTGTCTCCTGTAAACCCCGAGACTTTAACGGGGAAAAAGGAGCTGTAGAAGCCCTAAAGTGGCTGGACGAGATGGAAACAATTGTAGATATCAACAACTGTGTTGATAAAGATGTGGTCAAGTATGTATCACAGTCCTTTAAGGTCGCCCTAATATGGTGGAAAGCCATGATACAGTCTACAGGTAAAGTACACCTGTATAATTTTGGATGGTCCAAGTTTGTGGACCTTGTTAAGGAAACTTACTGCCCAACCCATGAGGTGGAGAAATTAGAGATAGACTTTTTGTCTCTTTCGATGAAAAACCTAGACTGTCGGAAGTACGTCTCCGATTTCAATTCCCTATCTAGGTTTGTTTCCTATTTAATCACCCCCGAATCCAAACGTATTGCGCGTTTTGTAAATGGGTTGGCGCCCGAAATAAAGGCATGGTAAAGGCTGCTCAACCTAGTACCTATAGGTCCGCTGTAGACCTATCTCTTTCCCTCACCCTTGATTTGGTAAGACAAAGGTCAGTTAGGACTGAAACTGAAGGAAAGAGGAAACGGGAGGATAATAACTCCCAAAGGTTTAAAAAGAAAGGAAATTTTGGGTTCAAGAAGAACCAGCACGCGTCTAATGACAAACCCATGTGCAAGAATTGTAATATAGGCATTGGGGACAGTTTAGTATAAATCCACAAACCAAACCTTGTGGTATCTGCAAAAGAAGAGGGCATAAGACCTTAGATTGCAAGGATCTTAAGGATGCGGTTTGCTATAACTACAATGAAAAAGGACATATAACGTACAATTGCCCCAAGAAACCCAAAAGTAATGATGCAAAGCCTGGAGAGGCCAAGAAGGGGAATGGCCGTGCCTTTCAAATAAATACAAGAGAAGCTGTTAATGACAACAATGTCATAACATGTACTTTCCTCATTAATGATATTTATGCTAGAGTTCTTTTTGACTCGGGTGCAGATAGATCTTTCGTCAATCATAAGTTTTGTAAATTGTTAAATTTGCCCATAAGAACTCTAGATAAAATCTATGAGATAGAACTTGCTGATGGAACGATCGAATCTACATCTTCCATTCTTGATGGATGCTCTATATCCATTAAGAACCATTCCATCCCTATCTCTCTTCTGCCAATGAAATTGGCGGGGTTCGATGTTATCTTAGGCATGGATTGGTTATCTCATAACCAAGCCCGCATTGCCTGCGATAAGCTCAGCGAAATTAAAACCCCATCTGGTGAAGTGATCACCATCCCCGGAGACACACTATGGACTGCCAGACAAGGTGTCGTTATTTAAGGCATCCAAGTGTTTGAGAAGAGACTGTGTCATCTACATGGCACAAGTAACCATCAATGAACCTATGCCGAACCTTGAAGATCAACCAATTATCTCGGAGTATCCCGATGTTTTCCCTGCGGAATTACCAGGCCTACCTCCAGATAGACAAGTGGAGTTCAAGATTGATATTTTACCAGGACAGCACTAGTAGATGGAGCTCCATATAGGTTAGCACCAACCGAGATGAAGGAATTGAGGATACAGCTAGACGAACTCTTAGAAAAAGGCTTTATTCAGCCTAGTTCCTCGCCTTGGGGAGCTCCTATCCTCTTTGTTAAAAAGAAAGACAGTTCGATGTGGATGTGCATTGACTACCGTGAGCTGAACAAGTACAATTAAGAATAGATATCCTCTGCCCAGAATCGATGATTTGTTCGACCAACTTCAAGGAGCTAGTTATTTCTCCAAGATTGATTTGAGATCAGGATATCATCAACTGAAGTTAGGAGTGAAGATGTTCCTAAGACAACCTTCAGGACCCGCTATGGTCATTTTGAATTCCTGGTGATGCCTTTTGGGCTCACCAATGAACCAGCAGCATTCATGGATCTCATGAATAGAGTCTGCAAACCGTATTTGGATAAGTTTGTCATTGTCTTCATAGACGACATACTTATCTATTCTCGTAATCAAGCTGATCACGAGAAGCATCTCCGTGCATCCTAGAATTATTAAGACAAGAGAAACTTTATGAAAAGTTCTCTAAATGCGAATTTTGGCTTAGAGAAGTCCAATTCCTTGGACATATGGTAAGTGAGCGTGGTAGCCAAGTGGATCCCGCCAAGATAGAAGCCATAATGAATTGGGAGGTTCCCAAGACTCCATCTGAAATTCGTAGTTTCTTAGGACTGGCTGGTTATTATAGAAGGTTCATTGAGAACTTTTCAAGAATAGCCGCTCCTTTAACTACCTTGACCCGTAAGACTATTAAGTATAATTGGGGTCCAAAACAACAAGAATCTTTTGAGATTCTAAAACACAAGTTAAGCAATGCTCCTGTGTTATCTTTACCTGAGGGTATTGAGAATTTTGTTGTTTATTGTGATGCTTCGCACACCGGCATGGGTTGTGTGCTAATGCAAAATGGCAAAGTAATTGCCTATGCATCACGGCAGTTAAAGGTGCACGAAAGGAATTACACCACCCATGATTTGGAATTGGGTGCTGTTGTATTTGCACTAAAACTGTGGAGACATTACTTGTATGGTACGAAGTGTATTATATACACTGACCATAAGAGTCTCCAACACCTGTTCAATCAGAAAGAATTGAATATGGACAACGCCGTTGGATGGAAACTCTTAATGATTACGATTGCGAGATTCGCTACCATCCCGGCAAGGCAAATGTAGTTGCTGACGCCTTAAGTCGCAAAGAAAGAGTTAAACCTATTATGATTAAGCCAAAAGCATTGAGCTCAGAATAGCTTAAGTGAGAAGCTATTAGATGCGCAGAAGCAAGCTCTATTAGAGGCTAATATTCCTAATGAGGGATTAGACGAAACTGTTGATCAATTAACGCCTGGAAAGGATGGAATCCTAAGATTTAACGATAGAATATGGGTTCCGATCTTTGGAGGACTTTGATATCTAATCCTCCAGGAAGCACATAATTCAAGATACTCGATTCACCGGGAGGTGACAAGATGTATCAAGACTTGAAGAAGAATTATTGGTGGATGGGTTTGAAGAAATCCATAGCCACTTATGTAGCTAAGTGTCTGACATATTCGCAAGTTAAGGCGAACATCAGAAACCGTAGGACTTCTACAACAATTGAAATTCCCACTTGGAAATGGGTGTAACAATGGACTTGATTACCAAGTTACCTAAGACCAAATGTGGTAATGACACTATTTGGGTCATTGTAGACAGGCTGACTAAGTCAGCCCATTTCTTGCCAATTAAGGAAACGTATAATTCAGACAAATGGCTAAGTTATATGTGGACAAGATTGTGTCCCTACACGGTGTGCCAGTATCTATTGTACTGATAGAGATACCTGATACACATCTCACTTTTGGAAAGTTTCCAACAATCGTTAGGCACAGATTAAACTTTAGTATGGCTTACCATCCGCAGACTGATGGTCAAAATGAGCGTACTATTCAAACTTTGGATGACATGCTACGGGCATGTGTGATTGATTTAGGTGGAAGCTGGGATGACCACTTACCCCTAATAGAATTCTCCTACAATAATAGCTATCATACAAGCATCAAGGCTGCTCCTTTTGAGGCCTTGTATGGGAGAAAATGTAGAACGCCCGTGTGTTGGGCAGAAGTTGGGGAAGCCCAACTATCAAGACCGAAGATTGTCCTGGAGACCACGGAAAAGATTGTGCAAATCCGTGATTGTCTCAAAGCTGCCAGGGATAGGCAGAAGAGCTATGCTGACAAGAGGCGTAAACCTCTTCAGTTCCAAATAGGGGACAAAGTCATGCTGAAAGTATCCCCTGGAAAGTGTGATGCGTTTTGGAAAGAAGGGCAAGTTGAGCCCAAGATATATAGGACCCTTCGAGATAATCGAACGTGTCGGCACTGTAGCTTATAAGCTCAGGTTGCCAGAGGAGCTTAGTGGAATTATGGTGTATTCCACATATCTAACCTTAAGAAATGTCTAGCCGATGAGTCGCTAGCAATGTCGCACGAAGATGTGCAAATTGATGAAAACCTAAGGTTTTCATTGAGAAACCAATTTCGATCGAGGATCGACAGGTTAAGAAGCTCCGAAGAAAAATGATACCTATAGTAAAGGTTAAGTGGGACGCTTTTAGAGGTCCCGAATATACGTGGGAGGTTGAGTCCACTGTGCGACAAAAGTACCCCATCTTTTTGAATAAAAATCTAGAGGTCGAGATTTCTTTTAAGGGGGTGAGGATGTAACACCCTGTAAAATCAGTGTCCAATAGTATATTGACACGTGTTGAATTTTAAAAATAGTCTATTAAAGAGCCATAAGGACTAAAGGCGTCAACATGCACAAATAGAGCCTCTGAGTGACGGTCCGATGTCAACATGCTTAAATCATTAGCCTCTGAGTGACATCGGAATCAACATGCTTATAATAAGCCTCTGAGTGATCCTTTTTGAAGTCCTAACTCTCATACGTGCCATTTGTTGGACGAGAGGGTTCAAATTTGTAAATATATGAAAGTTGGATATTGGAGGGATTAAAAGTGTCAACATGTTAATTCTTACCTCTGAGTGACCTTTTAATGAACCGAGAGCTCGACAATCCGGGCATAATCCCGGGTATGCCAAGTATTGGCTACGAGGGCTAAAAGTACCAAAAGGTGTTTAAAAAGGGTTTAGAAGCTTTTTAAAGTTAAGGGGCTAAAAGTGTCAAAATCTGAAACTGGTTATGGGGCGGTCGCGGGCCGCGAGAGACCAGGCTTGGGTCTCTCGCGGGGCGCGAGAACAGGTTTACTGCAGAAAGTTTTGGCTTGGCCTCCAAACAAAGCTCCAAAATCATTAATTCGAAACCATGGACTTGTAATCAGCTATGCCAGTTTTGGGACACTTGTAAGCTTCCTCTTACACCCCTAAACACCTGGCTTCACCTCCTTTGAGCTCTCCAACTATAAATAGGTGCTTAAGTTCACCATTCCAACTTGCACCTTTCTCATTAAATCACTCTTCTCCCTCCTCTGGAAGTTCCTAACTAAAGGAGCATCCAACATAGTTCTCTAGCACCAAGGAATCACTGGTAAGTGTTCCTTCCTTGTGCATTTTCGTTTATAGGCTTTTATAGCCAAAAGTCAAGCGTTTTCAGAAAACGTTTTGACTTTCGGTTAAGACCATTATGGTCCAGCCATTGTTCGAAATGAACATGGCTAAGTGATCGTAATAAGGTAGGTATTAATCCCTATAAAGGGGCACCTCCTGACCCAATTTAGATTAGTTATCTACTGATCTAAAGTTGCATTATGATCGTAATATAATGCAACATAACCCTCTGAGGTTATATTACATGATCATAATCAGAATCCAAGTTTATGCGCAAGTTCCATAATTATGCCATTCTTGACTAAAATGCCCTTTTTGTATAAAACACGGTTTTAAATGGTATTAAATTTGAAAAAGAGTTTCCTACTGACGTAATGTTATAAGTAGGATTATTTGGGACGTTAAACAAGTCATAAACTAAGTTTTCAAACAGGTCCTTAAACTGTGTCGATAAATGACGATTTTAGCCCCTGTGGCTTATAAAATGGTTTTAATCAAACCTTTTCAAGGTAAATCAGTTACCTACTGATATGTTATATTAAATAACATATTTTAAACATTTTAATCTAACCTTAACATCAGTTTTCGTAAACATCGCTTAAGGACGTCATTTTACGACACAAGCGCCGTTTCGGCGCATAATATGATTTTAAACCATATTATTGACCAAGATTTTAAAACTTATTTTAAACATATTTACAGTAGGTATATGTTATAAACTCAGAATCCCAAATAATTTATAAACTATGTGTAAAATGACCAAAATGCCCTTTCGGTGCATAGTTTGCTCATAAAAGATAATTTACACATATAATTGATATCCTACTGATAATATATCATAAATAAAGTATTTTTCCAGAATACTTATATCTATAACATTAAATATATTCAAGTTCCTTTTATACGGTATAAAATTACCAAAATGCCCTTATGAGGCATAATTTCGTTTCAAAACCTTAACGGGCATATAAGTTAATGGTATATACAACTTGTCCGTGACTTATCCGGTTTTCCGATATCGCTATTATGCGCACAGTTACGTATATGTGACTATTTTACGGAAATTAACCGAAACGGGTTTAACCTTGTCATTTAAGTCTCAAAATCCAGAATGTTAATAGTTTACCCATATTAAACAAGTCAAGGTACTTGTTGGGATTAACTACATTCTATCCAATCATCGTTTAATCCAGCGTCATACGTTTTGATCAAATACGCTAGTCGGTCTAAGTCGATGACTTAAATAAGACCGTTAGTATTTAATTGGTTAGCTTATGCCATAATCCAGACTAGAGACTTGCCGGTAAATGCTATCTGCACTTAGTCCTTTTGAATACAACCGAGTTAAAAAAACTAAAAGAAGACTAGCTCAGGTAAATACTCTCGACTTATTTCCCCTATACGGGCTTGGGTTACGGTAAATTATTACCGCTTGGTCGGAAATGAGATTCAATCGAACGCCGGTTCGGGGATAGTAAATCCGCATATTCTGTTTTAATCAGTTTTGTTTGATAATTTAAACATCAGGGGTTAACTACTGTGTCCTATATATCATCAGCTCATTACAATAGAAATGGCCACGACCTTAGCGCGGGTGTAGGCATACACACGATAGACGCTCATTTATGCATTCCTACAAGGTTGGGAGGAATTGACTCCTTCGTGAGTCCAAAGTGGTGTGTACGTTAATTGTGTATCGGTCTCCGTACCGGGCCCCGTATGTATGACGAACATGTAAATCTGTTAACAAGGTTGGACGGTCAATTAACCCAAGTTATAAAAAGATTTTGTGCTGATACACACTTAAAACATTTTTGAAATGTTTTCAAAACGAGTTGGTTAGGTGTATTTACCAGCGAAAGCTGACGTATTTTCAAAAGACTAATCTGCAGGTACAATACAAAAATAGGCTGGAAGTGCTCGGTAGTGATAGAGGATCTTGCAAATCCTAAATCTGCCAAAAGTCTGTTTTATATTCTTTCCATGTACAATTTATGATCCGCCTGTGGATCTTCTATTACGAGCCTGTATATTATTTTGTATTTTCGAACATTCGGTTTGTAATAGTAATTTTACTCCAAGACTTCTGTTGTGCCGTGTTTAATTGACTATGATGATTATCAACTGACATCACGATATTCCCCACCCGGGCCCACCGGTGTATGGATTTTGGGTTGGAAATCCGGGGTGTGACAACTCGGCTCATAATTTGGCTAATAAGTAATACATTAGCACTTTTGATGTAAACACACAACTCGATTAGAACATATACCCGCATAAGCTTGTAACTCAATCATTCTCCACCACCGAACACAAATATCAAGCACAAGTCAAAAGGTCTTGAACGGGTTGTATTGGGGCTAGGCTAAGGGGTATGAAATGGGATGCTTTGAAAGTGGCTAAGGTGATAAAAACTCGATTTGTTTTACACAAACACTATACTAGCATAATCGACTACGAAACAATAACTAAGAGGCAAAAGTTTTCCGCCTTTTATTCAACAACTATCAACACATACATTTTTCTTTTCTTTTCTCAATTGTTTTTTTACTAATCCTATAATCAAGTTTTCATCACAGGGTTAAAAATAAAAGGTTCAAAGGTCAAGGGCTAATTGGGTTGGTCAAATGAAAGGTTTAGGCTCAAAATTGGCGACTAAAGGATCGATTTCAAGTAAGGTATATAAATGGTGTAAATTAAAAAGGTTTTCCTAATGCCTTAATCATTCTTGTGCTCATATTCAGTCTATGGTCTCAAACGTATCAAAAGTTGCAAGTTCTGCAATACATGACTAATGGTCCACTCAACCAAAAAAAATATATGCATATATGATATGTAAAAGTGGCTCAAGATATCACGTATAGAAGGTATGGTATGCGATATGTATAAAGTGCAAGTTTCTTAGGCGGATTATTCCCAAATAACCACCCGTTAAATACCGATCATGTTACTAATTTGAACTTGACCATGACAAAAGACCACATGGGTTATGTCATCCCTCATTAACTTAGTTACTTGTGCTTCTTAGACCGCTTAAAACAAAGACATTTTGAAAAAAAAATTGAATTTTTCCCCCATCCCCACACTTGAGATCAACATTGTCCTCAATGTATAGTGTATAAATGAATAAGTCAAAATTGAAAAAAAAAACTTTTTCTCCCCATCCCCACACTTGAGGTCAACATTGTCCTCAATGTGTAGGAATGAAGCTTTTAAAACACACAAGGGATGTGACACGACTAACTTCCCAAAATTTCACTCCGAAAACTAAAATACAAAGTACAATCCACTTATTAAACAAAAACGAATCAAAGCTAAAGGAAATGTATGCACCTGGTTTTTCGCTCATATTCGTGTGCTCTTCAACTTCAACAAAAATGGTAGTCTCGCGAACACAATGCACCTACAAATTTCAATCTTCGTGTAAAAGCGAGCTTCTCACAACTACAAAAATTTGTTAGTGACTTAGTTCTACCATTTTTATTAAAATAATTATCAAGGCATATAATTTATTCAACATTGATCTTGTGGAAAAAATTTTACAACAACAACCTAAACTCACTTTCGTAGGAATCACGGTTGCATTTAGCGTATGCAACAAGCACTTTTAAACTTCCGATAGCTCGGAAGGACGAGTAGGTCTCTTGAGGGTTATCTAGAGAACACACCCACAAAGTTCATTTATCTACTAACTGTTAAACGAAACACAAAATGAATGAATACACAAAAATATACAACAAATAACATACCACCTCATGGTGGTCGAACGGAGTGTTTGTCGCCCACGAACTTTTTCACATCACCGACCGGTGACTCATACCATTTATTTCCAAACGGGCCAAACCTCCTTAATTCTTCATCTGCTTCTTCTCTTGAGGTGACTTCTTCACCTTCTTCTTCTTGACCGGTTTCTTCTTCGATTCTCCAAACCTACCAACCATAGCATATGTCTTTTTGTTCTGATTCATGTCCACCTTAGGACACTTATCCTCACCTAGCGGGTTAGTAAATTTAGGAAAAACATTCATATTTAGTTCCCGGTCCCCAAATTTCATGCTTACCGTTCCTATTGCGCAATTTTTTATAGCATTAGCAGTTGCCAAGAACGGTCTACCCAGTATGACTATCAGTTGTGTGTCCTCAACACACCCAACATAGTCAACTACCAAAAAGTCAACTGGGTAATAGCAGTCTTCAACCTTCACTATCACATCTACCACCATCCCCTTGGATGTGTGGGAGTCTGATCGGCCAACACCACAGGGGTGTCAAACTTTTTCAAAGGACCAAAATCATATTGGTCGTATAGACTCCCAGGCAAGATGCTCACGCAAGCTCCAAGATCTAAGAGCGCCCTCTTAATTTTAAACTTACCAATTTGGATTGGAATCAAAGGGTCTCTCCCGGATCTTGAGCTTTTTGGGGGAGGGCACTCGACAAAACGACACTAACATGAGATATCAAATCAATGTCCGGTAGTTTGTTGTGCCGTTTTTCGATGCTTAACTTTTTCAAACATTCGACATGAGCAGGATCCTTTATTATGGCATCAAGCAATGGTAAATTGATTTTTGCTTGTTTAAAATTTTCCCACCTCTCGTCCTTTGGTGGGGTTTGTTTTTTCACTGTTGATGCCTTAATTTGTTTTAATAGAGCCAATGGATATGGAATCGTTTCAAACTCCACACCCATATCATTGGTCCTAAAATGCAAATCAACTAAACAACTTTCACAAAAAGACTTTTTAAAATTTTTCTTTTTCTATTTTTGATTGTGAAATTGTTTCCTGCCCATGTTCGCATTCATCGTTAAAATCCTCCACTACACCATCAACAACTTGTGGTAGTGGAGTGCCCTCAACACTATAAACCTCATCACATGGAAGAATACTTACCGCACTAATGTGCACATTTCTCACATTGTTCGTGCTTGAATTTTGATGCTTCAGGTTTACCATAGTGTCGCTTGGAAGTCTTTCACCGCTTCCTTTGAGTTGGGCTATTTCTTTCCGCAAGTTGACCCGCTTGCTTCTCCAATGCATTGTGTGACTTGTCTCGCACCTCAAACTCCTTCTTCATCTCCATTTTGATCTCTTAATTTGAATATCTAATAAATTTCATGATCGCGTCAAGTTTGGAGTTTAACGGGTCATCACCACCTGATTGAGAATTAGAATTACCACCCTCACTACCGCCTTGGTTGTAGCCCCTTTGATAATTACTTTCATGATTGTTGTACCCTTGGCCACCCCCTTGGTTGTAATTTCTTTGGTAACCGCCCGAATTTCCACTTTGGCGGTTTTGGTATGTCGGTCCTCCTTGACCACCACCTTCATTTCCCGATTGGAAATTCGGGTTCATTTGATTCGAAGCATTACCATACCGAAAGTTGGGATGATTTCTCAAACCCGGATAGTAAGTGTTGGAGTTCATATCAAACTGCTTTCTATCTCCATACACTTGGCTAACCTCTTCGGTAGTGTGTGCCATACTAACTTGACAATTCTCGGCTCGGTGACGGAGGTCACCACATTCTTTACACACGGCAAACTGTACCGCACCCACTTCTTTTTTCTTCATACGGGCCAACTCTTGTTCTAATGTTTCAATCCGGTCCTTGGAATTTGCATCGCGGTCGGGCCAAGACTTTGAGATTGGATGCTTTTTAGTTTCGGTCCGCCATAGCCACGGCCTTGGGGTTCTTACTTATCCTCTCTAAGAATTCCCAATCATCTTCCTCGTGGTTGTTCAACAACGTACCGTTACTTGCCGATTGCAAGTGTCACACCCCGACCCGCAGCGGAAGTAAAAGTCGGGGCATAATTGGGTTATCATCAAAGCTCATGACATTTACTAATAATAGGTTTCATATTTATTAAGTTGAAATTTAAAATCAAATATCCAAACACAAGGAAACATATAAGCACAAGAAAAACATTGTTCTAAACAAGCTGTATTTTATTTATCTTCTAAGGCCATTCCTATGTGTTCCTCTCCTCAGCATGTCCACCTGTATCATGTGTAAAACAAAAGTTTGGTCAAAAAAAGTTGGCAAGTGAATCTAAGTCAAACATTTAAGCAGTTTGTTATATTAGTTATTTCAACAAAAAATGTGCATGGACCATAGGTGAACATATGTATATATAGATAAAACACAAACCACATAATATCAACAATGAACATATGAACATGATGAATGATGAACTTGAGATCAAGGCTCAATCAAACGGAGCCGATCTAATGAGGCACCTGATGCTCAACTCGTATCTCACGAGGAATTGATGGGCCTTAAATGAATGATTGCACTGAAATGATAAAATGTAACACATACAACCACACAAACAAATATACAATTAGATCACATAATGGTGTTAGCACAAGTGTTCAAATAAATAAAATCTGTACGACACATGATACACCCCAAAACATGATTAAAAAGGGGAATTTGTAAGGATTCACTCACTGTGGGTGTGTTTCCTTGATTGATGCGCACGAATTGAGGATTTAACCGACGAAGGAGACTATCCTAAATAATAACAAATAATTCGATAAATATATAAAAATTAATATTTTGATTTAATACTTTTTGTTAGTTTTTTAGGTTATTTTATGGTATTTATTGGGATTTTTAAACCTAAGAAATCGTGTCTTTAAGTGTTTTTAATTGATTTTTAACTAAAATATAAATAAAAAATAATATATAAAATAAAATAAAAATAAAAAAACCTTGTCAGACCTGACAGCTGGTCTGACCGGTTCGATGTCATGTTTGGCAGCGTGTGGTGAGACTCGAACTTGTGACTTCCCGTTTACGTGCACCAGCTCTATCAACTGAGCTATGTGTCTAACCTGAAGGATAAACGATTTTAATTAATCTTATATACTAACTACAATATTTGAATTCATTTATATTAAAAAGGATTTAAAATCCTTTGAACCGGCGTGCATACCTTGTCTCGAACCCGCGATCTTAGGTTTGTTTTGCACCCAGCCCAAGTTGGGCTGGGTGACTAACCCGGTTAATACAAAAATTTTAATATACTTAAGAACTGTCTGAGAGTTGGCGTATTTGATCAAAAAGAAACCTGTTTTTATTTCAACAACACAGATCTGACCAGGTCTCGAACTCGGGATGTGTACAATATGTTTGCACACAGTCCACCAATGGGAACCCGGTTATAAACCCGGTTTTTATTATATTTAAACACTTCTTACAGTTCATCTTCTTCAACTTATTTTAAACCCAGACTGAACTTCGATCATGCCAAGTTAAAAACTATGTTGTTGCTATGCGATTTATAAATTAAACTGTTAATAACAATTTACAAGAATAACTGAAAGATTTATCGACGATCTCAGTGTTCCGGTGATGGATTCCGGCGAGCAGAGCCTCACTTGCGGCGAACAGAAACTGAATTCCGTCAAGAACAGAGGGTTTGAGCAGAGTAGTTTTCGAGTAATGATTGGAAGTGTGATTTAGAATGATTGGCAGTCGATATTTATAGGCAAAGCGGTTCTAAATTTTCGGTTTTGAAATATTGATTGAAAACAGTTTCGAAATGAATTACTTTAAAATCTTCGGTTATAACTGATGATTATACCCGTTTAGTCATAAGGAAGGTTTATTCCGAGATCTAAGCTCGTCGACAGTTTCGGATATGAAGTTTTGATTTGCAGGTTTGGCTCTTGATTCTTCTATAACAGTTATCTGTTTCTGATTCAAGTCACTAAGGTGAGTGTAGAGTAGTGGTGTTTTGTGTGTGCATACGCGGGAGATCCGGATTCGAAACCCGGCTTGTCACACCCTCAAATTTCCACGTGCGAGTTTTACCGCGAGAGGTGCGACCGACCAGGATCAAGCCACTAATCAATGTTGAACCACTATTAAAGATATCAAACGTATCACCATCAACACGATTAGTGATCTAAAGTTTAAATGTCCAAAAATATAGTTTAATCAACAGCGGAAGCAAACAATTAAAAATAAAATCCAAACGTGTTTAAAAACCATAAGTGTTTAAATAAAACCAATTCAAATAGTTAACGCCACCACGACACTCCTCCAATGCAAGCTCCTGCACTTTACCTAACGACCTGCAAAGCATGTAATAGCATGTCAACATAAAGCTGGGGAGTTCACGGTTTTTCAGTATTATTTTTCCAAAAACATAGGTGGTTAAATTACTAAATTTATAAAACACGTCATGAGGAGCTACCCCATCTTTAAGCTACTAAACTGTGTGATACAACTTTGACCGTGTAAGTTGTTTGTGCCCCAAGTCAATGTCTATCGTCACTAAACCAGTTGCCAAGGCATAAAAGTTTACACTCATCCTCCCAGGTACGGTGTGAGGTTTATTGAACCTAATAGCGCTATCAATAATATCCCGTTCGCCAGGCCCTGGCGATTAATCGGTATAATGTGTGGGGACTTATAGATAGAGTTTGTTTAGTCCGCTAAAGACATGAAATATAAATAGCATTTAACAGTATTCCATCCCCAGGAATACTAGGCAATCCCATACCTGGGAAAGTGAGGTTCCCAACCACCAGGAATACATGCTTTAAATAAAGGTGTGAACACACCTTTGTTTGCTCGGTAAGAAATAAAGTGCTAAGAGTAGCGAAGACGATCAACCGCGTCCTAAGATAGTTATCATGTATTCTATTAGAGTGAATTCATGCAACACTTACATTCCTACACGAAATCCAGCATTTTGCAAATTTTATCATAAAATACTATTTAACATGCATGTATCTATCACGACATCACTTAGCGACCACACATGTGTCACGAAAGATTCAAAATACTTTTAAATAAAAATTTAGCAATATAGTGCATTTTCGGACAGTTTTCGGAGTGTTATCCGGAAAAGTTCGTGTACCGGAAGATTCCTAAAAAATTACAGGACGTGTCAATCGGAGCATAGACTATTGTGTAAAAATTTGGTGACCAAAATCCTTAAGGATTTTCCGTGAAAAATCTTGTGCCAAACAGTTATCAGATTCGTCACTTTCTGATGGCAGCTAACGGAAAAATTCATTTAAAAATCCTCGGTTGTCCGATCGATATAATTCCAGTTGGAGGTTCTCACAGACATCTATGGCCATCTACGGTATAAATTTCATCGTCTAACAGTAAGTATTTACCCAGCTACGACTGAATACATAACACGTAAAATCTGCAGAAAAACGCAACTTTAATTGCTGAAACGAAATAATTTATTTAAAATACCAAACGATGTCCAAAAATCATGATTCCAGCGCCGTTAAAAGAGTATTTTGAAATAACACGTAATAGACTCAAGAAAATCAAATTTTGTTAAGTTATGACCCGGTTACAGCCGAGTAAAGTCGGCTGTAACTGCGTGACAGCTTACTGTTTTCGTTTTCCGGCCTCTCAATCAAATATCTAGCATCTCATAACATTAAATAACCATATATATCAAATAAACGCAGCTGAGTTACATGAAGTTTATCACCGAAACGTATATGAATACAAGGAACTAATAATAAAAACATAAGACATGGATATCTAGAGATTGAAGGGTTAGGAATGAAGGCTTGAAATTGAAATTATCTTGGAATGCTTTGAGCTCCTAACTTGCGTAACCAGAAGAATGAAGAGGGAAGGAGAGATGATCGCAATTCAGTTTATGGAATTAGGGTTGAGAGACTTTTGGGATGTTCTAACAGCACATGCTACATAATATATTATAACTTGTTTTAAACTTCCTTTGTGGGCCAATGATAACAAAAAAATATACAATACTGGGTTTCGTTGGGCTGTAGATAATTAAGTGCAAGAGGGATGTGAGTGGTGAACTTGAGAAGTGTGGAAACAAGTCCACGTTTGTTTTTCTTTATGGCCATTAAGTTTTTTTTACAATCAAAATCAACAAATTGTTATGAATATAAATATACAATTAGTCAACTAATATACATGCATAATATTCATGTTATGGTTTGGGTTTCGTACGCCTCGAGTTATGCGAGTGGGTTGAACCGACACGCCAGAGATGGTTCGGGTCGGTTCAACACGATATGGATTTGGTTCGAATACTCATTTATATAATATAAATTTGATAGGCATAAAATTAATTTATCAATTAAAATAAGTATATGATTTGATTTATAACAGTGAAACAAATGGATTTTTACCTCAAACTTACGAGTTGTCACATCATCCCCACGTTTAAAGAAATTTCGTCCCGAAATTTGCAAACAGTCGCTGAAGAAGTTAGTGCGGTTGAGCGTTTTCGCGAGGTGTCACATGGCTACTCTTTAAAATTTTTATTATTTTCTTTCTTTCTTTTTTTATATAAAGATTTAGTTATTTTCTATTTGTTGAATATTATTTTTGTCACACCCCGACCCGCAGCAGAATAATAGTCGGGGCATAATTGGGTTATCACCAAAACTCATGATGTTTACTAAAATGTTTCATATTTATTAAATCCAAATTACAACTTAAATATCCAAAAAAAATTCATACAATTACAATAAAAGGAAACTACATAATTATTCCAAAGCGTAAAGTTTTTATTCTTCTAGGCCTTCCAATGTGTTTCTTTTCTCAACTGGATCACCTGTATCATGTGTAAAACGGGGGAGATTTTGGGTCAACAAAAGTTGGCGAGTGAACCTTAATAAAATATTGTTATTAATTTCATGTTGTATTTAATATTGAAAATTTGTGCAATAATCACATGTGAGCAAACATATATATAACAAAACACAAACCACATTGGATGAGTAAATGACATGAATGATGATGTATGTGAGATCAAGGCTCAATCAAATGGAGCCGATCGAGTGACATGAATGATGATGTATGTACGAAAAAAGATGCGGGTATTTCTCGCGCATTGAGTCTTCACGTTCCCAAGTAAACTCAGGTCCTCGTTTCGACTCCCAACGTACCCTGACAATTGGAATACGACTTCGTCTTAAACGCTTCTCTCCGAAGTCCATGATTTCTACTGGTCTTTCAATGAAGTGCGTAGATTCATCGATCTGAATGTCTTCTTGCGGAATATGGATGTTTTCATCGGCGAGGCACTTCTTCAAGTTTGATACGTGGAATGTGGGATGAATTCTGTTGAGCTCTTCTGGTAGGTCAAGCTTGTATGCTACAGGACCTACCCTTTCGAGTATCTTGAAAGGTCCTACGTAGCGTGGTGCTAGCTTGCCCTTCTGGCCAGAACGAATCACTCCCTTCCACGGTGATACTTTTAAAAGTACTTGATCCCCTATGTCAAACTCCAAGGGCTTTCGTCGTATGTCTGCATAACTCTTTTGACGACTTTGAGCCGCTAGAAGATTGTTTCGAATTTGAATGACCTTGTCGGTTGTTTCTTGAATTAACTCTGGATCGGTGATTTGTGATTCCCCAATTTCGTGCCAACATACTAGAGATCGGCACTTACGACCATATAAAGCTTCGAAAGGAGCCATGCCGATACTTGAATGGTAGCTATTGTTGTACGAAAATTCAACTAATGGTAGATGAGCGTCCCAATTCCCTTTGAAGTCTATGACACATGCTCGAAGCATGTCTTCAAGAGTTTGGATGGTGCGTTCAGATTGTCCATCAGTTTGAGGATGAAAAGCGGTACTGAGGTCTAATCGTGTACCCAAAGCGGTTTGTACGGCCGCCATGTTCGTGAAGTGAAACGACCATCACGGTCTGAAATGATGCTTAAAGGTACACCATGACGGCTTACGATCTCGCTGATATAGATACGAGCTAACTTCTCGTTCTTGAAGTCCTCGCGAATCGGAATGAAGTGAGCTGATTTTGTAAGACGATCAATGATTACCCATATGGTGTCATACCCACTGGAGGTGCGAGGTAACCCGGTAATGAAATCCATGGTTATGTTTTCCCACTTCCACACAGGTATTTCGGGTTGGACTAGAAGTCCTGAAGGTCTTTGATGTTCAGCTTTTACATTGGAACAGGTAAGGCACTTGGAAACAAAAACAGCGATATCCTTTTTCATGCCAGGCCACCAGTAGGTGTATCGTAAGTCTTGATACATCTTGTCAGCTCCTGGGTGTACAGAGTAACGTGTTTTGTGCGCCTCATTCATAAATCACGAAGGTTATCGCGATCAGGAATCCATATGCGGTTTAAATAGTATAGAATACCGTCGGATTTGGTTTCGATTTTGAGTTCCGCTCCACATGACAGTTCATCGCGTACGTCGTTTTCTGTTACAGAAACATGTTGAGCTACTCGGATTCGATCTTTGATGTCGGTTATGATTTGCGAACATAGAAGACGAATGGAGTTCGCATAACCTTTTCGACTGAGTGCATCAGCCACTACGTTTGCCTTGCAAGGATGATACCGAATTTCACAGTCGTAGTCGTTAAGAAGTTCGACCCATCTTCGTTGCCTCATATTCAACTCCTTTTGGTTGAAGATATGTTGAAGACTTTTATGGTCAGTGTATATTTCACACTTGGTACCGTAGAGGTAATGTCTCCATATCTTGAGAGCAAAACAACGGCTCCAAGTTTCAGGTCGTGGGTGGTGTAATTCTTCTCATGAACTTTGAGTTGCCTAGAAGCATAGGCTATCACTTTACTCTTTGCATTAATACACAGCCTAGCCCTTGCCCTGATGCGTCGCAATATACTACAAAGTCATCGCAACCTTCAGGAAGTGTGAGGATAGGTGCGTCACAAAGTTTCTGCTTTAGAGTTTGGAAGGCCTCTTCTTGTTTAGGTCCCCAAATGAAGGATTTTCCTTTATGAGTCAAGGCGTGAGTGGTACAGCAATACGGGAAAAGTTGGCGATGAAGCGGCGATAGTAACCAGCCAAACCAAGAAATGACCTAACTTCGGTAGGGGTACGTGGTGCTTGCCATTCCTGTACTGCCTTGATTTTCGAAGGATCGACATGTATTCCCTTGTCATTAACGACATGTCCAAGGAATTGTACTTCTCTTAACCAGAATTCGCATTTTGAGAACTTAGCGTAGAGCTTTTCAGTCCTTAAGAGTGTAAGGATGAGTCGAAGGTGTCGTTCATGATCGGATTTAGACTTGGAGTGGATGAGGATGTCGTCGATGAAGACTATGACAAAGCGGTCGAGGTAGGGTTTGCATACCCTATTCATTAGATCCATGAAGACAGCTGGGGCGTTGGTTAAACCGAATGGCATGACCATGAATTCGTAATGACCATAACGAGTCCGGAAGGCGGTCTTTGGGACGTCTTCTTCATGTACTCTGAGTTGATGATAACCAGAACGAAGGTCGATTTTTGAAAAGCAGGTGGCACCTTGAAGTTGGTCTAGGAGGTCATCGATGCGAGGTAGTGGGTAGCGATTCTTAACCGTTAACTTGTTGAGTTCTCTGTAGTCGATACACATGCGAAACGTTCCATCTTTCTTCTTCACAAAAAGAACAGGTGCACCCCAAGGCGAGGAGCTAAGACGTATGAATCCTTTGTCAGTCAGTTCTTGTAGTTGACTGGCCAGCTCTTGCATTTCGGATGGGGCTAGCCTATAAGGAGATTTTGCGACTGGTGTAGCGCCAGGTACAAGATCGATGCGGAATTCGACTTCTCTCACAGGAGGGAGTCCTGAGATGTCGTCGGGAAAGACTTGTGGGAATTCCTTCACCACTGGTATATCTTCGAGTTTCTTCTCCTTGTTTCCCTTTTTGACGACGTGAGTTAGGAATGCGACATAGTTCTTGCGGATGTATTTTCGGGCTTGAAGGCAGGACATTAATTTGAGTCCTTTCGAAGGGGTTTCTCCAAAGATACGTAGGGTCTGACCGTCTGCAAGAGGAATGCGAATGAACTTTTCGCGGCATACTACTTCAGCGTGATGCTGGCTGAGCCAGTCCATACCGATTATAATATCGAAACTTCCCAACTTCATAGGAATGAGGTCAACTGGAAAATCGTGATCGTTTAGAGTGAGGGTACAAATTCGTATAATAGAATTTAATGAAACGGGCTTTCCGTCAGCAACTTCCACCGTTAGAGATTCCATGAGATTATCACGAGTTTGGTTGAGGATAGGTTCAAATTCTAAGGACACAAAACTCTTATCCGCGCCAATATCGAATAACATGGATGCATAACTACCATTGATGAGAAACGTACCGTTAACCACGTTGTTGTCAGCCCTAGCTTGGTTGGCATTGATGTCGAAAGCTCTTCCTCTAGCAGGTGGAGGAGCTTAGTTAGCTTGGTTTACCGGTGAGCTTGGGCATGGATGATGTTCACCAAGCGTGGACATGTGTTCCTAAAGTGGTTTGGGTCTCCACAGTTGTAACATGCTCGCATGGGTTGCATCATGGGGTAGTTGGGTTGGTAGTAGGATTGGGCTATATGTTGTGCAGGTGGTAGAAGTAAAGGTTGTTGGGCTTGACCCACTATCTGATGGTGGGTTTGGGTTGAGGGTTGATTGCGGTTCATTCGTTGAAGCGTGCGACAAGTTTGAATAGTGTGACCCGCACGGCCACAGCTGGTGCAATGTTGGCAAGGAGTTTCGGGAGGTGATGGTATTAACAACGGTTGCATTTTGGGTATGGGCCGGTGAATGGCTTTTTAAATGGTGTAGCTGAGGGAGCAATTTGGGTAATTGGTGCAGCAGTGATAGGAGGGTTTGTTTGTGTGACGGCAAAATTTCTGCTGTTTCGTTTCCTCTTACCAGCAAACTTTGAAGAGGAGACGGAATGATTTGGAGTTTGGGCCTCAATGGGGGCTTTCTTTTTCTCATCCTTGAATTTGCCGTTTCGGATGCGATTCTCGGTAAGTTCGGTAGCTAGTTCCATTGCGGCTTCAAGTGTTGCAGGAGAAGTGCTTAGAACCGAGTCTTGAATTTTCGAGGGGAGGCCTCGAATGTAGTGTTCAACCAAGCGGTACACGGGGGTGAACAGATTAGGGATCATTTGGTTCAGTTCGATGAAATCTTTTGTTGTAGGAAGTGTGATCTCCTTCCTTTTGTTTCAACGAGTGGAATTCATCTTCCAACTTTTTGATTTCGCTTCTTGGACAGAAGCGCCTTGTCATGAGTTCCCTTAACTCTTCCCATGTTAAGGCCATGGCATCTTCGACTCCTCGCTTACCCTTTTCTGTGTTCCACCAGGTAAGGGCTACTCCAAACAGTCTCCCTGTTGCATAACGTACCTTGCGATCCTCGGGACAATCGCAATTGAGGAAGGTGTTCTCCATTTCTTCAAACCAGTGAAGGAGGGCAGTAACACCTTCGGTCCCTTCATACTTTGGGGGATCGCAAGATTTGAAGTGTTTGTAGGAGCGCTTTTGGGAGTGAGGGTTGGCGACGCTCTGGTCTTCTTGATTGGGAGGGTTGATAGGATTTGCGGTGAGAGCTTGTTGAACTTGAATCACGATGTCAGGAAGTACCACGGCCATTTGTTTAGCAATCTGAGTGGCCAAGCGTTCATTGGATCTTCCTGACTTTCTGCCTCCACGTAGTTTCCTAGCCGACATCTACAGGAACATACATAGGAAGATTGTGAGTTTAAGAAGTTTTTAGGTGTCATGTGTCGTTAAAAGAATAAAAATAACATAACTATCAATAATGCAACTACATCCATAGGATGTCTTGGGTTTGCTCATGTTTGGGCCTCCAATGTCCCCCATACCATCGCCTGTATAGTCATGTGGGCCCCCATGACTATTGGCTTAGTAGGATTCACATTGGTGTTGGCGGTTTAACACTCGCATCACCCGAATGAAAACCATGAAATATGATTGCGAGATGTATGGTAGGAGGGTGTCCAGGTGTAGACACATTGACAACTCAAAGTGGGGTTAGCTCACACGACGTTTGGTATGGCATGCTTTGGCCTAATAGGTCCTTCGTACTCTCATCGTTAGTCCCCAGGTAGGAAAACTGGTCCTTTATTTTGGATTTATACGAATGCCAAGCCTAGACAGGACGTTCCGACTACCGGTACTCGTACCCTTCCAGTTACTACATGCCCGTCATGAGAACTCACTTTGATGTGATTTGAAAAATACAGAAATCGTTACAAAAATCATGGGAATCGTGAGGTGTCTGCTCTCATGGATATGATATGTTATGAGGATATGATTCATGATGAGCATTGTATAATAATATGTACTTATGAAGATGCTTGCATAACATTGAATGTAACAATAAACATAAAGCATATAAACATCATGATTTTTGTATGTAACGCATAAACAATTTAAAATTTTAATCAACTATAGTATAGGCTCTAAGGGTCTAATAACCTATCCTATATCCCTATAGTCATGGCTCTGATACCAATCTGTCACACCCCGACCCGCAGCGGAATAATAGTCGGGGCATAATTGGGTTATCACCAAAACTCATGATGTTTACTAAAATGTTTCATATTTATTAAATCCAAATTACAACTTAAATATCCAAACAAAATTCATACAATTACAATAAAAGGAAACTACATAATTATTCCAAAGCGTAAACTTTTTATTCTTCTAGGCCTTCCTATGTGTTTCTTGTCTCAACTGGATCACCTGTATCATGTGTAAAACGGGGGAGATTTTGGGTCAACAAAAGTTGGCGAGTGAACCTTGATAAAACATTGTTATTAATTTCTTGTTGTATTTAATATTGAACATTTGTGCAATAATCACATGTGAGCAAACATATATATATATAACGAAACACAAACCACATTGGATGAGTAAATGACATGAATGATGATGTATGTGAGATCAAGGCTCAATCAAACGGAGCCGATCGAGTGACATGAATGATGATGTATGTGAGATCAAGGCTCAATCAAACGGAGCCGATCGAATGAGGCACCTGATACTCAACCCGTATCCCATGGGGAGCTGATGGGCCTATTGAAATGCATGTACTGAAAATGATAACTTCAATCTAAACATAATTCACACAACAATTGATACATATTGGATACACATTTGATCACGGGTATGATGGATGCACAAGTGTTTAAATATAATAAGGAATTAAACGACACATGATACACCCCAAAATGTGATTAAAACGGGGAATTTGTAGAGATTTACTCACCTTGGGTGCGTTCTTTGGTGACGTTGGATGCGCACGAGTTTTGGGATTTGATCGACGAGGAAAACTAACCTAAAATAATAACGAAATGGTTCGGTAAATAAATGGATTTATTTGAGATTAATACTTTTAATTTCATAATCTTAATAGGATTTTTAGATTTATTTTTGTGAGTTTAAGGACATTTTCTAACTTTAAAAATATTATTTTTAAGTATTTTTAAATAATTTTCTGATTAAATAAATAAAAAAATGTTGACTTTTTGACTCTGACCGTTGACCGTTGACCGGTCGGATTGTGTTAATTATATGCACTGAGTGAGGTTCGAACTCGGGACCTCTCGCATACGTGCACGCAGCTCTACCAATTGAGCTACGTGTCTAACCCGAAATATTCTCTGTTTTAATTATATTTATACACTAATTAACTTTTAACTTATTTGGGTTTTTATTAAAAACGATTTATATGGCCGAACCGGTTGCAAGGACCCGGAGTCGAACTCGGGACGTTCGGTTCGAGTGCGCACAGCCCAACCAGTTGGGCTGTGTGTCATATCTGTTTAACTTATGATTTATATTATTCTTATAAACATTCTGTGACTTAATCTGATTAAGTTTTAAAAATGTTGGTTTAATTCTGAAATTCGGTAACGTGTGCGATTCGAACCCGGGACGTGTGCATTGTTTGTGCACACAGTCCACCGCTGGACTGTGTGTCTAACCCGTTCGAATATCCGTTTTTAATTATACTTATACACATGCTTTAACTTCATCTTCTTCGTTTATCGAATTACCGAACAGTGAATTGACTGTTTGTTTAACTGACCAACTACACTTATGATTGACTGAATTGAAGTAAAAGAAAGGAATTTAGGAATAAGATGTACCAATCACAGAGTGTCTTCTTCAGATTTTCCAGCGAAATTCGTCGGCTCCGATTTGTGACTTCTCGACTGAATATGATGATTAACAGTTTAGAACCTTTGTTTGAACAATTAAAGTATGAACTAAGAGATAGCAGAGAAGTTTAGACAGATATATCGGTCGAGGAATGAATATGGTTTTCTGATGATCAATTCCGGCGAGGTTCCGACGAAATTGGCAATCTCCGGCGACGAGCTTCTGTGAAATTTCAACTACGAAAAGTGTGTGGTTCTGAGCGAAAGGATTCCCGGAAGGTTGAGTGAGTATTTATAGGAAGAGATCTGAGTGAATTGGGTCCGATTTTGGGTCTTCATTCACGGTCAAAGTTTCTCCGGCGGTTATGTCCGCAATTGACTGTTAGACGTCGGTTATAGTGTTTTAGTCAAAAGGAAAATGGATAAACTCGCGGATTGCCGGATTTTCCGGTGATTGCGAGTTCTGCCGCGCTGAGGTCCGGATTTTGATTTCGAGTTTTAATTTAAGTATTATTTGTTTTCAGTAATTTCACAAAGGAGTCATGTGGCGGAGCGGTGTGTTGTGTGATTGAGTTTGTGGGCGACCCGGGTTCGAAACCCGGCGTCCCCATTTAATTTTTTTCTCACAATTTACGATTATCAAATATGGTTTTTAAATTCTAATATAGTTATTAATTATGTATCGTTTAAAATTAATTTGAGCAATAAATGTGCAACGAAAAATTATAACTGGATATTCGATTAATGAACGAAGCGGGTTTTGGAAACCCGTTTTTCGACGGATGTTACAATTTTAATTATGTAATTTATTTATTAATTATGCATAGTAATAAAATAAATTATTTAATACCAATAAATGTGTAACGAAACATTAAATAGGATACTTGAATTTTCAAACGGAGCGGGTTTTTGGAACCCGTTTTACACGAATATTACAGCAAGTACTTATGATCTTCCGCATCTAATCCCCGTATGAAACACTTTAACAAGTCCCATCTAGGAATTTGATGGTGAGGGCATTTTTGAACCAACTCCTTGAAACGAGCAAGTGCCTCATGTAACAATTCTCCCGAAAACTACCGAAACGACCGAATTTCGTCTCTCGCGTTGTCGGTCTTCGCGATCGAGTAATATTCATTCAAAAACACTTGTTGCATCTCCACCCAAGTGTGATTATTATTTCTCAACTCATCGAGGTTGAGAAATTGAGCTTCGTTCGTGGAAATGCCACGATTTTGGTTAACTCCATGGTTGGCGTTAACATTTCGGTTGTTGAGGTTGGGTGGTAATGGGTTTTGTCGGTTTTGGTGTACGTTAACATTTCGGTGGAGTTACGGGTGTACGTTGGCTATTATTTTGATTTCGGCTACGGTTTTGAAATGGTGGTGTTTGTGGTCTTGAGTTGTTAACACCCCCCGATTGATGGTTTTGGGCGTTTTGGTTTTGGGGTTGGTAGTCATGATATTGGTTTTGGTTGTTGGGTTGGTTGGAGTTTTGGGGATCCATTAGAATGGGTCGAAAATGGTGTAGGTGGTGAGTGGATAATGGATGGATTAGAGACAAGAGTTGCCTCTAACCGGTTGGCTATGTCACACCCTGACCCGCAGTAGAAATGGTAGTCGGGGCATGATTGGGTTTTTTCATAAAAGCCTATGACATTTACTATAATAAATTTTCATATTTATTATTTCCAAATTAAAGGAAAAATCACAACAATCCTACTAGTACAACAACATTCATGAACTCTTTATATTTCTTCTAAGGCAATTTCCTATGTGTTCCTTGCTTCAACCTGTCCACCTGTATCATGTGTAAAAATAGGGTTTTGGGTCAACAAAAGTTGGCGAGTGAATCTTAATTAAAAATTGGAAAGAATTATTTATATTGGTTATTAAATGAAAATGTGGATAAACCAAATATGAGTATACGTATATGTAAATTTAACCACAAAACACATAATATCAATTAATGCACACACACACACATATCAAATGATGAACAATGAGATCAAGGCTCAACCAAACGGAGCCGATCTAATGAGGCACCTGATGCTTAACTCATCTCCAACGAGGAACTGATGGGCCTAATGAATGATTTGCACGCAACTTGACAAAATGTAAACACGCAACATAACAAACAACATTTACATCACACGTTTAGATCATATAATGGTAATAGCACAAGTGTTTGAATAAACGAAATGCATAAAAGACACATGATACACCCCAAAACACGAATAAAAAGGAGAATTTGTAAGAATTCACTCACAGTGGGTGCGTTTTCTCGATTGGTGAAAGAAGAGAACGGATTGAGGATTTGAACGACGAACGAATACTAACCTAAAATAATAACGCGCTAATTCGATAAATATAAACGATTTAATATTTTGATTTAATACTTTTTGTTAGGTTTTTAGGTTATTTTTGTGGGATTTTTTTTATATATACACATTCATTATATTTAAATAAAGTAAACTGATAATAAAAATAAATAATAAATAGTAGATAAATAAATAAAGAACCTGGTCAGACCTGACAAGGCAGCTCTTCCAACTGAGCTACGTGTCTAACCCGTTTAAACTCCCATTTTAATTTCTCGTATACACTTCTTACATAATTTCATAAATTGCTTATTTTAAAAAGAAGTTTAAATCATCGACCCGGTGTAATGTACTATATTCGAACCCGTGACCTGAAAGCTAACTCGCACCCAGCCCAACCAACTGGGCTGGGTGGCTAACCCATTTAAAACAAGATTTTTTTTACATTTATCATCTTACAGATGGTTGATATGTTTTGCTTAAAAATAAAACTGTTTTATTTCTGCAATACGGATGAAGACCAGACTCGAACCGGGGACTTAAGCTTCGTGTTTGCACGCAGTCCACCACTGGACTGTGTGTCTAACCCGGCAAAAACCCGATTCTAATTAAGTTTATACTTTACCCAAACTTCATCTTCTTTACAAAAGAAAAACCCACTGACCCAAAGATACCCGATTGAATTTGTAAATGCTAGATTATATGCAAATTAGTTCATTAGGATTAAGAAGGTTGAACTGTACCGAAAACAGTGGTGACGGACTCTCCGGTGACTCTTCCGGTGGGTAAACAAGAATTCTAGCGACTGAACGACTGTGACGAAACAGCAGATAAGATTTCCCGATGAACAGAGCGGATTGAGAGCCAGACCAGAGTGATATCAAATGATGTTTGAAAATGTGAGCTTGGAATGATTTGCAGGGAGTAGTTATAGGTGATTTCAATCTTGGTTTAAATTGTTCGGTTACATAAATCACGGCTATGAATGAAATAGTTTATTGTTTTCGGTTATAACTGATAATTGCCATCGATTATAACCGTTTGCAATAATCCGGAAACGTTATTCGTAAGATTTCGCGAATTTGACATCAGCGGCCGTTTTTTGAAGATGAAGCTCTGGTTCTGCCACTTTATTTGACAACACTACTATAAGGAGTATTTGATTCGGGTTTAAGCACAAAGATGTGTGCAGAGTAGCAGTGTTTTGGGTGTGTGCAAACGCGGGAGACCCCGGTTCGATTCCCGGGTTTCCCCATTTCTTTTTCTTTTTATTTTTGTTTTATATTAATGGTTAATTTAACTTACTTATTATTGTTATTTATTTATTTACTTTTTTTATTAATAAATATGGCTTAAATCCTAATAATATTTGTTAATTGGGGAAAAATAACATAATCAACCCTAATAAGTACGCATCGAACATTTTAACCAATACTTGATTAATAAACGGTGCGGGTTTTTGAAACCCGTTTACACAAATGTTACAGTATCCCCTACTTTTCAAATTTCGTCCCGAAATTTAAGTAGTGGTAGATTTGACTTGAAGGGGGCTGAGAGGTTTTCCATAAAATGCACTGATTCATAAATCTGAATATCACTTAATCATAAAAGAGAGGGGTGGTGTTTTAATTTGACAATTACATAACCAGAAGAGTGTGAAGGTTTGAATTTTAATTGAGGCGGTAACGTTCCTAGTAAAGGTTGAATACCTTGCTACAGGAATCGCTTTTTGATGCCTGAGATGAGAAACGATGATACACAGAATTGATTGACTGGATATAATCTATTGCATAAGAGTTTGGAGAGGATTAATGCGTTGAAAGGATAACGTTAGATCAGAATACAAAAACTTCAATCATGACGATATTAAACCTACACGGAACTTCTCATAACCGCCTGACAATGTTTTTGATCATTTGACAAGAATACTTATATATAGGAAGTACCAGCGGCGTATCCACCATATGCTTGTCAAATTTTCATTGGCTTTGTCAGTAAGTTGTGATTAGTTCCATGTAACTCTAAAATCTACAATTCATAAACTAACACAATAGCCAAAGCTTGAGTCTCAAATCTGAAAGAATACATGATTGGATGACGACGGTACCTCTTTGTAACATTCGTCGAAAAACGGGTTTTCCAAACCCGCTTCGTTTAATAATCAAGTATTCAGTTATAAGATTTTGTTGCGTATTTATTGTTCAGATTATTTTAAATAGTACATAATTAATAAACATTTTAGAATTTAAAAACCATAATTGATAAATAATAATAATAAGTGAATAAAAAATAAAATGGAGCTGCCGGGTCTCGAACCCGGGTCTCCCACAAACACAAACACACACCACACCACTCCGCCACACACTTCACTTGTGATAAAAACTGAATCAAATAACACTTAAAGTAAAACCCGAAATCAAAACCGGAAATCAGCGCGCCCAGAACTCGCAGTCGCCGGAAAAACCGAGATATCCGCAATTTTGGCTATTTCCTTTTGACTAAAACGCGTTAACTGATTTTGACATTAGTTATAACCGATGTCTAACCATCAATTTAAGTCATAACCGTCGGAGACCTTTGACCGTGAATCATGACCCAAATTCGAACCCAATTCAGCCTGTTCTTCCTTATAAATACCCACTCAAACTTCCTGTAAACCTTTCGCTCAGAACCGCACTCTCTTTCGAAGCTTTATTCCTTCCAAAGCTCGTCGCCGGAGATTTTCATTTTCGCCGGAATATCGCCGGAATCGCTGATCAGAAAACCGCATTTGCTCTTCAGACGGTATAATTGTCTAAACCTTCTTGCTATCTCTTGATTAATAATCAAATTGCTCAACACAATAATCGAAACTGTTAAAACAGTTCACTCAGCCAGAAATCGCAAATCAGAGCCAACGAACACTTGCCGGAAATCTGAAGAAAACTCTCTGTTTGGTATATCTTATTCTTTAATCTTTATTTTTCCTATTCCATTTCAATCGAGTATAATTTTGTTGGTCGATTAAGCAGAAACAGTCGTTTTCACTGTTCTGTGTTCTCTTAGTGAAGAAGACGAAGACAAAATGGTATATTAATGTAATTAAAATCGAGTATTTAACCGGGTTAGACACACAGTCCAGCGGTGGACTGTGTGCAAATACATAACACACGTCCCGGGTTCGAATCGCACATGTTACCGACTTTCAGAAATAAAACCAATATTTTTAAAACCTAATCAGATCAAGTCACAGTATATACATAAGAGGAATATAATACAGTAGTTAAACAGATTAGACACACAGCCCAACTGGTTGGGCTGTGCGCACTCGAACCAAAGGTCCCGAGTTCGACTCCGGGTCTCTGCAACCGGTTCGGCCATATTAAATCATTTTTAATAAAAACTAAATAAGGTTAAAGTTAATTAGTATATATATATAATTAAAACAGAGAATATTTCAGGTTAGACACGTAGCTCAGTTGGTAGAGCTGCGTGCACGTATACGAGAGGTCCCGAGTTCGAACCTCACTAGCCGCATAGAATAAACACAGTCTGACCGGTCAAGACCCGGTCAAACCTGACAAAAGTCAACCCTTTTTATTTCATTTTTATTTATTTATTTAATTGGAAAATTAATTAAAAATACTTAAAAATAGGATTTTTAAAGTTAGAAAATTTCCTTAAACTCACAAAAATAAATCTAAAAATCCCATTAAGAGCACTAATTAAAAATATTAATCTCAAATAAAATTTATTTATTTATCGAATCATTTCGTTATTATCTAGGTTAGTTTTTCTCTCGTCGATTGAATCATAAATTCGTGCGCATTCATCGTCATCAAAGAACGCACCCACTGTGAGTGAATCTCTACCAATTCCCCGTTTTAAGTGTATCATGTGTCGTACAATTCTTTTATTTTATTTAAACACTTGTGCATACATCATATCCGTGATCAACTAAACCTCCTGTTAATCATGGTTTAGTAACTCAGTTTCATATCTAATCAATCAAAACTTTTAATTGATCCGAACAGACGAAGTTCACAAAACAGAGCCGACGAATCCTTGCCGGAGTTTTGAGAAAGACACCTGATTCGGTACATTCTTTCCCCAAACCCTTTTTGTCCATTACATTTCAATCGCTGATAATTTTCGTTAATCGAATTAAACATGAAACAGTTGATAAATCGTTGTCTGTGTTCTTGAGCGAAGAAGACGAAGTCGATTATGATTATAAGATTAACTAAAATCAGTATTATGAACGGGTTAGACACACAGTCCAGCGGTGGACTGTGTGCAAACAATACACATACGTCTCGAGTTCGATCCCTATCACGACCCTATCCTCGGAAATAAAAATGTTTTTTTATAAAACCAAACCGGGTTAACTCACAGTAAGATGTTAAGTATAATAAAAACCGGAATATTAACCAGGTTAGGCACACAGTCCAGCGGTTGACTGTGTGCCAAACTAAACCACAGGTCCCGGGTTCGAGACCTGTGGAGATCACCGGTTTGATACAATTAAATCCTTTTTAAATAAATGATTTTCGGATTAAGTTAAATAGTATATAAATATAATTAAAAACAGAAATATTTCGGGTTAGACACGTAGGTCAGTTGGTAGAGCTGCGTGCACGCGTACGGGAGGTCACGGGTTCGAGTCTCACTCAGTGCAATAATATTCACGACCGAACCGGTCAACGGTCAACAGTCATGGTCAACGGTCAAAGTCAACATTTTTATATATTTTTATTTATTTAATTAATTTAAAAATCAATTAAAAATAATTAAAAAAAATGTTTTTAAAGTTGGAAAATAGCCTTAAACTCACAAAAATATATCCAAAAATCCTATTAAAATTGTTAATAAAATCCACTTATTTACCGTACCCTTTCGTTATTAATTAGGTTAGTTATTCCTCGTCGATCAATCCGCTAAACTCGTGCGCATTCAACATCATCAACCGAACACACCCAATGTGAGTGAACCTCTACCAATTTCCCGTTTTAATCACATTTTGGGGTGTATCAAGTGTCGCTATTATTATTTAAATTAAACACTTGTGCATCCATCGTATTCATGATCAAATTTGTTGCCAATATGTATATAAATTGTTCGTGTGGTTAATGTTTAGATTTAAAGTTATCATTTTCAGTACATACATTATCATAGGCCGCCGCTCCCCATTACCTATGAGCGTGAGCTGTTCCCCATTACCTATGAGCGTGAACGAGGCGTGGCCAACATAAGATCGACACCGTTTGATTGAGCCTTGATTTCACATACAACATCATAGGCCGTCCGTTCCCCATTACCTATGAGCGTGAACGAGACGTTGCCAACATATACATTGTCATTCATATCATATACTCATGCAAGGTGTTTGTGATTGTTTGTTTACATACGTTTGTTCATATATGATTATTGCACAATTTTTCCATATTAAATACAACAAGGAATCGATAACAAATGTTTTTAATAAGGTTCACTCGCCAACTTTTGTTGACCCAAAATTCCCCATTTTTTTACACTTGATACAGGTGATCAAGTTGAAGCAAGAAACATATAGGGCGGCCTAGAAGAATAAACCAGTTTAGATTTTGGATTGTTTTAGTTAATTTTTCCTTTCCTTGTATTGTATGAATTTGACTTGAAACTTTGAGATGTAATTTGAATTTAATAAATATGAAACATATTAGTAAACATCATGAGCTTTGGTGATAACCCAATTATGCCCCGACTCTTATTCCGCTGCGGGTCGGGGTGTGACAGATTGGTATCAGAGCCATGACTGTAGGGATATAGGATAGGTTATTAGACCCTTAGAGCCTATACTATAGTTGATTAGAATTTTTAAATTGTTTGTGTGTTACATGCAAAATTCATGATGTTTGTATGCTTTATATTTATTGTTACATTCAATGTTATGCAAGCATGTTCATAAGTACATATTATTATTATATGCCTATCATGAATCATATTCTCATAACATATCATATTCATGGGAGCACACACCTCACAATTCATATGATTTTTACAACGATTTATTGTATTTTCAAATCACATCAAAGTGAGTTCTCATGACGGGCATGTAGTAACTGGAAGGGTACGAGTACCGGTAGTCGGAACGTCCTGTCTAGGCTTGGCATTCGTATAAATCCAAAATAAAGGACCAGTTTGCCTACCTGCGGACTAACGATGAGAGTACGAAGGACCTATTAGGCCAAAGCATGCTATACCAAACGTCGTGTGAGCTAACACCACTTTGAGTTGTCATTGTGTCTACACCTGGACACCCTCCGACCATACATCTCGCAAACATATTTCATGGTTTTCATTCGGGTGAGTCGAGTGTTAAACCGCCAATACAATGCGAATCCTACTAAGCCAATAGTCATGGGGGCCCACATGACTGTACAGGCGATGGTATGGGGGACATTGGAGGCCTAAACATGAGCAAACCCAAGACATCCTATGGATGTAGTGCATTATTGATGATTATGTTATTTTATTATTTTAAACGGCACATGACACCTAAACACTCCTTAACTCACCATCTTCCTATGTATATTCCTGTAGATGTCGGCTAGGCAGCTACGTGGAGGTCGAAAGTCAGGAAGGTCAACGAACGCTTGGCCACTCAAATTGCAAAACAAATGGCCGCGGTGCTTCCTGATATTGTAATTCAAGTCCAACAAGCTCTCACCGCGAATCCTATCAACCCACCCAATCAAGAGGATCAAAACATCAACAACCCTCCCTCCAAGAAGTGCTCCTACAAACACTTCAAATCTTGCGATCCCCCAAAGTATGAAGGGACCGAAGGTGTCACCGCTCTCCTCCACTGGTTTGAGGAAATGGAAAACACCTTCCTCAATTGTGATTGTCCCGAGGATCGCAAGGTAGTTACGCAACCGGGAGATTATTTGGGGTAGCCCTGACCTGGTGGAACACCGAGAAGGGTAAGAGAGGAGTTGAAGACGCTATGGTCTTAACGTGGGAAGAGTTAAGGAAATAATGACAAAACGCTTCTGCCCAAGAAGCGAACTCAAGAAGTTGGAAGATGAATTCCACTCGCTGAAGCAAAAGGAAGGAGACCATACTTCCTACAACAAAAGATTTCTTGAGCTGAACCAGATGGTTCCTAACTTGTTCACCCCAGTATACCGCTTGGTTGAACACTATATTCGAGGCCTCCCCTCGATAATTCAAGACTCGGTTCTCAGCACTTCGCCTACAACTCTCGAAGCTGCTATGGAATTGGCTACCGAACTTACCGAGAATCGCATCAGAAACGGTAAATTCAAGGAGGAGAAAAAGAAAGCCCCCGTTGAGGGCCAAACTTCAAACCATTCCACCTCCTCCTCAAAGTTTTCTAACAAGAGGAAACGAAATACCAGAAACTTTGCTGTCACCCAAACAAATTTCCCTATCCCTGCTGCACCCATTACTCAAGTTGCCCCTCACCCGCACCATACAAAAGGCCATACTCCGGCCCCTACCCAAAATGCACCCGTTGCCAATACCATCACTCTCCTGAACACCCTTGTCAATATTGCACCAGCTGTGGCCGTGCAGGTCACACCATCTAAACCTGTCGCTCTCTGCAGCGAATGAACCGCAACCAACCCACAACCCAAACCCACCATCAAATAATGGGTCCAGCCCAACAACCCCTACTACTACCACCTACACAACATACGGCCCAAACCTACTACCAACCCAACTACCCCATGATGCAACCCATGCGGGCTTGCTACAATTGTGGAGACCCAAACCACTTTAGAAACACTTGTCCACGCTTGGTGAACATCATACATGCTCAAGCTCAAGCAAATCCGGTGAACCAAGCTAACCAAGCTCCTCCACCTGCTAGAGGAAGAGCTTTTAACATCAACGCCAACCAAGCTAGGGCCGACAACAACGTGGTTAACGGTACGTTTCTCATCAATGGTAGTTATGCATCCATGTTATTTGATATTGGCGCGGATAAGAGTTTTGTATCCTTAGAATTTGAACCCATCCTCAACCAAACTCGTGATAAACTTATGGAATCCATAACGGTGGAAGTTGCTGACGAAAAACCGGTCTCATTAAACTCCATTATCCGAAACTGTACTCTCACTCTAAATGATCACGATTTTCCAGTTGACCTCATTCCTATGAAGTTGGGAAGTTTTGACATTATAATCGGCATGGACTGGCTCAGCCAACATCATGCTGAAGTAGTTTGCCGCGAAAAGTTCATTCGCATTCCTCTTGCAGACGGTCAAACCCTACGAATCTTTGGAGAAACCCTTTCTAAAGGACTCAAACTGATGTCCTGTCTTCAAGCCCGAAAATATCTCCGCAAGAATTATGTCGCATTCCTAACTCACGTTGTCAAGAAGGGAAACAAAGAGAAGAAACTCGAAGATATACCTGTAGTGAAAGAATTCCCGCAAGTCTTTCCCGATGACATCTCAGGACTTCCTCCCATGAGAGACGTCGAATTCCGCATTGATCTTATACATGGCGCTACACCCGTCGCGAAATCTCCTTATAGGTTAGCCCCATCCGAAATGCAAGAGCTGGCCAGTCAATTACAAGAACTGACCGACAAAGTATTCATACGTCCTAGCTCATCGCCTTGGGGTGCACCTGTTCTGTTTGTGAAGAAGAAAGATGGAACGTTTCGCATGTGTATCGATTACAGAGAACTCAACAAATTAACGGTCAAGAACCGCTATCCATTACCTCGCATCGATGATCTTCTAGACCAACTCCAGGGTGCCACCTGTTTTTCAAAGATCGACCTTCGTTCTGGCTATCATCAACTCAGAGTACATGAAGAAGACGTCCCAAAGACCGCCTTCCGAACTCGTTATGGTCATTATGAATTCATGGTCATGCCATTTGGTCTAACCAACGCTCCAGCTGTCTTCATGGATCTAATGAACAGAGTCTGCAAACCCTATCTCGATCGTTTTGTTATAGTCTTCATCGACGACATTCTCATTTACTCAAAGTCTAAGACTGATCATGAACGACACCTTCGACTCATCCTCACACTCTTAAGAACCGAAAAGCTCTACGCTAAATTCTCCAAATGCGAATTCTGGTTAAGAGAAGTACAATTCCTTGGACAAGTCGTCAATGACAAGGGAATACATGTCGACCCCTCAAAGATCAAAGCAGTACAAGAATGGCAAGCGCCACGTACACCAACCGAAGTAAGATCATTCCTTGGTTTGGCTGGTTACTATCGCCGTTTCATTTCAAATTTCTCTCGTATCGCTGTACCACTCACGGCTTTGACACATAAAGGAAAACCCTTCATATGGGGACCTAAACAAGAAGAAGCCTTCCAAACCCTTAAGCAAAAGTTTTGTGACGCACCTATCCTCACCCTCCCCGAAGGTTGCGATGACTTTGTAGTATATTGCGACGCATCAGGGCAGGGACTAGGCTGTGTATTAATGCAAAGGGGAAAAGTGATAGCCTATGCTTCTAGGCAACTCAAAACTCATGAGAAGAACTATACTACCCACGACCTAGAACTTGGAGCCGTTGTGTTCGCTCTTAAGATATGGAGACATTACCTCTACGGTACCAAGTGTGAAATATACACTGACCACAAGAGCCTCCAACATATCTTTAACCAAAAGGAGTTGAATATGAGGCAACGAAGATGGGTCGAACTTCTTAATGAATACGACTGTGAAATTCGGTATCATCCTGGCAAGGCAAATGTGGTGGCCGATGCACTCAGTCGAAAGGGTTATGCGAACTCCATTCGTCTTCTATGTTCGCAAATCATAACCGACATCAAAGATCAAATCCGAGAAGCTCAACATGTTTCCATAACAGAATACGACATACGCAATGAGTTATCTTGTGGAGCAGAACTTAAACTTGAAACAAAATCTGACGGCATTCTGTATTATCTAGATCGCATATGGATTCCCGATCACAATAACCTTCGCGATTTCCTTATGAAAGAGGCGCACAAGACACGATACTCTGTACACCCGGGAGCCGACAAGATGTATCAAGACCTTCGATACACCTACTGGTGGCCTGGCATGAAAAAGGATATTGCTGCTTTTGTTTCCAAGTGCCTTACCTGTTCTAAATTCAAGGCTGAACATCAAAGACCCTCAGGACTTCTAGTCCAACCTGAAATACCTGTATGGAAGTGGGAAAACATAACCATGGACTTCATTACCGGGTTACCTCGCACTTCTAGTGGGTATGACACCATATGGGTAATCATTGATCGTCTTACAAAATCAGCTCACTTCATTCCGATTCGCGAGGACTTCAAGAATGAGAAGTTAGCTCGTATCTACATCAGCAAAATCGTAAGCCGTCATGGTGTACCGTTAAGCATTATTTCAGATCGTGATGGACGTTTCACTTCACGAACATGGCAAGCCGTACAAGCCGCTTTGGGTACACGATTAGACCTCAGTACCGCTTATCATCCTCAAACTGATGGACAATCTGAACGCACCATTCAAACTCTTGAAGACATGCTTCGAGCATGTGTCATAGACTTCAAAGGGAATTGGGACGCTCATCTACCATTAGTTGAATTTTCGTACAAACAGCTATCATTCAAGTATCAGCATGGCACCTTTCGAAGCATTATATGGTCGTAAGTGCCGATCACCAATATGTTGGCACGAAATTGGAGAAGCTCAAATCACCGGTCCATAATTAATACAAGAAACAACAGACAAGATTCATCAAATTCGAAACAACCTTCTAGCGGCGCAAAGTCGTCAAAAGAGTTATGCAAACAAACGACGAAAGCCCTTGGAGTTTAACATTGGTGACAGAGTACTTTTAAAAGTATCACCGTGGAAGGGAGTGGTTCGTTTTGGCCAAAAAGGCAGGCTAGCACCACGCTACGTAGGACCTTTCAAGATACTCGAAAGAGTAGGACCTGTAGCATACAAGCTTGACCTACCAGAGGAACTCAACAGAATTCATCCCACATTCCACGTATCGAACTTGAAGAAGTGCCTAGCCGATGAAAATCTCCATATTCCTCTAGAAGACATTCAAGTCGATGAATCTATGCATTTCATTGAAAGACCAGTAGAAATTATGGACTTCGGAGAGAAACGTTTAAGACGAAGCCGCATTCCAATTGTCAGGGTACGCTGGGAGTCAAAACGAGGACCTGAGTTTACTTGGGAACGTGAAGACTCAATGCGCGAGAAATACCCACAATTTTTCCTGTTACCACTACTACTTAAATTTCGGGACGAAATTTCTAAAAAGTAGGGGATACTGTAACATCCGTCGAAAAACGGGTTTTCAAAACCCGCTTCGTTTATAAATCGAATAGTCACGTTGCTTATTTATGACTTATTTTAATGTTAAATGATACATAACTAATAAACAAATTAGAATTTATAAACTATAATTGTTAAAAAGTAAAAATAAAATCATTAAAAAGACAAACAGGCTGCCGGGATTCGAACCCGGGTCAGCCGGGAACCTCAAAGTCTTAACTCACATACACCAAACCACTCCGCCACTTGTGTTCTTTGGTGATATATCGAAACAATTAATTCATGTAACAAAACTCGTTTTCAAAAACAGTCAACGACGCGCCCATTTCGTCGCCGGAAATCCCGACGACTTTGCCAATTATTGTCGGTTTCATTTGACTTAGCGTGCGTATTAACACTTACATCGGTTATAACCGATGTCCAGTTCCACGACATCAGTCATAACCGCCGGAGAATAATTGACCAACGAATCAAGACAGAAATCGGACTCAATTCATCGATATTCTTTCCTATAAATACACACCCTAGCATCTAGTAATCATTTCGCTCAAAATCATACCAATTCTCGAAGCAATTTCACTCGCCGGAACTTTTCTGCCATTACCGGACTTTCGCCGGAAAACCGAGACTCACATCAACATAGTAAATACCTCGACTCTTTCTTTTTCAATCCATTGTTAGACCATTACTAACATCAATTCATCACCCAGAATCAATTCCAGACGACGTTGTCGGATATTCTGTACTCGCCGGAAAATCGTTGGAACTTCCGAACTCACGCTGTTAATCGGTATGATCAACTAAACCTCCTGTTAATCATGGTTTAGTAACTCAGTTTCATATCTAATCAATCAAAACTTTTAATTGATCCGAACAGACGAAGTTCACAAAACAGAGCCGACGAATCCTTGCTGGAGTTTTGAGAAAGACACCTGATTCGGTACATTCTTTCCCCAAACCCTCTTTGTCCATTACATTTCAATCGCTGATAATTTTCGTTAATCGAATTAAACATGAAACAGTTGATAAATCGTTGTCTGTGTTCTTGAGCGAAGAAGACGAAGTCGATTATAATTATAAGATTAACTAAAATCAGTATTATGAACGGGTTAGACACACAGTCCAGCGGTGGACTGTGTGCAAACAATACACATACGTCTCGAGTTCGATCCCTATCACGACCCTATCCTCGGAAATAAAAATGTTTTTTTTAAAACCAAACCGGGTTAACTCACAGTAAGATGTTAAGTATAATAAAAACCGGAATATTAACCAGGTTAGGCACACAGTCCAGCGGTGGACTGTGTGCCAAACTAAACCACAGGTCCCGGGTTCGAGACCTGTGGAGATCACCGGTTTGATACAATTAAATCCTTTTTAAATAAATGATTTTCGGATTAAGTTAAATAGTATATAAATATAATTAAAAACAGAAATATTTCGGGTTAGACACGTAGCTCAGTTGGTAGAGCTGCGTGCACGCGTACGGGAGGTCACGGGTTCGAGTCTTACTCAGTGCAATAATATTCACGACCGAACCGGTCAACGGTCAACGTTCAACAGTCATGGTCAACGGTCAAAGTCAACATTTTTATATATTTTTATTTATTTATTTAATTTAAAAATCAATTAAAAATAATTAAAAAAAATGTTTTTAAAGTTAGAAAATAGCCTTAAACTCACAAAAATATATCCAAAAATCCTATTAAAATTGTTAATAAAATCCACTTATTTACCATACCCTTTCGTTATTAATTAGGTTAGTTATTCCTCGTCGATCAATCCGCTAAACTCGTGCGCATTCAACATCATCAACCGAACACACCCAATGTGAGTGAACCTCTACCAATTCCTCGTTTTAATCACATTTTGGGGGGTATCATGTGTCGCTATTATTATTTAAATTAAACACTTGTGCATCCATCGTATTCATGATCAAATTTGTTGCCAATATGTATATAAATTGTTCGTGTGGTTAATGTTTAGATTTAAAGTTATCATTTTCAGTACATACATTATCATAGGCCGCCGCTCCCCATTACCTATGAGCGTGAGCTGTTCCCCATTACCTATGAGCGTGAACGAGGCGTTGCCAACATAAGATCGACATCGTTTGATTGAGCCTTGATCTCACATACATCATCATAGGCCGTCCGTTCCCCATTACCTATGAGCGTGAACGAGACGTTGCCAACATATACATTGTCATTCATATCATATACTCATGCAAGGTGTTTGTGATTGTTTATTTACATACGTTTGTTCATATATGATTATTGCACAATTTTTCCATATTAAATACAACAAGGAATCGATAACAAATGTTTTTAATAAGGTTCACTCGCCAACTTTTGTTGACCCAAAATTCCCCATTTTTTTACACACGATACAGGTGATCAAGTTGAAGCAAGAAACATATAGGGCGGCCTAGAAGAATAAACCAGTTTAGATTTTGGATTGTCTTAGTTAATTTTTCCTTTCCTTGTATTGTATGAATTTGACTTGAAACTTTGAGATGTAATTTAAATTTAATAAATATGAAACATATTAGTAAACATCATGAGCTTTGGTGATAACCCAATTATGCCCCGACTCTTATTCCGCTGCGGGTCGGGGTGTGACAGGATACGGGTTGAGCATCAGGAGCCTCATTAGATCGGCTCCGTTTGATTGAGCCTTGATCTCACATACATCATCATTCATGTCATATACTCATCCAAAGTGGTTTGTGATTGTTTATCTATATATGTTTGCTCACATGTGATTATTGCACGAATTTTCTGTATTAAATAAAACAAGAAATTAGTAAAAATGTTTTATCAAGGTTCACTCGCCAACTTTTGTTGACCCAAAATCTCCCCCGCTTTACACATGATACAGGTGATCCAGCTGAGACAGGAAACACTTAGGAAGGCCTAGAAGAATAAACAAGTTTATGCTTTGGAATAATTATGTAGTTTCATTTTCTTGTAATTGTATGAATTTTGTTTTGGATGTTTAAGTTTGTAATTTGAATTTAATAAATATGAAACATCTTAATAAACATCATGAGCTTTGGTGATAACCCAGTTATGCCCCGACTTTTATTCCGCTGCGAGTCGGGGTGTGACACTCTTCTCGTTTGTTATGATGAAGGGATCAGTCTATGAAAAAGTGAGACACAACCCAACTTCTTTAAATGATGAGACGAGATGCGTCGTGATGTGGGATGATATGAAAATTAAATCGATGAGTAAAGACATGAAATAAAACAATAATATCAATTTGCATTAAAAATCTTGGATACTTAAATTCCCAAATTAAAACAGGGATACACAAAGATTAAGATTTATAGAAAACATTAAAAACCAAACGGTTGGAGCTGAGTCTTAACTCTTGGTGATGGAAGGCTAGTTAGGTTGCTCGTTTGCGTCGTTATTATCTTCAACTGGGTTGGCGTTGATGTTATAAGCTCTTCCTCTCGCTAGTGGTGGTGCTGGGTTTACTTGATTTGCTTGGTTAACTGGGTTTGCTTGAGCTTGGGCGTTTATGATGTTAACCAATCTAGGGCACATGTTTCTAAAATGAGTAGGGTCACCACAATTAAAGCAAGCTCGAACATGTGGAACCATGGGGTATTGGGGTTGTTGATAGGGTTGGATCATGTTTTGAGCAGGGGGTGGAGCTTGGTTTTGAGGGGTACGACAAGTTTTGCTCAAATGACCATAACGCCCACAATTAGCACATAGTCGACAAGGTATGGTAGGTTGATGGTGATAAAAGCAAGTGTTGCATTAAGGATGAGGACCAGTGTAAGGTCTCTTATTTGAGTAAGTAGGATTGGGTGCTACTTGGGTGATTGGGATAGCTTGAAGTGGTACGGCTTGTGGAGCTGGTTGATTGCCTTGAGTGACAGCGAAATTTTGCCCATCTCGTTTTCTCTTAGAAGTGGGTTGAGAAGAAGATTCGGTTTGGGTTGAGTTTGAGGTTTTGGTTGATGCTTTATCCTTCTTCTTCTCCTCCTTGAAGTCTCCATTCCTAATGTGGTTTTCGGTGAGCTCTGTAGCTAACTCCATTGCTGCTTCCAAAGTTGCAGGGGTGGTACTTATTACAGAGTCCTGAATATTTGAAGGAAGACCCCGAATGTAGTGTTCAATCAGACGGTAGAAGGGGAGTGAACAAGTTGGGTACCATTTGATTCAACTCAAGAAATCTCTTGTTGTATGTGGTGTGGTCGCCCTCCTTTTGTTTCAAAGAGTAGAACTCATCTTCTAATTTCTTGATTTCGCTTCCTGGACAGAAACGTCTTGTCATGATCTCCCTCAACTCTTCCCAAGTCAAAGTCATAGCAACCTCAGCACCTCGCTTGCCCTTTTCTGTATTCCACCATGTAAGTGCTACTCTGAACAAACGACCAGTAGCATATCGCACCTTGCGATCATCGGGGCAGTTGCAATTGAGAAGGGTGTTTTCCATCTCCTCAAACCAATGGAGGAGAGCGATGACACCTTTAGTCCCTTCGTATTTTGGGGGATCGCAGGATTTGAAATGCTTGTAGGTGCATTTAGTGGTATTTGGGGGAGGGTTGGCAACGTTTTGACCTTCTTGATTGATTGGGTTGATGGGATTAGTGGTAAGGGCTTGTTGGACTTGAACTACGATGTTGGGTATTACGGCGGCCATTTGTTGAGCGATTTGGGCAGCTATGCGCTCGCGGGATTTTCCTGATCTCCTACCTCTACGAGAGTGACTAGAAGACATTTACAAGGAATACGTATCGAGAGTATGAGTTTGACATATAGGTGTCATGTGTCGTATAAAATGAACATCCCCAAAACAAATGAAAAATAAATTTGCTACATCCATAAGATGTCTTGGGCTTTGTTCATGTTTGGGCTCCCATATGTCCCCATACTTGGTCTTGGTAGTCATGTGGGCCCCCATGACTACTGGGCTCTGGTAGGGTTCATATTAGTGTTGCCCTGTTAACATTCACGCTACCCGAATGAAAATTGTAAAAACATGATTGCAAAGTATAAAGTCGGAGGGTGTCCTGGTATAGACACAATGACAACTCAAAGTGGGGTTAGTTCGAACGACGTTTGGTGTGGCATGCTTTGGCCTAATAGGTCCTTCGTACTCTCATTGTTAGTCCCCAGGTAGGCAAACTAGTCCTTTATATTGGATTTATACGAATGCCAACCTAAACAGGACGTTTTGACTACCGGTACTCGTACCCTTCCAGTTACTACATGCCTATCGTAGAACTTACTTTGATGAGATTGATAAAAAACGAAAACACCACAAAGCCTTGAATAAAGAAAATATGAGAATGAATTGAGAATTGAAACGTGCGTGATGAATGTATATGTAAGCATGTTATATTTGGCAACAAGTATAACTCATTAAGTATCACACAGAACGATAGTGGAAGTGTTTGCATGCATTTGTGTGTGTAATAAATATGAAACAAATAAACATCATGAGTTTGCATGTAACCACATAAGCAATTAAAATCTAATCAACTATAGTATAGGCTCTAAGGGTCTAATAACATATCTTATATCTCTATAGTCAAGAGCTCTGATACCAATCTGTCACACCCTGACTCGCAGCGGAAACGGTAGTCGGGGCATGATTGGGTTTTCATCAAAGCTAATGACATTTACTATAAATAAGTTTCATATTTATTATTTCCAATTTAAAGGAAAAATCACAACAATCCTACTAGTAAAACAACATTCATGAACTCTTTATATTTCTTCTAAGGCAATTTCCTATGTGTTCCTTGCTTCAACCTGTCCACCTGTATCATGTGTAAAAATAGGGTTTTGGGTCAACAAAAGTTGGCGAGTGAATCTTAATTAAAAATTGGAAAGAATTATTTATATTGGTTATTAAATGAAAATATGCATAAACCAAATATGAGTATACGTATATGTAAATTTAACCACAAAACACATAATATCAATTATTGCACACACACACACATATATCAAATGATGAACAATGAGATCAAGGCTCAATCAAACGGAGCCGATCTAATGAGGCACCTGATGTTCAACTCGTCTCCAACGAGGAACTGATGGGCCTAATGAATGATTTGCACGCAACTTGACAAAATGTAAACACGCAACACAACAAACAACATTTACATCACACGTTTAGATCATATAATGGTAATAGCACAAGTGTTTGAATAAACGAAATGTATAAATGACACATGATACACCCCAAAACATAAATAAAAAGGGGAATTTGTAAGAATTCACTCACAGTGGGTGCGTTTTCTCGATTGGTGAAAGATGAGAACGGATTGAGGATTTGAACGACGAACGAATACTAACCTAAAATAATAACGCGATAATTCGATAAATATAAACGATTTAATATTTTGATTTAGTACTTTTTGTTAGGTTTTTAGGTTATTTTTGTGGGATTTTTTTTATATACACAATCATTAATATTTAAATAAAGTAAACTGATAATAAAAATAAATAATAAATAAATAAATAAAGAACCTGGTCAGACCTGACAAGGAGGGGTCTGACTGGTTTTTAAGTGGTATTGGCAGCGTGTATTAGGATTCGAACTCGTGACCTTCCGCTTACGTGCACGCAGCTCTTCCAACTGAGCTACGTGTCTAACCCGTTTAAACTCCCATTTTAATTTATCGTATACACTTCTTACATAATTTCATAAATTGCTTACTTTAAAAAGAAGTTTAAATCATCGACCTTGTGTAATGTACTAGATTCGAACCCGTGACTTGAAAGCTAACTCGCACCCAGCCCAACCAACTGGGCTGGGTGGCTAACCCATTTAAAACAAGATTTTTTTTACATTTATCATCTTACAGATGGTTGATATGTTTTGCTTAAAAATAAAACTGTTTTATTTCTGCAATACGGATGAAGACCAGACTCGAAACGGGGACTTAAGCTTCGTGTTTGCACGCAGTCCACCACTGGACTGTGTGTCTAACCCGGCTAAAACCCGATTCTTATTAAGTTTATACTTTACCCAAACTTCATCTTCTCTACAAAAGAAAAACCCACTGACCCAAAGACACCCGATTGAATTTGCAAATGCTAGATTATATGCAAATTATTTCATTAGGATTAAGAAGGTTGAACTGTACCGAAAACAGTGGTGACGGACTCTTCGGTGACTCTTCCGGTGGGTAAACAAGAATTCCGGCGACTGAACGACTCCGGCGAAACAGCAGATAAGATTTCCCGATGAACAGAGAGGATTGAGAGTGAGACCAGAGTGATATCAAATGATTTTTGAAATGTGAGCTTGGAATGATTTGCAGGGGGTAGTCATAGGTGATTTCAATCTTTGTTTAAATTGTTCGGTGACATAAATCACGGCTATGAATAAAATAGTTTAATGTTTTCGGTTATAACTGATAATTGCCATCGATTATAACCGTTTGCAATAATCAGGAAACGTTATTCCTAAGATTTCGCGAATTTGACATCAGCAGCCGTTTTTGAAGATGAAGCTCTGGTTCTGCCAATTTATTTGACAACACTACTATAAGCAGTATTTGATTCGGGTTTAAGCACAAAGATGTGTGCAGAGTAGCGGTGTTTTGGATGTGTGCAAACGTGGGATACCCCGGTTCGATTCCCGGTTTCCCCATTTCTTTTTATTTTAAATTTTTTTTATTATATTAATGGTTAGTTTAACTTACTTATTATTGTTATTTATTTATTTACTTTTTTTATTAATAAATATGGCTTAAATCCTAATAATATTTGTTAATTGGGGCAAAAAAAAACATAATCAACCCTAATAAGTACGCATCGAACATTTTAACCAATACTTGATTAATAAACGGAGCGGGTTTTTGAAACCCATTTACACAAATGTTACAGGCTAAGTTTCTTCTAATGACCCGCTCGATCTCCGGTTCGAACACTAACGGCGAGGTCCTCCCTGAATTCCGTGTATGCATGCACTACCTGTATCCTGCACAACACACCAATATAACACAAAAGCAAAGACGATAATAAGAAATAAGTACTTTAAACAGTTAATCATAAAATCAAACAATTCCAAACACAAAGCGCACGAACTCCCCGGCAACGGCGCCAAAATTTGATCGGGGTGTCGTGCCCCGGTCAAGATATTATTTTTATGCCCGAATTACCCTTAACAATGTGCTAGTGGTAGTAAGTGGTCGAACCACGAAGAGTTTGTGGTTTGCGGTTGGACGTGATTGATTTTAAGTGCAAATGTCACTTTTATGAAGTTTATTACTATGAATGTTTCAATGTTTAGTTGTTGGAAATGGATGTCGGAATGTTCCAACAAAATTGAGTTGACTACTTAATACTAACTTAATTGAATACACGAAAATTGAATTACTTGATTAAAACAAGGGTTTGAAACAAGGTTCACACCCGGTTCGGTAATGCATATCCTAGGGTTCCTACACGTTTTAGTTTCAATTCAATTGCAACAATGATCACGAGTTTATTGTTGCGTGGTTTAGGTGCCAAAAGCTATCGATGTTATAGACAACGGACTACAATGCACTTCATTACCAAAAACATGTGAATTCTAACCTAGACAAGGAATAAACGCACATAAACATTTTGCAAAGTTAAATTTGATAACTCATTCGACAATTCACAAATACAATACTAATGCGAGACAATTATCTTAGGTTTTCAAATTAAATTACAAATTGTCACAAATCAAAACTCAAAACAATGTTAAACCCTAGAACTTACAAATCCTACACCGGGGTGAAACCCTCGAGAATTAGCCGCTCATGGTGAACAGCTTGATCACCAACATCTTGAAGCTTTGAAAGTGAGGATGATGGTGGTTAGGGTTTGGAATGGAAGATGGAATTGGATGGATGATGATGAAGGTGATTGCGGTAGGTTAAGGTTATGATCGAATGTGAGATTCAGATGATGATGGATGATTAGAATAGATTAGAATTGAGGTTAGGGGTGTTATTGGCTCCAAGAAGTGTTTCAAAAGCTCACAAACTCGTCACCCTTCACAAATGGGTCAAACACAACATAAAAACCCGTTCAAAATTGAAATTCAGCGATGAACTATCAGAGGGGCGTCGCCGATGGCCCTCTTGAGCGTCGCCGACGCCCTCTAGAACTGTACATTTTCTCTGACGCCTTAATCCACTGTCTACGACCATTTTTCTTCGACGGGTTATCTGGAAAGCGTCACCGACGGTCCAGGAGGGCGTCGGCGACGGCTTCTCTAATGCATGCTTTCCTGTTTTCCCATTTTGCGATACCGGTTGACCGTTTTCCGTCCCGAAATTCCAATACGCTCCCGAATAGCTCCTTACACTCCGTAAACCTGTAAAACACAAATCCAATCAAAAGTTGGCTATTCGAAACTAAAAGTCACGTAAAACGCTAACTTAAACTCAATAGAAACATCGGTTTCCGACCACGTATTAACATCTTATATAAGTAATTTGTTATAACATTGATTTTAATGAATATATACACTTATATTATGCTTTGTATGGTTTAGAAATAAAAGTTCATACATTAAAGATGATGTTTGATTGACTTCAAGAATTAAATCACCATAAAGTGATGGTGTTCTTATTTATATAAATTTAATGAAATTATAATTATTTATTAGACTTTTCATATGGAAGATAAACTTTTAAGTAGAGTTTTATGTCAATTTATTAGTTTTTATTTGATTTATGTCTCTAATAAAATCCCTAATTAAGTGAGACTCTTTTCACCTCATGTCTCTTGTATTAAAAGTAGGCTATATGCCTAACTTGATGAGATTGGAAAACTACAAGGGTAAGAATACAAGAAATAAATCACCATATAGTGATGGTGTAATTATATGGGATTTATCACCAACTTTTAATTTGTGATTTCTAAATCTAAATGGTCATGTTTTATATAAAAAAAATTACTTCAATTTTCTAGCATGTGTGTTAGAAAATGTGTACCACAAATACAATGTTAGAGATTGTACATTGTATAAGCCATAATGAATGGAAATGTTTTATGTAAACATTTAATTGTCTATGTGTGCATTAAAAATTATGAGAAATTGTTTATTTTATAAAAAACGTTTTATGTAAACGTTAGATTCTACAATGTGCCCGTTATAACATTTTTTTTCTAACATGCGTGTTAGAAAACATTTAGTACATGCGTAGTAAGACTAAACAATATAAAACCGTCTAGATATATTGGGTTTTGATTTATGTTATCATTACCTCTAATTAATATTATGAATATTGTACATTGCAAAACTAAGAAAATATTTTGAAATGATTTTTAAAACAAAGTTTGGCACAGTTTTGATAATTCAAATGGTTTGCTACTCTTGCTAGAAGTAGCATATGTTAAACAAAGTAACAATCTCGTGAATATTGTTTGATGGAAAACAACTTGGTGCTGTTGTGAACAATAAGTTTACTACTTAAATGTAGCCTTTGTAACAACTTGATGTTGTTTTGAGCAAAATTGTCCAAGTTTAAAGTTTCATGATAAAATGGAGAACTTGTACTTACAAGTGCATGGAGTCTTATTGAGGGAGTACCTCAAGACATGCCATGGAACGATATCGTTGAGAAGATTTCGGTCAGAATATAAAGTGTTGAAGATAAAAGCACTTTGATATTTGATGTCTACATACCGTCTATGCTTCCGTTTAAATTTCAAAAGTGTTTGGCACTATGATTTGGTTTCCAATGTATTTTATTGTTTTGTGTTCAATATCTTCGGATAACACATGCATTTTTTTACAAAGAAATAAATCACTAATGTTTGTGATGTATAAATTGTTTTTTGGAAAAAAAATTATAACGTCAACTATAAATTGTTTAAAAGAATATGGTTTTAAATGGATAATACATGAATATATCTGGGACATAAACAACTTCGAGGTTGTTGTGTTGACTGAAAGTCAAAGACGAGACATCAAATGTGTAACCACATCACGAATGAGTAGTGAGTGTATTGAGATGAAATACACAAACGAGAATCATGTCGAAATACTTCGTTAGAAGTCATGGAAAATTCACAAGTGTGAATTCTAGCATATGAAAGTAAAAGTACTATATGTTATTGTATACCTTTAATAAATCTTGTGCGATTTATACGTAGATGCGTCTACCACTTGAATATGGAAATTTTACCTTTGTTTGGGAGAGCATCCTAAATATACATATATCCTAATGAATAACAATAGATGTGTGCAAATCACTTATGGCAAAATTATGAATGCCATGTTGTTGAGTGTGGATCTAGCTGACTCTATCTTCCACATAATTGTGATTGTAGACGAGGAACATTCATCTTGTTGGTGATAAGTGTGTTCACCAAGTGACTTGGATTAAGACTTATGTTTAAGTCCTTATGAGTCAATGATAAAACATTGGAGATCAAAGGTAAACAAGTTATGTCCCTTAATTGAACGATAAAATTTAGCTATGTGCTATATACAATAATTTGTAAGACCTCTTAAATATTGATGTTTTAGGATTATGAATAAGTCTCATTATTTTGTCTTAACAAGGGATGAATGTTGCAAAGTGATATTATGATATCCTTAGGGCTGTGAAGAATCAGAATGATGCATCTTCTGTTCACATGCTAAAGTATTGTAGTCTAAAGCATGCTAGACAGTACTTGGTTAATTATTGGTCTTGACGGAGACTAATTAATTCTAAACATTCAAATGTGTATGGACACAAAAAGAATTTGTGTATAGACAAAGTTGAGGGAAAATTTCATTCATTATAAGGAAAAGACAAGTAACTTTTGAAGAGTTTGTTCGAAAAGCTAATAAGGAGAACTCATTGTCTAGGCTTATTCTAGATGTTAAATTAGAATTATTCTAAGCTCGTGACAAACTTATGACAATGGCATGTGTTGCTTTGATCAGCTCGGAAGCTTATGTAAGCTAATGCAATATGAGTTGAATTCACTGATACAATGAGGTTGATCCTGTTCAATCATTTGTATAAATGTTGTCATAAGTGAAGTTACGGAAATGTTGAACAAATGGAAAGAAATGTGGAGGGAGGATCCATTTAGAAACAACCCTATAAGGGTATGTATAAATGGTTTTCATTACTCCATCTGGATAATATCCTATAACACTTAAATGTGGGGGTGTCTTGCATTTGTATCATAAAAGTTTGACAATAAGGATTTTGTAATCCAATCTAACATTGCAAACAGACGACTAAGTGGAGGACACAAAGGTCGTAGTGCATAATGGAGATATGTTTGCGTTAAATGATACATGTATCTTAGAAAGACATATATTATAACCAGATTCAGATGGCCACTAGGGTTATAGTATTAGAAGTTGACAATAGGAAAATTAACTTGCGAGTTAAGAACACATCATGATAACTGATCTCACATAAGTGAAGTTATTTGTAGTGACTAGACAAAGTCAAAGATAATGTTATGGATCCAACAACCTGAGGGTTTATTAGAGATAAGTTGTGGAATGAGACTAAAGCCTATTAAAAAGGTATGTGAAGGAAACCTAACTTAGTTGACTGGAGATCCAGATCTAAGTTCAATAGGACAACTAACTCATATGCCTAAGGGTGGTCACTGTGGGGACATAAAATGATATGCATAAGCTAATATATATGGTTATACATACCCCTAAAAGTATAAAAGGGTGTTTAAATACGTCCTAGTCTATTCCTATGATATTCAGTGACAAAGAGTGAGGCTAAGCATAATATGTAGTAAATGATTTGGATAAATCACGATAACCACAATGCTTTTAATGATCTAAGGAGAATCACCTATGTTAGAGAGAAGTTGGGTCGCTTCGAATGGAATTGAGGGCACAATTCCTAGAGCTCTCGCAGAACCAGGAAAGTGTACCACGACCATTATTGGACACGACTATGAGTAGATGACTCGGCTAAGGAGAGTCTTGTGTAAAGTGTATTGTCGTCTACACAAACGGCAGACGAGTTCAAAGACATCGATGTCTACTCAGAGCTAGTGGGCTAAGTGCATTTCATGAGCGAAGGTTCTAAGGGTAACACCTACTTATTGTATGCAAAACTCAACTGTCAAGGTTCCATTGGAAATTTTATGTGTTTTGAATGATTTCCATTCATGTGGGGGATTGTTGGAAATTTGGTGAATGGATATTTAATATATTTATAATTTAATGAAATTATAAATATTAATTAGAATCTTCATGTGGTGAATAAAAGAGAAACTCTTGAGTAGAGCTTCTTGATGACACTTAATTAGTTTTATTAGAGCTTTTAAGTCTCTAATTAAGTGAAACATTTCACTAATCCATAACTCTTGTACAATTAGTAGGCTATGTGCTTCTTTTTGTGACTATAAGAATATGGTATTGCTTGATAAATAGAGAATACTAGAAGGAGGATGAACACTTGAAGACTAACTAGAGAGATGAGTACTCTCTTCTTGTTTCCACCACCATCACATCCTAATTTGTTACATAAGTTCAAACACTACAATTACACGGTGTAACCTCGGGTGCGTGAGCTATCTTCGGCTGTACATACTGCTTCGCCTGTTGTACCCTGGGAAACAGTCGCGTCGTCTTTAGTAGATGTGCGAAATCTGTTTTAAGGGAAGCGTGTTGAACACGTGCCTCAACCAAAATCGTCAACGTTTTAGTGTGCTCTTTGTTGCAGTCCAGGATGCTACAAGTGCGGGTGAAGGACCCACCAGAGATGCGGCTTGAATTAAGATTGGTATATATAATTATATTTTATATTCTTTTTATTTAGTTACTGCAACCGATATTGTACTATGATATTTCCTATGTCGTTATTATATATTTTATAATTATATTTTATAAAAAGTGAACCTAGTTCCTACACTGTGTTTGTGTCTTTAACATGATATTGAAATCTTATACGATAAATGACTAGAATACAGTTTGTGTTCTAGTTTTATAATTTTAACTCATTCATCCAAAATATTTAAGTAGAAAAGCTAACACTTGGAAACTAGTTTAAATGCACAAAAAACCTTATAAATAAGTTTTAGGTGTGTTAAGTGTGGGGTTGTGTCATCAGAGTAAACAAATCATTTCTTTATTATTATTAATTTTTTTATAAAGGCACGGCCCTAATCCGGACACCTAAAATTGTGTAACCTAAAGTGAAGTCGTTTAGCCTATTTATCTAATTGTGTTGGGGGTATGTAAACGGATTATGATCAAGTTGTAAATGTAATCAGGTTGGATGGTTGTAATAAACCAGTTAAATCAGTCATGAACGAGTTATCAGGTCAACTTGTTTAGTTATATCAGTAAGCGGGACAACTTGTTTGATTAAAACGGTAGACGGGTCAATTTGTACATTTAAACAGGTTAAACAGTTGAGCCCAAACACGAACCATTCAGTTAATCAGGTCAAACATCAATTTACGCTAGCTACGTTTTACAACCTGGCAAGTTAGCCAAGACGACCTAAAAACATGATTTTTTTGGTCATGTAAGCAATTACCACTCTATTAAAAAGAAACCTGTCTAATTAAAAAATAAATTAATATATGTTACATATTTATAAAAAAATTATAAACTGTGTGTCGTGTGCAATTGCTGCAAAAACATCAATCAGCAAAGCTCAAGAACAAAACAGCAAAACACCATGAGACGTAAACAACATATTTCCAAAACCTCCGGTCTCTTACTCTTACATAATACCACCACTAAATTTAGACTCGTACACTGCACGTAGTAGTTTGACTTTAGCAAAGTCAAAACATAAGTTCAAAAGAACCCCTGAAAACATTATCATTTTCTAGAAAATGCAAGTTGAAGCACTGCAGTCAGTGGCTTGGCTTGTTCTTTGCTTTCATTTATCTTATAAATCATGGATTTTGAAGCAGCTGGAGCCTGCCTCCAGTTCTTGTGCACCAACAACGACATGGCCCTTACCCTATCAGCGATCGGGCTGGTAACGAACCATTGAGAGCTTTCGTGTCTTCAACATCCACCTTGCTTATATCATCCATGTTTTGACTTTCCTATACAAAAGTCAAACAATTGACATGCACTTTTGGTAGTGTATCTTTTTTTTTATTTATATGCTTTTTCTCGCCTATACCCGAAATAGTTTGGTTCTACATGAAAGATGATAAAACATGTGTATCTATATATGCAAATCTATACATTGTGTCACGTATATCACATTAGTATTGAGTCAATTTATATGGGAAAACGTCAAATGTGTGAGTAAAACTATGAGTGATTAGTTTCTGATATAACTATATAGGTAAAATTGATTATTTTTCGTGATTTTGTCATATCCAAAGTTATCCCAAAAGCAGCCTATGATGAATGTGTTAGAATAAATGTTGATAATCTTTGTTGTCATCTTCAACCTCTGGAACCACACTTGGAACCATTTTTATTAATTTTTTCTTGTTTGTTTCATCTAGCAAGGGTTCCCTTTTTTTCAACTACTCAAAGAGCTTAAAATAGTCACGTAGGTTAAGGACTACATGAACATTTTATCTGTAATTTCTTCTGTAAAGGTGTTCGTTCATAAGCCGTTTGAGACTGACTGAACAGCCTGAACCAAAGCAAATCGACAGGTTTGAGATTTTGAAGGCTCGGTCCATGAATTCTTGTTTGGAAAACGAGGTTTTAACAGTTCACGGTTTGGATTTAGAACCGGTTACATAAACAGAACCAGACGTTTACCATCTTTATACTTTTTCATTTCTGGAATATGTAGTTATTTATATGTATAATAATATTCACGAGCTGTTTTTATTATTTTTAAGAATGTAATACACACTTAACAACTTAGAAAAGCAAAACAAAAAACACCAATTCAATTTGTCCAAAGAGCGAAACTAAACAGTTCTTGGTCGTTGGTGTTTCAAAAAGCCAAGCTCTCGGGTGATTAACAAAAAAATAAACAGATTATACCAAGCAGCAATTGCATTACCAACTAATATACTTAAAGAGGTAATAACATTAATGACAATATTTGAAAAAGGTTTTGCAGTCCAAAGTTGGATGATTTTGTCAAGAAACATAAACATGAATGTTGATTGTACATACATGCGACACAATATCCATGTGGTGTCGTATGGAGGGGCCGAGTTGATGGAATGGACAAATGAATGAAATGGATCATGACCATTAGATTGTCTTGTTTTGTTGCTATGTGAAAATGAAATTAATCATTACTTTGTGTTGTTTTGTAGACAGAAAAAACAGAGGAATGAAATCAGTGTTAAGTGGTGGAGGAATAAAATCGGTGGTAAGTGGTGGTGATGGATAGTAGTGTGGGTGGTCGGTGAAAAATCAAGGCCCATATCTCTTTCATTAAGGTTGTTGAAGAAGGTAATATAGTTAAATCTAGAGTAAATTGCACAAAACATCCTTTATGTTTCCTCAAACTTGCAGGTTCCAGCCTTAATGTTTAAAAGTTGCTAAAAACAACCTTTAAGTTTATTTTTGTTGCGGGTTCAATCCTTTACAGCTAACCACGTTATTTTCTTCAGTTAAGTTCCCTCACATGATCAACCAAAATGACGAATATACCCTCACATGTTATGCATATGAGGGAACTTAACTGAAGAAAATAACATGGTTAGCTGTAAAGGATTGAACCCGCAACAAAAATAAACTTAAAGGTTGTTTTTAGCAACTTTTAAACATTAAGGCTGGAACCTACTAGTTTGAGGAAACATAAAGGATGTTTTGTGCAATTTACTCTTAAATCTAAGCAATTATCAAAGCAAAATGAAATGTTGTGACTGCAAGATGTCGATTAAAGGCGTCAACGGGCCAAGCCGCTCATGAGCTACATGAGATTGGATTGCTAAAAGCCAGAGTTGAGCCGAGCTAAATCGAGTTCGAGTGTGATCCAAAATACACTCTTGTTTAATGAACCAGCCAAGCTCAAGTTGGCTTGCTAAACATTTATACAACTTTTGGTTAATATACTTTTAAATAAATTTATTGTATATAATCTATGATAAAAAAAATAACTAAGTTTAAAAATACAACTCATGAGCCACACTAAAACTAATTATTATATAATAATACGTTTAAAATTCCAACTCATGAGCCACAATAAATAACTAAGTTTAAAAATACAACTCATGAGCCAAACTAATTATAACTATATATGTATTCATACATGGGTATAACAGACTTGATCTTTGTACAATTATCGAATGTTGTTTGATTAATTTCATCTCAAGATATTTTAACATCCAAATCCGAACTCAAACTCGGAACATCTGCAACACCGATATAAACTAAACCAAACCCATCCTCATTTTATTTCTTTGTCATTTAAGTGAAAAGTTTTATTTCAAGAGTAAAATGTCAAATTCAATCATATTTAGTATTTTTTGTTATTTCATTCAAAATGATTTTTTTTTTGCATTTGAGACCTTAGGTTACTAGAGATGGGCATAAAAACCGGTTCCGAACCCGAACCGGTAGAACCGAACTGGAACCGGTTCCAGTTCCTACCCGACATTAAGTAGAACCGGTTCCGGGTTCAAAATATCCGTTGGTTCCAACCCGGTTCCACAATTTTACCATTTGAATCGGGTAGTAACCGGTTCCTAACCGTACCCGGTTCCTACCCGTATCCGGTTTTACTAGTACCCGGTTCCATCAGTACCCGGAAATGCAGTTCTTGAAGGAACCGGTTATACCGTTAAAATGTTACCGTTGGAACCTGTTATAGCCGAAGAAGTGGAGACTAACGATAGAAAGAAACATAAAAATAACAAACACAATGGAAAGAAACATTAAACAAACTTTATTAAAACACCAAACCAAACGGGTTACATCAAACATTTGAAGAACCGGTGCCGGAACCTTCTCCCGTCTCATTTTTCTTTGCCTTCGTCACTGGGCAATACCGCTCAGTGTGTTTCTTAAGGGTTGAGTTGGCTGCGGCCTTCATAAATTTTCCGCAAGCTTTGCATCTAGCCATCTCGTGGCTGTCGGACATTAAACAGAGATCAAAATTCTTCTATATAGCTGGGTTTCTTTTCGTCTCTAAGACCGTAACAACTTCTTCGTTGCATGCCATAGGTATTTTGCAAGATTTTAGAAGATGATTGAGTTTGTAAGTTGATAATGGTGAGTGTTAAGTTTTGAAATGGAAGTAGGGAGGGGTTTATATAAAAAAACCGATTTCGACTGCCAGGAACCGGTTCCCAACGGTAACATTTATCAGGAACCGGTTCTGAACAGTAAAAGTCAGATTTTCGACTGTCAGGAACATGTTCTGAACAGTAAAAGTCAGATTTTCGACTGTCAGGAACCGGTTCTAAACAGTAAAAGTCAGATTTTCGACTGTCAGGAACCGGTTCTGAACAGTAAAAAAGTCGGGTTTACTGTCAGGAACCGGTTCCACACCATACCCGGTTCCATAATACCCGTACCCGGTTCTACACGGTTCCATATTTTTGGGTGTGAACCCGGGTAGGAACTGGACCCGGTTCCACACCATGCCCGGTTCCAATGACATCCAAGCAGAACCGGTTCCGGGTTGAACCGGTCTGGATAATAATAAAACCCGATTATGCCCATCTCTATAGGATACCCATCCTCATTTTATTTCTGTCATTTAAGTGAAAAGTTTTATTTCAAGAGTAAAATGTCAAATTCAATCATGTTTAGTATTTTTTGTTTATTTCATTCAAAATGATTTTTTTTTTTTTTTTTGCATTTGAGACCTTAGGATTGCATTTATTTTGATCCTTAAGTTTGACACTCTATTACAACTTTCGTCACTGGAAATTTGGCCATGCAACTTTATTCACTCGAAATTTGGCCCACAGAAAAGTCGAAAAAATTAAAACCTCAAAAATGGCATTTTACTCTTTATTTCAATTTAGTGAAAACTTTTATTTCATTTTCAATCTATGTTTTCATTTTCCAAAACTCTACCTTGGTTACAAATGTTGAACCATTCTATTGCAACTTTCGTCACTCGAAATTCGAAATTTGGCCATGCAACTTTAGTCACTCGAAATCTGGCCCACAGAGATGAAAGTCGAAAAAATTAAAACCTCAAAAATGGCATTTTACTCTTTATTTCAATATAGTGACAACTTTTATTTCATTTTCAATATATGTTTTCATTTTCCAAAATTCTACCTTGGTCACAAATGTTTAACCATTTAATGCAAACAACTATCAAGATCAAAGGTAGTGACAAAGAGATCAACTCAACATCAACATGCTCCACTCATGAAGAGCATGACAACGCACATAAATTATTATTAGTTAGATGACAAAAAATAATCAATAATGATTTACAACAAAAATAGAAAATTTCAGTTTCTGTGGACAAAAGTGAAAAGAGACACCCAGAATTGTCCAGATGACATGAGAATTCAACAACCAAATAATCTCAACAAAATTCATCATCCAGCACAGACAAATTCAGTAATGGGCCTTCATTAAAGTATTAAACCACCATTATGTAGCAAACATATGCTGCAGTTAAACCCTAGCTTTCCCCCTAATTTAAACGCTGACCATTTCTTAACTACTAAACCCAAAACAGTAAATCAAAATCAAAAACATACTTCCGGTTCACCAATTCATTCATAAACACCAAAAAAACAAAAGTAAATGTCAAAAGACACATTTACCCTCCATCATCGACCATCCACTATAACAGATCAACGGTTGTTAGAACTAGTGCACTCTCTTGCAAAATGCCCATCTTCACCACATTTAAAGCAGCCGCCACCACGTCCACCACCGTAACCACCACCATACCTACCGCCGCCGCCTCCACCGTTCTGAGTACACTCTCTAGCCATATGTCCACTCTCACCACATTATAACAACCATCACCGCCACCACGTCCGCCGCGACTTCCACCGTTGTAACCACCACCACCTCCATAACGATCACCACCGCCTCCGCCACGTGTACTTCCTTGAACAGGACCTTCGTTAGGACCAGTGACGTCAGCAGCCTTGGTACGGCCATCAGATCCGGTCTCAACGACAAACTCGACCGATTCACCGTCGCCGAGGCTGCGGAAACCGTCGGAACGGATGGACGACTGGTGAACGAAGAGCTCTTCGCCGCCGTCTTCAGGAGAGATGAATCCGAAGCGTTTGGTGTCGTTGAACCACTTGACGGTGCCGGATTGTCTGGCCATTTTTGAAATTTGGATTGAGGGTATTGAAACCCTAGAAAATATCGAAGAAGAGAGAGTGATTTTTGTTTTGTGGGTCACGCGGGGTTAAATAGAGTGAATAGTTTGTTGCGTAGGGATAAGATTGGAAATTGAAAATGTTACGTCGTTAATTGGAACAGTTTCTCAATCCCATGTTTGTCATTTTCTGGGTTATCCAACGGCTACGATGATCTTGAGAGGTATTTAAGTCAGTCCTAATACAATACAAAATTAGTATATACTTAAGCCAAACAAAAAGTATATACTATATATATAATCCATATTCAAAAGGCGGTTTTCGTAATTTGCTACTTTTTTAAGAGAGGTATAACATCTAATGCACAATGTATATATCATTAGATCGACTTTGTTTATTGAGCATTGATTTTATTGTTTATCATTTGTCATGTTTGTGTGTGCATTGATTGATATTATATGTAATACTATATATTTGGTTTATGCACATTTTTATTTAATAACCAATATAAATAATTCTTTCCAATGTTTAAATAATATTCACTCGCCAACTTTTGTTGACCCAAAACCTATTTTTACACATGATACAGATGGACAGGTTGAAGCAAGGAATACATAGGGATTGCCTTAGAATAAAAATAAAGAGTTTTTGAATGTTGTGTTTAGAACATGTTGTGCTTGTATGTTTATTGTAATTTGTTTCTTTAAATTGAAATAATAAATATGAAACTTTATAGTAAATGTCACGAGCTTTGATGAAACCCAATCATGCATCGACTACCATTTTCGTTGCGGATCAGGGTGTGACATTTTCCCTAAAAGCTTATAGCTTTTTCTAAAAGCTACTAGTAAGTGTTGTGCGTGCATGTGTGTTATTTTTATTGGTGTAACGTAATTAGTGGCGTGTTTTACATAAGGTATGTTTGACAAAAGTAGCTGGTGGTTCGAAGCTGGTAGTAATAGCTTTTTAGATATATTTAGGTGTTTGGTGGAGTAGCTGGGACTTTTAATAAAATGTATAAAATGACCAAAATGGACATAACTAAATAAACATAACTAAAAAGTTTATTATCTTTAGAGGTTAAAATAGTTTTTTTTTTCTAAAAGCTTGTAACTCATTCTAAATGCTAGTAACCAAAATATTCAAGCTCCTAACCTAAAAGCTTAAAACTCCTTAACCAAACAAGACTTTTTTTTATTAAGTAGAAGTTTTTTTAATTTAAAACTAGAAGCTCATAAAAATAACTAGAAGCTCAAAAAAACTCCTAGCAGCTTCATGCCAAACATACCTTATATTCTAGTTTGCTTTAGATTGGTTTTCCAAATATCGTGCACATTTGGTCTTGAATTATTTTTTAACCTTCAATTCATCTATAAGTATTGCTTTGTGTATTGAAATAAGTAATTTATATGCAAAACTTTTGACTTACCACTTATAACTATTAGACTATGGGTTCATGGGTTCAGTTAGGTTTCTAGGTTTATTCGTAATCCCTATATATTATAACTTACTCATTCAATAATAATCAATTAAGCCTTTTACATTCTTACATGGTATCAGAGCCAGCCTACGCTCTATACCCTCTCCGCTGCATCAAACACAAATAACAAAACCCTAGCCGTCACCACTTGAGAAAAACCCTAGACAGGGCGGCGAGTCGCCGCTGCCGCCCTGTCCGATCTTTGTTCGTTTTCCGTTTTTTTTTCAGTTTCGTATTCAAATGTCTTTGGTTCTAGTTTCACCGGCTTTCTTACAGTCTCTTACAACATAGATGATGCTACGACTCATCTTGTTGATTTCACATCTCCGTCAAACCGCCCTTTGCCGTCGTGCCGCCGTCGCTCATTAGACTACGGTCTTCCGCCGCGCCGCCTGCAGGATTACGATCCGCTGCCGCGCCGCTGCACTGTGGTATTGGTTGCCTCTTATAGGATTATGAGATCATTCAAAACTGTGGATCGAAGATTATTGATTGAAGATTGCAAGATTATCGAATTTTGACCAAAATCGAAGACAGTTTTTTAGGGTTTATTATTTTTTTTTCAGTCTAAACTTCTAGTTCCATCCGCTACGACTGTGGGGGAGTATTAGACTATGGGCCCACGGGCTCAGTTAGGTTTCTAGGGTTACTCGTAATCCCTATATGGTATAACTTAGTGATTCAATAATAATCAATTAAACCTTTTACCATTCTTACACCTGTTTTTTTAAAGGTTGTTTATGATAAAATGTGACTGTAATCACAGTTTTTTTTTTCGTTCTCTATCATTTCACAATCTAACAACGAACATATTCGTGTAGTATATAGATACTCTGATAAGGTATTTTCTCTCTCTTTTTTTTAACTTTTGAATTAAGGAATGATGTGTGAACTAGTGTTGTTTCGGCAACCAAATGATGTGAATCGACTATTTTGATGTTCTCATATAAGTAGCCGATCATGAATACCTAACTATTTATGCTCTAATGAGAATACAAAACAACTCGAACTAAATATTTCAAGCTCGAGATTGATAGATCTCCAATCTCTGTTTAGCTTCCAAAACAAGAGTTTGTAGTTGTGAATTTTGCATCAAATGACCTTGTTTCAAAGCCCACTGAAGCACAATATGCACATCTTCTTGAGCTAATGTTTCGCTATCAGGCACGTGTAATGCGATATAGCAAAGGAGGATCAAGCCCGGTACCTGAGCCATTAGTTCCCCAAAATATGTTAGTTGAATCAAGTGTTTAGGCGCGTCTGCCTCTATTATCGCCTTGCAGTGGGTCACGTGCAAGTAGTTTTCCGTGCACGCAAACTTGATCAATGCAATGGCAGCTTGTGCTGACACCTCGTGCTCCCTATCGTCAAGGAGCCTCACCATGGACGGGATGATCCTTGTTTCAGTGGCCCGAAAAGTTGGGGCCAAGTTTCCAATTGACTGAATGCTTGGAATAAGGAGCTCAGACTCTCCTTTGTTAACTATTTTAAGCAACTTGTCCACAACCACACCAGCGGTTGGGGACGTCGGCTTAAATGCCGAGCGTCTGAGCTCGGCGTGACTTTCTGCAACGGCAGTAATTTCCATTAGTGCCATTGCTGAATTGTATTTTACTTCTTCTTCATCCTTTTCCAATAGTACCGTGAAACAAAGAAGTGCTCGCGACTCGGTTATGGTTTTACATATTGCAAAATGATTGGCACATAGGTGCCATAGCGCTCGAGCCGCCATCGCCTTCATTTCAGTTTTTGTAGCGGGATCTTCAAACTCCCTACCTTTAATGCTGGCCCCAGACAATGCCACACGTCTTTTACTCTTTTCTCGTCGTTGTTGGGGTTGGCTCGGGGGTTTCATGGCCATAGCATTGTGCGTATCCCCCAAGTCAAAACCACCAGGACGTGAAATGTGAGGCCTCTCGCCTTGTGTTGCCCAATTTTCGCATCGTTATCCGAATTGGCTATATCAACAATAGATGCCATTCTTTTTTCATAAACAATCGTGTACTTGCTATGTTCTTCAATCGTCTCGAACGATAAATGACTCACAAGCAACCGAATCATGTTGTTTTGTAAGAAATGGTCTTTACATTCGGGGTAGTTAGCCGCAAACTCGGATACCGTCCACGCAGTCGGGATCTGAACTTTCATATGCCCTTCTTTTAATATTTTCGAGAACACCGAACAAACACCGGCCTTCACGATTTGTTCGACACTCTCTTTGTCGTGTCCGAGCAACCCCATTGCTTGGACCGCACTTTCTTGCCCTTCCATTTTCCCTTCTTTCGCCAACTTCAAAAGCGACGGCACCCCGCCTTCTTCAATAATTAATCTGCGGTACCGCTCGTTATCCCGGGCCAACGAGACAAGCGACGCTGCCGCTTCGGCCCGGTCCTCAAGCGTACCGCAACACAAAATCGCAATTTGCTCCCACACCAAGCAAAGAATCGGCTCGTTCGCCGCAATGGGCGGCAACCCGACATACTCGTCATCCTGTTCATTCGTCGGAGTCGACACACGAAGGAGCCACGACACATCTCCAATCGAATTTTCGATCGAATTCGACCCTTTCTTAACCGCACCTTTCGGAATGAACGTAAATATCCGTCTTATGCCATTATTCCTACATTTGATTACAAGCTGCAATGTTTTGTCTAAAACCTGTTCCGTATCATCGATGATCCGGCGCGTGGGTCGTTCATAGAGGTCATAACTTGCACGCGCCGCCTGCCGGAGAAGCCCACCGAGTTTTTCTGTTTTAGTTCTTATGTCAGCACAATCTTGTTTATATACACAAGCAAATTCTGTCTCTTTGATAATTTGGTCCGCTAATTGAATGGGTCTTGCTATGATCTGTTTGACAATGTCCGTCATTGCCTACGGCGGACCGTGTCCGTCGTGTTTATTGTCTGTCTAGAGATAGAAAATGTAGGGTTTGTGAGTAATATATATAGATGGGTTCAACTTTCTAATTCAATATTTGATGAAATGGTATATGGGTGTATCATGAAATGTTGTTAAAACAACGTAAAAATGGAGTCTTTTGGATTAATATTTTGAAGCCTTTTTTTTCTTCACGAAGCAATGCAAAACGTAGCAACGGCAGTGATAGGCGAAGGATTGAGGAGGTGTTGCAGAGGGTTATAATGTTATATGCAAATTTGTTATTAAAATATTTTTTTATATTTGTTGGGTGTATTAATATTAAGTTTGGATTTTTGATGAGCGATATAAGACGGTTGCAAACCACATATTTCTTGGCAGTGGAGTGGTCAAGCCATCATGGAAACTTTGATTTAAAATATGTGTTTTTTTATGATTGGGTTTTATTAATATAAGTTATAAGTCATTGGCGTTGATGGGGTTGTACCATCCACATCCAGTAAAGTACCAAACCGTGACGCAGCCCTAATCGCAATCTGGAGCTAAAACACACGAAGCAAGGCCGAGACACAAGTTGATGGCTGCATCCTCCCCTTTGAACTCACGACATTAAAGTAGGAACTGGACAAGGCAATGACACAAACCCAAGGCCGCGTCTCACGCATAAAGGGTGGCCTAGTGATGAACCCACAACTTAAAAGTACTATTTTTTTCATGTTTGACAGGTTCGTCATAACGTATAGGTCTTAGATCGACTTAGTTATTATTTTCTATGTTTTACATTTCGGTTTAATTTCTTCACATTAACACACCACTAATTCAGTGATGGTGGTTGCTCACAAGAGTGTGACATTGATACTATTTGACACTTTTTATGCCTCCGCCGCAACACGGGGGTGTTTAATACTAGTTGTTATAATTTTACATTTTTTAATATGTAAAAAACTAAAAGACAATAAATGTTATAAGGATAGAAGTTTTATCATTTTAAAAACTTTTTGAAAAAAATGTGAAAAGAAATGCTTTAAACTAGAGAGGTTAGTTATGCTAATTTAAAAAGTTAAGGCATTAATTATTTTTAGTTTGAGAGACTAATTATGTAATATTAGAAAACATGTATATTCTTCATTCTAATCACCTGCAAAATATCTTCCCTTTTTTATTTTAAGAACACAAACATGATTTTTTTTTAAATAAAATAAATGGTCTAACACCCCATACAATCTCCACCACACTCGTGAACATCATCAGTGCCACCATGGAAATTACCGTGGTGATCACATGGCTTGTGACGGTGTAATCACGCCCAATAATTAAGTAAATATTTAAGTATATTTAGATATTTGGGTAGTATAATTTAGCAATCGGTTAATAGATATGCAACTTTGCACAAAATGCACACTAATGGTTAAATTTGACTTTTAGAAAGTAAACCAAGAGCGGACAAGAACTCACAATTCGGGACTTCAAATAACCCAGATGACTTCATACCATTTTGTAAAAGTTATAAATATGTTAATGGCTGTCCATATTTAACAGATACTAATAGATAATAAGCGAGATTTTCAGAATGATGGTTGACTTAAGAATTAATCTATCATTTCAAACCACACACTCTGCTCATATCTAGAATTTTTTTTTTAAATATATATTTATCATTTCATTGAGTGGGTTGGTAACCCACCCTTTTTAATTTGTTAATTAAATATACATAAACATAAAGCGAACTACAATAACTGAAAAACTACAGACTTCACTTTTCGGCAGTTTAATTTCGCACTTAATAATATACTTTTTATTGGTATTTTATATGGATAAATATACACACGTCTAATTTTTTACTTATACGTTAACGTTAAGTGAGACCTACACAATCAATCTTATAGAGTAAAGAATGTTTCATATAAACACGTTGATACTGCAAAATATCTTGATAACATAAGATTTTGACATTATGTTAAAGTTGAAAACCTTTCTTACATCTTTATAAAAAACAAGTCTTTACATTTAACCCATATATACAAAGAGGACACGTTTATTTCATAACCAATATTATGTCAAAAGTCACATAAGCATGTATAAGTAGCCTTAATGAATATGGTAAAATTGAAAAAAAATTTGACATATTTCTCTCTTTCAACCCTCCTCTCTCCTAAATCTTTTTCATGCTAAAGTAAAAGAAAACGTAAATAAAAAAATATGCTTATATAAAGGGTACAAGGTTGAAAGCGTTTATCGTTGTTTTTAACATATTGCCGGTTCTAATTGAAGGCATATATGTACATGTGTGCGTGCACACATAGGGACACATTCATTTTAACACCGATAATTAGGTTTATAATTTCGAGAACTTCTACCTTTTATTTTTAGTGTAATACGAAAGGCGATTACATGACCGCATACCCTAATGTCTTAAGTGAATGCAAAAGGTGGTTACATGATTGCCTACCCTGATATCTTTCTTTCCCACTAAATAATCAGAATCATTACCCTGATATCTTTCTTTCCCACTAAATAATCAGACCATATGTAGTGGGTTAACGCCCATGGCCACATAAGCATCGAGGGGCGACAAACACTGCCCAAAGGGACGTTATGGGGGGCATTAAGCGTAGGGGATGGGAGCATGGGGTCAACCAACTAGAAACCAATCATGCAAACAATTCATTTATATATAATTGTTATAATTTATGAGTGAAACTATTACACACGTTTGAGAGAAACAGACCATTGCCTACGTGAAAATCACTTTTTTACATTTTTAGTTAAATTACTATGTATAGACTCAATGAGTAATACAAATGTTTTATACCATTATTGCAATTTTCAATATAATATAGTTTTTGAAAAGAATGTATTCTTATGAGAGAGAGAGGCAGAACACTTTCGTGTGCGTGGATAGAGAGAAAAAATATAGTTTGTTTTTTTAATAGAGATGCAACTTTGCACAAAATGCACACTCATGGTTAAATTTGACTTTTAGGAAGTAAACCAAGAGTGGATAGAGAGAAAAAAATATATAGTTTGTTTTCTTAATCTTAAAAATAAAATATATAAAATTCATGTCTTCTTAAATTAAAAAAAATAAACATATTTTGTTTATTTATAAAAGCTACGTATGTGTAAGTCATATACTTATATATAGGTTATTATATATATATATATATATATATATATATATATATATATATATATATATATATATATATATATATATATATATATATATATATAACCTATATGTGTGTTAGTAAATGGTTAAAAAACATTAGAACAAATCAGTTTAATGTCTTTTTCTATATGTAACATACGCATTTATATGTAATAAGTAAAAAATATATAAAAAACAATTTAAATGTCTTCCTTTTGTTTTTACAGTAATTTAGTGTTTCATACTGGATTTGTCCCCATATATATATACAAAGGACGAAAGATGTGTATATGTATATATTATGTTCATTATATCATTTTGAGAAACTAAAAATAAATGAAAGTTTTGATAATTAATAAAAAGTTGATGATTTGGCCACATGGAATGTCTCAAATACGTACATTGCGGCCAAAAAACAAGTATATTGTATGAAATAAAACCATCCAAGCATAAACAACCAAAAGCTACCATCATTCATGGACATACCGAACCTACTCAACCATTATCGCAGGCTGGTCGATTTTAGGCATTGTACTTACCAAACTAATGGCTCACTTTATTTATGAATAATTAATTTGCTTGTAAAATATAAAAAGAATGGTTAGATATTTTAGTGTAATCAGGAATAACTTTGTGATTAAAGGGAATTATGATACACATTGAACAAGTTAAGAGGTGTGGGAGTGCACGTTTGTTCGAGTTGTTATAATTCCAAGTATTTGGGCGGAGCCCTGAAATGGGGTTCCATGGGGGCAACTCCCCCTTGGCGGGGGTCCAGGGGCAGCGCCCCTGGGAGCAGGGTCCAAGGGCGACAGCCCCTGGCGGGGTCCAAGGAGAAGAGCCCCTGGGTCGAGCTGTTAAAGAAATTATTTTAATTATATTGCTTTATAGAAATTGCCTTAAAAAATTTTATAGATAAAAATTAAGGTAGTTACAGGCAATTTAATTAAATTCAAAATTTAAAACATAACTGCAAAGGAGCAGTTATCTGGAGATCATCCCCTAAAAATTTGTTGTTGTGTTTTTTTGGTCATACGCTAGTTCATACGAATTCCATATACACACATACTGTTGTTCTAGTTCTCGAAATTAGAGTTGTATTCGATTGAATTATTCGATAGAATCAACGAAATAATTTGATTAAGAATGAATACACGCTTTTCTAATCATCAAGTTTTTTAAAATTCCCTCTGACAAGAAACACCCAAGTTGATAACATTTCAAAAGAAACATCAATGTTTGGTCAATGAACGGAGAAAAGAACCAATATACTTGTAACTATATTTATATATATTTTATGTTTTGAATGTATATTCATAGTTTAAAATGAAATATCGTGTACAATATGATTAAGAAAATAAGACACCTCTTATTAGTTCCAATATTGTGTTTAAAAAATCGTGGGCTCATTAACATTAACACATGTTAATATACAAACATGCCTTCCAAGAATTGTCCTTTCAGACTCTTGTATTCAACTATGGTCTTCATGTTATTGATCTTCGACCTTTTCGAAATATCATAGTCGTTAGAGGTAAGGCCATGAAGATTTGGATGAGGCATGTAGGAGGGTCACTAAGGGGAGAGAAGCTTGTGATATGAGTAATCTATTTTCTTAGTACGTGGTTGTGGGGTGTGAGGATAGTGGTTTTGGTCATGGATTGCCATATGATACATGATTCGCGTGGTATACCACATCCCTTTCTATCCATGCACTGTGAAAAACCATATATTTCCATTAAATACTTTATTTACAATAAAAAGGTAACACAATCTCAACAAGATTTTAATAGATTGTAGAATAAACATGATTTGGTAGAGGATCGTGTTTGACGCTGAGTCCTTTAAAGTTTAAACATATTTTGTGTCAGTTTTCATGGTAGAACAACTAAAGTGGTAGAATTGTCAAAAGTTGACCAATGATTGTGAGCATAACATTTAAGTTTTCTATGTAGGGTAGATATTTGCAGCTACATTAAACTAAACAAAATGAGTTACAAGACTATGTCCTGGAGGTTAGAGGTGCACAAAACTCATGCTGGCCTAAAACCAGCGGTTTCATCCAAAAAAAAGTCAACACTGGTTTTTGCCCAAATCATCTAGGTTTAAAACTGGGGTTTTATTCGGTTTAGTTTTTATGAGTTTTAATAAAGCGGCACACTAACCAAATTGTAATATCAAATACTTAGTTTGTGCTTCTAAATTCTAATTTAAAACTGGGGTTTTATTCGGTTCGGTTTTATGAGTTTCAGTAGAGTGGTTCACTAACCAAATTGTAATATCAAATACTTAGTTGTGCTTCTAATAATTCTATATTAGTACAGTGGCTCACTAACCAAATTGTAATATCAAATACTTAGTTGTGCTTCTAATAATTCTATAATTTTAATATTTATAATCCGACAACTTTGATGGTCGATAATAAACTATGTAAACGAAGATGTTCTATAGCGATAAGGCTAATCTACAGATATAATAGTAAATAATTGTTATTTTATATAAAACTTTATATCACATTATAATTTTAATTATTATTATAATTATAAATACTATTAAATAACAACTCAAAACCATTGTAGCGCTACGGTGTTTAGTCTTTTTTTTTGTTTTTTAATTATAATTATAAATACGATTAAATAACAACTCAAAACCATCGTAGCGCTACGGTATTTAGTCTTTTTATGTTTTTTTAGGTTTTGTCTTTTTTATTTAAAAAATAAAAATTTCAATCGCAGTCTTTATACTTTAAATAACTTGCATTTGTTAATTATACTGATTTTCGATTTTGTACATCTAACGAAACAAACTAGACCGATATCGATCGAACAACGTCGGTACCGGTATTAATATACCTTTGTATTGTTTTCGTTCAATGTAAATTACATGTCCATATCCTTTTGGGCTTATCATGCATTTACTTTCTAAGTTTTCTCTTCCGGTCGTTGTATCAAGCGTCAGCACCGTATTGATATTGTAATGGTCCAAACTAATGTCGAGCAGATTCCTATCATTAACGTTATTATTACCATTGCGCCAACATTTTCATTTAAAATTTATTAAACATCGAGTTTCCCCCACTACAAAGCACAAATGTAAGACCATACGGTGTGGGTCGTGGTTTTTGGCGTGGAGACCTCAACCGTGCCACTTCACCACCCCGTTGGTGGCGTTTTTGCTGGCGTGGACGAAAGGGCGGCATGTTTTCCACCGGCATGGAGGTTGGATGATGTGTGATCTGGAGGCTTATTATTGGGTGGTGGGTTTTTTTATTGGTTTTCTTTGTTTTTTAGATTATAAAAAGTGTATGTCATGTGTGTCACCACGCCACATCCCATCCCATGCTTTTTTGTACCATGCCACTTTTTTAACGTGTGCTTACGTGTCATCTACGTGTCGTTCAAGTCCCTTTCACACCGTATAATCTAACCCACCTGTTATATAGTAAAGAAAATATAAATAAAATATATCAAGCTCCAACGTTGAGGATAAGTTGTTCATGACTCAAGAGTTCCACGTGGATAGTTGGGAACCGGGTCCATTATCCTCTTAAACTGCCTCCATACCCCCATCCAACGGTCCAAAGTTAATCACGAGAATGTGGTGTGAACAAATTTCATTCTAAAAAGTTTGCAATCCAGTCTTCAATGTTATGAGAAATTTGCACATACTACCCTCACGTGATCACTTCAAATTCAACTTTGACGGTGTATTTTTGTGGATTATACGAAAAGCTTTTAGCCTTTAGATTGATACCAGGACATTTCAGGATTGTACAATATAGTTAGGTCCACCGTAAAATGTCAATATCGTTACTTTACTTTAATTTAGCAGTTTTAAAAAAGTAACGATTAACGATTCTCTCTTGTTTAATATGTTTATATGTTTTTTCGTGAAAAAAAAATTGATTATAACTTTTAAAAAAGTAACGATTAACGATTCTCACTTGCTTAATATTTTTATTTGTTTTTTCGTGAAAAAAAGCTGATCATAAAATGGCAAATGATCTACTTGTACACTATATACAAGTCTGAAGAAGCACTAGTTCAAACAGGTTGTTTTAGCTAGGTTCGACAGGTTAGAATGATTTGATCTTAAAAAGTCCCCTACGATGATTCATCTGCAAAACTAAACAACATCATTAGACTCGTCATGAGAAGGAGGTACAAGTTTTTCTCATAAGCATCCTGCAATTTAAGAATAAGTAACCTCTTTTGTTAGTGTAGTTAAGTGTGAGAGTAGAGGGAATGTAGTGTTTTCACCTATGACTCTACGAGGAGCGTGATATTTATAGCCGGGATTGTCAGAAGTTATTGGGCGAGACGTTGCTTTCAGGAATATTTTTTTTGTCTCCTCCCTCCTGACCGGTAGTGACGGCACAGGAGGGTGTGCATCGAGGAACGTCATTGGTTGGACGTCACTATCAGGATGTCCTTGTGGTCCCTTCTGCGACCGCTAGTGAAGGTTAAGAGAGCAAAAATCTATGGATCGTGATTGGCCAGACATTGCTATCTATTGTCCTTTTGGTTCCTCCTACAATAACCGCTAGTGGAGATCCATAACGCAATGATTCACTGAAATGTTATAAACCAGACGTCACTTTCAGTATACCCTTGTTTGACATGCCAGGTGGACCCTGTGGGTCATTTGTCTTTGCCATCCATACGGGTTGAGGTTTGAGTTTGGGTTTCTCGGGACCAGTGAGGGGTCCGAACCATATCTTTTCGGAGCTTTTTGATGTTACTTTTACTTAGAGATATTTTGTGTGTAGTGTGCATACATATGACGTGTATATATCAAACATGATAATTTGCCGATAGTTTATATAATACCTATGTGCATTAACCTTGTTACCAATGATCGTTTGTCAATTAGTGACACAACTAGATGGGAGCCCTGTTGCTATACGATAGAGGCATTAAAATGCGTTATCAAACATTTTTGGACACGAAATTAGAGTAGGAAAAACAACAAAATATATTTACTAATATTGATTGTTTACATTAATTTAGCAAAATTTACAATCAACTACTTCAGCTACAAACATGACTAAATTTATTTTTTTTCATTAACATCATTAAGGTTAGTGCAACGCACTATAAGCGCGTCTAGTTGAACTTGTAGCTCAGCCTGTCAATGGCGTACGTCGCTAACTCTTTCGGTTAGATCATTAAGCTTGTCATTAATTCTACAGTCTGACTCTATAACCTCTTAAAGAAGTCGAGTATGCCTTTCTAATACATCCAATTCATTGTTCGAATTTGACATGCTAACAAAAATGAATTAACATATCAATTACACTATGCTATAACAAAATAACAACAATTAGATAAATAAATTTATGCTTATTCGTAGGTGCTTACAAATAAGCCCAAACATGTAATTGTAACCGATTGTTTCTTTAGTGGCATGGTGGTCATAAAGACCAAGAAAACAACTTATTTGTTATCGCCAAGAACAATGTAGTATATAAACACATATGAGAAAAGACCGAAAACTAATATATTAACTAAAAAATAAAGTGCTATTTGAAGATAACAAAAATACAAACCACAATTTTTTTAGGCTCGTGAATATGGTTTAAACCAGTTGCTGCAACAGATGGTGCCTTACCAAATGAGACGCACCATCATAATAATTATAGGCATTCACCAATCCCATATGAAACTGCAACTAATAAGGGTGCAAACAGGTAATACCCCTTCATAAACGCAAAGTGGTGTGCAACACAATTAACATACAATACAAGCACCTTAGGCATATAAAACACTGAATGCAATAAGTACAACACACAAAGCAACACCATATGGCTAATTGATAATACATACAAACACACGACCTCAAACAATCAAAGAAAGAAAGGTAGTTGACGCTCAGAATCTTAACACAACTGCATTAAACAATGCCATGCCAAGTGAGAAGCAACATCATCGCGCTTATAAACACGTCAGACGTGCTTATAGCCATCTTCACCAAGACATCAGCCTACAAACCAACAACCTCTACGTACACTAAAGACTCTTGGATGAAACCATATCTTCATCGTCATTGAAAGTGAGTATACAACAAAATCGTATCAACAATATTCGAAAGGTCTCGTATGAGTACAAACAAACCTAGACAATCATAATAAAGCAAGTTGTCCCCGATCAAGCAAAAGCTTCGCAGTGAACAAAACATCAAAACCATCTTGATCAGGAAGACAGTAATGAATATTGATCCAAAGGCCTCTAAAGACCACAAAGAACCCGACAAATGTAACAACTTCAATGATCAGTAAAACAATAACTACAAACAAAAACAAACCAATGTAGTATGTAGCAAGCAATAGGTATCGGATGAAACCAACTTTTCATCTTCATTGAATAACAGACCCTTAATTGGTATACGAAAAAGACACCAAGGTCTATTCATATATGAACAAAGACCCACAAAATCACTTCAGCACAAAAAAAAAAACCCGAAATACATCAAATCGGACCGATACAATAACATATCACGCCAAAAAAAACAACTGGGATAATAATCTTAAGAGCATTGCATGCTATAAAATTCATATGCAGTCACTAACCCAGTAGCTAATGTTAGATATTTCGGTGTAATCGTGATTAACTTGGTGACCAAAGGGAATTATGATGTACATCGAACAAGTTAGGAGGTGCGGGAGTGCACACTTGCTCGAGTTGTTATAATTCCATGGGGCAACGCCCCCTGGCAGGGTTCGGGGGCAGCGCCTCTGGGAGCAAGGTCCCAGGGGCGGCAGCCCCTGGCGGGGTTCCAAGGGACTGGAAAAAAAATTTATTTTGATTAAATTGCTTTATGAAAAATGACTTAGAAAAATTATTTTATAAAATCCGTCACAATTTTGCAGGAAAAATTAAGGCGGCAATTTAATTAAAATTGAATTTTGAAAATCCAACCGCTAATAACTGCCATTTGGCAGTTATCTGGGAATTATCTCAAAAATTCGTAAGAGGTTGTTTTGGTCATGGGTTCATACGATTTCACACAAAAACGCGCACACAGTTGTTCATTTTTCTCCAAAATCAGAGTTGTATCCGAAAGATTGTTCGGTAGAACCGCCGAAATAATTTGATCTGAGAGTGACTACACGCCTCTCTATCATCCGGATTCTGAAAATTCCCCAACAGCTAAACGAGTCAAAGACGACATAAAAACATCCAAACCCTAATCGTTCAAGGTTTAAACTGAATGAAGCATCATGTTACCTACGTTAGGCAAAAGGTTGACCGAAATAAGCTGAAGAAAAAAATAGGGAGTCACCAGCGACCAAAAACGCGTACACGATGACCGAATCAGGCGGTGTTAAACGCATGGGTGGGGTGCTGTATTTGAGCAAATGATGCAACAAACCCTAAATGCCAAACTTATATAACCAAAGTGGCGTATAAGAAAATTAACAAAAAATACAAACAGCTAAAGCATGTACAACAGACAATGCAAAAAGTACAATATGTTGATAATTATTAGTTATATAAATAAATAAATAAATAAATATAAATATAAAATATGACTCCTTTAACATTAAATATATTTATTATTTGTAAATGACAACTATTAGAGTTTATAAAGTTCAGTGTTGCTTATCATTCAAGACTTTCAAACGTGTATATTACGAAAATGAAAAATACTATTGCAATACCCCCATCCATATATATAGAATTAGGATAGAGAGAAAATCCTTACGAGTTATAAGAACTTAGAGAATTCGGCCTTTCCATACGAGTTTTGACTCTGTTTTTTTACACCCCTAGTTTAAGATATTTTAAAGCCGGCTGTATATAAAAAAAATCGAAGTGTGTTTTTCGTCCCCTTACAACAGATGTAAATTAAAAAAAACGAACTTTAAAATTTTTTTTTGGAAAAGTTGATTTTTTTAGGATTTTTGATACATTTAAAAAAAAAACATTTTATAAGGCCGAGTTCTTTAAGTTCTCACAATGCGTATTAGTTTTCATTTTACCTTAACCCTATATATATAGGGGATGTATCATGAGAAAACTAGTTTAAATGAGAAAACAAAAAAAAACTAACTAAAAAAAATATAAAAAATTTTTGAATTTTTTTAATAAAAATCACTATATATAATATATATAAATTTCAAAAAAGAAAGTTGTTGTGCACATGTACATTAATATGAAAAGCCAAAACCACCAAACTCACCCCCTACTGACACCCCCAAAAACTTAACCCCCCCACCCTCACCCTCAAAAACCTGAATCCACCCTCCCATCAAAAGTCTAACCCCCCACTCCTAAAAAACCTAAACACCCCCCCCCCCCCCCCCCCAGCCCGTACCTACAGGTGTACAAAAAAAAACCGGTTTTAGAACCGAAACCGAAAAAAAAAACTGAAACTGGTTTTTCTATAATCGGTTTTAGAACCGAACCGAACCGGCGGTTATAGACCGGTTAGTGATCTTTATCTTTGAAACCGGTTTTAAAACCGAAACCGATTATAACCGGTTTGAACCGAAAAAAACCGGTTTTTTGGCATAAACCGGTTAAAAATCGGCCCTAACCTGATGGACCGGTTATTGTTTTTGAAGAGAAAAACTGGTTCAGTTAATAACCGCAACAGGTTTTAAAAAAAACCGATTTGTACAACTCCACCGGCACCTCTCAAAAAACCTAAACCCCCTATCCGCAACCCCCAAAAACCTAATTCTAATTCTAAACCCCTAAAAAACATAACCCTAAAAGCTAAACTAAATTCAAAAGTTAAATCTAAGCATATAATGCACATGTGAAGTACAATTATTTTTTTTGAAAAAAAAGGTTTTTATACATAAAAGTAGCGATTTTTTATAAAAAAAATTGATATGTTTTTTTAGGTTTTTAGTTAGTTATTATATTTATTTTTCTCATGATACTCTCTCTCTATCTCTCTCTCTATATATATATATATATATATATAAACAACCATATTTCTTTTCCAAATTTCTTTAAAACAAAAGAAAGTTGGAAAGACCCATATGATATAAGTTTCTTTAGAATTTAATTTAAACTCTCATATGGTACGATATGTAAATAACTTTTACCACCTACAAAATTTGTATTATACTTATGTTTTTTATTTGTAATATATGATTTAAGGCTTAAAGAAGAACGTGTTGGTGATTTCAGTGTTACAAAATCATTTTAGTTATTTATGATATACTTTAGAGCTAAGAGAAAAATGAACAAACATTTTTACAAGTTAGAAGGTGATAGTTCTGTAAGATTTGTGTAAAACGGGTATCAAAAACCCACTCCGTTTGAGAATCAAGTACAAATTTAAAAGTTCGTTGCGTATTTATCATTGTTATTTATTGTTATTATTCGTAATTAATAATACTACATAATTAAAATAATAATCAATAAAAAAACAAGTAAATTAAATTAAAACCTTAAAATAATAATATAGAAAAAAAATAATAAATGGGGTAGCCAGGATTCGAACCCGGGTTCCCCCACAAGTTCGCACACACATATCACACCCCGACCCGCAGCGGAATAAGAGTCGGGGCATAATTGGGTTATCACCAAAGCTCATGATGTTTACTAATATGTTTCATATTTATTAAATTCAAAATTACAACTTCAATATTCCAAACAAGTTCATACAATTACAAGGAAAAAGTAACTAAATAAACAATCCAAAACCTAAACCGATTTATTCTTCTAAGCCATCCTATATGTTTCTTGCTGCATCTGGATCACCTGTATCATGTGTAAAAATGGGGGTTTTTGGGTCAACAAAAGTTGGCGAGTGAACCTTGTTAGAAAAACATTTATTATTGATTTCTTGTTATAGTTAATATGGAAAAATTGTGCAATAATCATATGTGAGCAAACGTAAATAATCATACAATAACAAACCACCTTGCATGAATATATAACATGAATGATAATGTATATGTTGGCAACGTCACGTTCACGCTCATAGGTGGACGGCCTATGATGGTGTATGTGCGATCAAGGCTCAATCAAACGGAGCCGATCGTATGTTGGCAACGCCTCGTTCACGCTCATAGGTAATGGGGAACGGTTCACGCTCATAGGTAATGGGGAACGGCGGCCTATGATGATGTATGTACTGAAAATGATAAATTTAATCTAAACATTAACCACACAAACAGTTGATACATATTGAATACACATTTGATCATGGATATGATGGATGCACAAGTGTTTAAATGTAATAAATAATAAGACACATGATACACCCAAAAAGTGATTAAAACGGGGAATTTGTAGAGATTCACTCACATTGGGTGCGTTCGTTTGATGATGTTGAATGCGCACGAGTTTAGAGGGTTGATCGACGAGGAATAACTAACCTAAATAATAACGAAAAGGTACGGTAAATAAGTGGATTTTATTAACAATTTTAATTGGATTTTTAGATATATTTTTGTGAGTTTAAGATCATTTCTAACTTTAAAAATATTATTTTTAAGTATTTTTAATTGATTTTTAAATTAAATAAATAAATAAAAATATAAAAAAAAATGTTGACTTTTTGGGGTTGACCGTTGACCATTGACTGTTGACTGTTGACCGGTTCGGTCTTGTGTTTGTTTGCACTGAGTGAGGTTCGAACTCGTGACCTCCCGTACGCGTGCACGCAGCTCTACCAACTGAGCTACGTGTCTAACCCGAAATATTTCTGTTTTTAATTATATTTATATACTATTTAATTTATTCAAAATTCATTTATTTTAAAAAGGATTTTAATTATATCAAACTGGTGTGCATAACAGGTCTCGAACCCGGGACCTGTTGTTTAACGTTGCACACAGTCCACCGCTGGACTGTGTGTTTAACCTGGTTAAAATACTTGTTTTTATTTCACTTATATACTAACTGGAAGTTCCGTATTTGGGTTTTATAAAAAGGTTTGAATATTGTGACGAATCGGAACAAGGACAGACTCGAACTCGGTATCTCTATGTTTCAAATGCACACAGTCCACCGCTAGACTGTGTGTCTAACCCGAGATATAATCCGATTTATATTAAATTTATACACAGCCTAACTTCATTTCCTTCGTTAAAACAACACAGACAACGATTTATTCTACTGTTCTTGTTTAATTCGATTGACGGACATATAAATGATTAAAATGAAATGGATAGAGAAAGTTTTGGGGATGAATGTACCGGAAAGATAATTTTTCTCAGAACTCCGGCAAAGTCGTCGGCTCTGTTTTATGAACTCCGTCTGAGCGGACCAATTAACAGTTTTGATTAACTAATTGTGAAATTGAATGACTAAACAAGGATTATCAAAGAGTTTAGATACTCGTACCGATTCACAGCATGATTTCGGAATTTTCAGAAATTTTCCGGCGATTACAGATTATCCGGTATCGTTGCCTGGAACCGACTCTGGTTGAAGGTTTTGAGTTAGTATAAGTCTAACAATAGATAGAAGATGAAAGAATTTAGAACTTTACCGATTCGATGAGTGTCACGGTTTTCCGGTGAAAGTCCGGCGATATCAGAAAGCGTTTCCGACGAACAGAAAATAGAGCGCAATTGAAATTGGAGGGTCTGTGAGTGTTTTTGAGTTGCGAGATAATGATATTGATAGAGTAAATCAGGAAGTAAAGGATTTCGGTTTTTAACTCCCAAACTCATATGAATCGAAACAATAAAGACTGAATTTGATTAAGAATGTGCGTCGTAATGGTTTCATCGGTTATTATCAGTAATAGCGATCACTCAATCGTCTGGAAAGTTGAAAGCCGTTGATCGGTTTCAGTTTTGGCGCAAACAGATGATTTCACAGGTAGAGTTAAGTATTATTTGTTTCCTTGTTTACACAAACGAATCAAGTGGCGGAGTGGTTAAGTGTTTGCTGATTAAATCTTCCGGCTGACCCGGGTTCGAAACCCGGCAGCCTGATTTCTTTTTTAATTGCTTTATTTTTATTTTTTAAAATTTTAATTTCCATATTCTAAAATGTTTTTTAATTATGTATTGTTTAAAATTAAAATAAGCATTAAATGAGCAACAAAAATTTGAAACTGATTATTCGATTAATAAACGAAGCGGGTTTTGAAAACTCGTTTTCCGACGGATGTTACAGTATCCCCTACTTTTAGAAATTTCGTCCCGAAATTTAAGTAGTAGTGTTAACAGGAAAAAGATACGGGTATTTTTCGCGCATTGAGTCTTCACGTTCCCAAGTAAACTCAGGTCCTCGTTTCGACTCCCAGCGTACCCTAACAATTGGAATACGACTCCGTCTTAAACGTTTTTCTCCAAAGTCCATGATCTCTACTGGTCTTTCAATGAAGTGCATAGATTCATCGATCTGAATATCTTCTAGGGGAATGTGGAGGTTTTCATCGGCGAGACACTTCTTTAAGTTTGATACGTGGAATGTGGGGTGAATTCTGTTGAGTTCTTCTGGTAGGTCAAGCTTGTATGCTACAGGTCCTACTCTTTCGAATATCTTGAAAGGTCCTACGTAGCGTGGTGCTAGCTTGCCCTTCTGGCCAAATCGAACTACTCCCTTCCATGGTGATACTTTTAAAAGTACATGATCACCAATGTTAAACTCCAAAGGCTTTCGTCGTTTGTCTGCATAACTCTTTTGACGACTTTGTGCCGCTAGAAGATTGTTTCGAATTTGATGGATCTTGTCTGTGGTTTCTTGAATTAATTCTGGACCAGTAATTTGAGCTTCTCCAATTTCGTGCCAACATACTGGAGATCGGCACTTACGTGCCATGCCGATACTTGAATGATAGCTGTTGTTGTACGAAAATTCAACTAATGGTAGATGAGCGTCCCAATTTCCCTTGAAGTCTATGACACATGCTCGAAGCATGTCTTCAAGCGTTTGGATGGTGCGTTCAGATTGTCCATCAATTTGAGGATGATAAGCGGTACTGAGGTCTAATCGTGTACCCAAAGCGGCTTGTACGGCTTGCCATGTTCGTGAAGTGAAACGACCATCACGATCTGAAATAATGCTTAACGGTACACCATGACGGCTTACGATCTCGCTGATGTAGATACGAGCTAACCTCTCGTTCTTGAAGTCCTCGCGAATCGGAATGAAGTGAGATGATTTTGTAAGACGATCAATGATTACCCATATAGTGTCATACCCACCAGAAGTGCGAGGTAACCCGGTAATGAAGTCCATGGTTATGTTTTCCCACTTCCATATAGGTATTTCAGGTTGGACCAGAAGTCCTGAGGGTCTTTGATGTTCAGCTTTTACTTTGGAACATGTAAGGCACTTGGAAACAAAAACAGCAATATCCTTTTTCATTCCAGGCCACCAGTAGGTGTATCGAAGGTCTTGATACATCTTGTCGGCTCCTGGGTGTATAGAGTATCGTGTTTTGTGCGCCTCGTTCATAAGGAAATCACGAAGGTTATTGTGATCGGGAATCCATATGCGATCTAGATAGTACAGAATACCGTCGGATTTAGTTTCGATTTTAAGTTCAGCTCCACAAGACAGCTCCTTGCGTACGTCGTTTTCCGTTACTGAAACATGTTGGGCTTCTCGGATTTGATCTTTGATGTTTGTTATGATTTTCGAACATAGAAGACGATTGAGTTCGCATAACCCTTTCGACTGAGTGCATCGGCCACCACATTTGCCTTGCCAGGATGATACCGAATTTCACAGTCATAGTCATTAAGAAGTTCGACCCACCTCCGCTGCCTCATGTTTAACTCCTTTTGGTTGAAGATATGTTGGAGGCTCTTGTGGTCAGTGTATATTTCACACTTGGTACCGTAGAGGTAATGTCTCCATATCTTAAGAGCGAACACAACGGCTCCAAGTTCTAGGTCGTGGGTGGTGTAGTTCTTCTCATGAGTTTTGAGTTGTCTAGAAGCATAAGCTATCACCTTTCCTCTTTGCATTAGAACACAGGCTAGTCCTTGCCCTGACGCGTCGCAATAAACCACGAAGTCATCACAACCTTCAGGAAGTGTGAGGATAGGTGCGTCACAGAGTTTTTGTTTAAGGGTTTGGAAGGCTTCTTCTTGTTTGGGTCCCCATATGAAGGGTTTTCCTTTATGTGTTAAAGCCGTGAGTGTTACAGCGATGCGGGAGAAATTTGCAATGAAACGGCGATAATAACCAGCCAAACCAAGGAATGATCTTACTTCAGTTGGTGTACGTGGCGCTTGCCATTCCTGTACTGCCTTGATTTTTGAGGGGTCGACATGTATTCCCTTGTCATTGACGACATGTCCAAGGAATAGTACCTCTTGTCACACCCCGACCCGCTGCGGAATAAGAGTCGGGGCATAATTGGGTTATCACCAAAGCTCATGATATTTACTAATATGTTTCATATTTATTAAAGTCAAAATTACATTCTCAATAATCCAAACATGTCCATACAAATACAAAGAAAAATAACCAACTAAACAATCCAAGCTCTAAACCAGTTTATTCTTCTAGGCCAATCCTATGTGTTTCTTGCTGCAGCTGGTTCACCTGTATCATGTGTAAAAATGGGGGTTTTTGGGTCAACATAAGTTGGCGAGTGAACCTTGTTAGATAAGCATTTATTATTGATTTTCTTGTTATTTTATCAAGGAAAAATTGTGCATAATCATAAGTGAGCAAATGTAAATAATCAATCAGTAACAATGACAACCACAAACTATAATATACAATAACATACAATGACATACAATAACATACAATAACATATAACAACATACAATAACAAAAATGGAGAACGAACGACATATGATAAATGTATGTACTGAAAATGATAAATGTCTGTGCGATCAAGGCTCAATCAAACGGAGCCGATCGTATTGCATGTACTGAAAATGATAAATGTCTGTGCGATCAAGGCTCAATCAAACGGAGCCGATCGTATGTTGGCACGCCAGGTTCACGCTCATAATGTAATGGGGAACATGCTCAACGCTCGTAATGTAATGGGGAGCGGCGGCCTATGAAATTTCATGTACTGAAAATAATAAATTAAATCTAAACAATAATCACACAACAGTTGAAACAAGCTGAATACACATTTGTTCATGATATGATGTATGCACAATGATTTAAATATAATAAATGGCAAGACACATGATACACCCCAAAAACGTGATTAAAACGGGGAATTTGTAAAGATTCACTCACATTGGGTGCGTTTGGTTGGAGATGATGAGACGCGCACGAGTTGGAAGGATTGAACAACGAGTATTAACTAACCTAAATAATAACGGAAAGATATAGTAAATGAGTGGATTTTATTAATAATTTTAATAGGATTTTTAGATATATTTTTGTGAGTTTAAGGCTATTTCCTATCTTTAAAAACATTATTTTTAAGTATTTTTAATTGATTTTTAAATTAAATTTAATAAATAAAAATATAAAAATATGTTGACTTTTGCGTTGACCGTTGACTATTGACTTTGACTTGTTGACCGGTTTTATTGTGTAACTGTATGCGCCGGGTGAGGCTCGAACCCGAGACCTCCCGTTCGCGTGCACGCAGCTCTACCAACTGAGCTACGTGTCTAACCTGAAATAATTCTGTTTTTAATTATATTTATATACTAACTCAGTTTATTCAAAATTCTTTTATCTTCAAAAATGTTTTAAATCGCCGAACTGGTGTCATCAACAGGTCTCGAACCCGGGACCTGTGACTTAATGTTACACACAGTCCACCGCTGGACTGTGTGTCTAACTTGGTTAATATATAGATTTTTATTATACTTAACATCTACGGCGACAAGGATCCGGTTCAATTAGAAAAACAAAACATTTTTATTACAGAGCATACGTGTGTCAAGGATCGAACTCGCGGCGTGTGATATGAATGTGCACACAGTCCACCCCTGGACTGTGTGTCTAACCCGAGATAATATCCAGATTTTATTAAACTTATAATCAAACTATCATCGCTTCTTCGTTACAAAATTACATCTGCGATTACACTATTGTATCTTGTTTAATTCGATTGACAAACATTCAACAGACTAATATGAAATGGCAGAGACGATATTTAGAAGTAAACAACCGGAGAACGATTTATCTCAGAATTCCGGCAAGTCGTCGGCTCTGTTTTTACGGATTTAGACTGAACGAATAAATTAACAGTTTTGATTAGTTAAATGAGGAATTGAAGTATTAAGCAAGATTATCAGAAGGTTTGAATGTCTATACCGTTTTACAGCTGAAGATAAGGATTTTCAGAAGTTTTTCGGCGAGCGGGAATTATCCGATAACGAGTCTGAAATTGATTCCGATTGAAGGGTTTGAGTTAGCAATAGCTTAGAAATTGATAGACAACGAAAGAATTGCAAGACTTACTGATTTGATGGAAAACACGGTTTTCCGGCGAAGATCCGCCGATTCCAAATAGCTTCTCCGGCGAACTGAAAGTTATGCGAAAATGCAATTGAAGGTTTGTAGAATGTTTCTGAGTCGCGAGAGGGTCTTTGATCGAAGTAATTCAGAAATTGAAGGTTTTCGGTTATTAAAACCATCCATTCTCGAATTTAAGTTTATTCAAAGCAAACTTGATTGAAGGTGTCGGTGCATCGGTTAAACTCAGTAAACCGCGATCAATCAAACGTCTTTGGACGTTTGGTGACCGATTTCGGTTACAGTTGGCGTAACCGGTCGATTTATGGTAGTCCATAAAATTTAATTGTTTCCTAACATTTACAGAAAAAAACAAGTGGCGGAGTGGTTATATGTGGGTGTGTTAAGTCTTTGGAGTTCAAAACCCGGCTGACCCGGGTTCGAGTCCCAGCAGCCTCATTTTCTTTTTATTATTTTATTTTTACTTTTTATCAATTATAACTTTTATAGTTTAGTTTGTTTATTAATTACGCATCATTAAAGAAATTAAAATGGACATAAATACGCAACGAGTCATTTATAACTTGATATTCGTTTACAAACGGAGCGGGTTTGGAAAACCCGTTTTTGACAAATGTTACAGTATCCCCTACTTTTAGGAATTTCGTCCCGAAATTTAAGTAGTAGTAGTAGGAAAAAGATGCGGGCATTTTTCGCGCATTGAGTCTTCACGTTCCCAAGTAAACTCAGGTCCCCGTTTTGACTCCCAGCGTACCTAACAATTGGAATGCGACTTCGTCGTAGACGTTTTTCTCCGAAGTCCATGATCTCTACAAGTCTTTCAATAAAATGCATAGATTCATCAATCTGAATATCTTCCAGAGGAATGTGGAGGTTTTCATCAGCGAGGCACTTCTTCAAGTTTGATACGTGGAATGTGGGATGAATCCTGTTGAGTTCTTCTGGTAGATCAAGCTTGTATGCTACAGGTCCTACTCTTTCGAGTATCTTGAAAGGTCCTACGTAGTGTGGTGCTAGCTTGCCTTTTTGACCAAAACGAACTACTCCCTTCCACGGTGATACTTTTAAAAGTAATGATCACCAATGTTAAACTCCAAAGGCTTCCGTCGTTTATCTGCATAACTCTTTTGACGACTTTGAGCCGCTAGAAGATTGTTTCGAATTTGATGGATCTTGTCTGTGGTTTCTTGAATCAATTCTGGACCAGTGATTTGAGCTTCCCCAATTTCGTGCCAACATACTAGACATCGGCACTTACGACCATATAAAACTTCGAAAGGTGCCATGCCGATGCTTGAATGATAGCTGTTATTGTACGAAAATTCAACTAATGGTAGATGAGCGTCCCAATTTCCCTTGAAGTCTATGACACATGCTCGAAGCATATCTTCAAGAGTTTGAATGGTGCGTTCAGATTGTCCATCAGTTTGAGGATGATAGGCGGTATTGAGATCTAATCGCGTACCCAAAGCGACTTGTATTGCTTGCCATGTTCGTGAAGTGAAACGACCATCACGATCTGAAATAATGCTTAACGGTACACCATGTCGGCTTACGATTTCGCTGATATAAATACGAGCTAGCTTTTCGTTCTTGAAATCTTCGCGGATAGGAATAAAGTGAGCCGATTTTGTAAGTCGGTCAATGATTACCCATATAGTGTCATACCCACCAGAAGTGCGAGGTAACCCGGTAATGAAGTCCATGGTTATGTTTTCCCACTTCCATACAGGTATTTCAGGTTGGACCAGAAGTCCTGAGGGTCTTTGGTGTTCAGCTTTCACCTTGGAACATGTAAGGCACTTAGAAACAAAAACAGCAATATCCTTTTTCATTCCAGGCCACCACTAGGTGTATCGAAGGTCTTGATACATCTTATCGGCTCCTGGGTGTATATAGTATCGTGTTTTGTGAGCCTCATTCATAAGAAATTCACGAAGGTTGTTGTGGTCAGGAATCCATATGCGATCTAGATAGTACAGAATACCGTCAGATTTAGTTTCAATTTTAAGTTCAGCTCCACAGGACAGCTCCTTTCGTACATCATCCTCGTTACTGAAACATGTTGGGCTTCTCGAATTTGATCTTTAATGTCCGTTATGATTTGCGAACATAGAAGACGAATGGAGTTCGCATAACCCTTTCGACTGAGTGCATCAGCCACCACATTTGCTTTGCTAGGGTGGTACCGAATTTCACAGTCGTTGTCATTTAGAAGTTCGACCCATCTTCGTTGCCTCATGTTTAACTCCTTTTGATTGAAGATATGTTGAAGACTCTTGTGGTCAGTGTATATTTCACACTTAGTACCGTAGAGATAATGTCTCCATATCTTAAGAGCGAACACAACGGCTCCAAGTTCTAGGTCATGGGTGGTGTAGTTCTTCTCATGAATCTTGAGTTGTCTCGAAGCATATGCTATAACCTTTCCTCTCTGCATTAGAACACAGCCTAGTCCTTGCCCTGACGCGTCGCAATAAACCACGAAGTCATCACAACCTTCAGGCAGAGTGAGGATTGGTGCATCACAGAGTTTTTGTTTAAGGGTTTGGAAGGCTTCTTCTTGCTTGGGTCCCATATGAAAGGTTTTCCCTTATGAGTTAAAGCCGTGAGTGGTACAGCAATGCGTGAGAAGTTTGAAATGAAACGACGATAATAACCAGCCAAACCAAGAAAAGATCTTACTTCAGTTGGTGTACGTGGCGCTTGCCATTCTTGTACCGCTTTGATCTTCGAGGGGTCGACATGTATTCCCTTGTCATTGACTACATGTCCGAGGAACTGTACCTCTTTTAACCAGAATTCGCATTTGGAGAATTTGGCGTAAAGCTTTTCATTCTCTAGAAGTGTAAGGATGAGTCGAAGATGTCGCTCATGATTGAATAAATGAGGATGTCGTCGATGAAGACTATAACAAAACGATCGAGATAGGGTTTGCAGACTCTGTTCATTTGATCCATGAAGACAGCTGGAGCGTTGGTTAAACCAAATGGCATGACCATGAATTCATAATGACCATAACGAGTTCGGAAAGCGGTTTTTGGGACGTCTTCTTCATGTACTCTAAGTTGATGATAACCAGATCGAAGGTCGATTTTTGAAAAGCAGCTGGCACCTTGAAGTTGGTCAAGAAGATCATCAATGCGAGGTAATGGATAGCGATTCTTGATTGTTAACTTGTTGAGTTCTCTGTAGTCGATGCACATTCCATCTTTCTTCTTCACAAAAAGGACAGGTGCACCCCAAGGCGAGGAGCTAGGACGTATGAATCCTTTGTCAGTCAACTCTTGCAATTGACTGGCTAGCTCTTGCATTTCAGAGGGGGCTAACCTATAAGGAGACTTTGCAACTGGTGTAGCACCAGGTATAAGATCAATATGGAATTCGACTTCTCTTACTGGAGGAAGTCCTGAAATGTCGTCAGGAAAAACTTGCGGGAAATCTTTTACTACAGGAATGTCTTCAAGTTTCTTCTCCATGGTTCCCTTTTTGACGACATGAGCTAAAAATGCGACATAATTCTTGCGAAGATATTTTTGAGCTTGAAGACATGGCATTAATCTGAGCCCTTTCGACGGGGTTTCTCCAAAGATTCGTAGAGTCTGACCGTTTGAAAGAGGAATGCGTATAAACTTTTCGCGACATAAAACTTCAGCCTGATGTTGGCTGAGCCAATCCATACCAATTATAATGTCAAAGCTTCCCAACTTCATTGGAATGAGGTCAACTAGAAAATTGTGATCGTTTAGAGTAAGAGTACAATTGCGTATAATAGAGTTCAATGAGACTGGTTTCCCGTCAGCAACTTCTACTGTTATGGATTCCATGAGCTTATCACGATTTTGGTTTAAGATGGGTTCAAACTCTAAGGACACAAAACTTTTATCCGCGCCAGTATCAAACAACATGGATGCATATCTACCATTGATAAGGAACGTACCGTTAACCACATTGCCGTCAGCTCTAGCCTGATTAGCGTTGATGTTGAAAGCTCTTCCTCTTGCAGGTGGAGGAGCTTGGTTCGCTTGATTCACCGGATTGGCTTGGGCTTGAGCATGAATAATGTTCACCAACCTTGGACAAGTGTTTCTAAAATGGCTTGGGTCTCCACAATTGTAGCAAGCCCGCATAGGTTGTACCATGGGATAGTTGGGTTGGTAGTATGTTTGGGCTAAATGTTGGGTAGGTGGTAATAGTAGGGGTTGTTGGGCTTGACCCATTATTTGTTGGTGGGTTTGGGTTGAAGGCTGGTGGCGGTTCGTTCGCTGAGGCATGCGACAGGTTTGAACAGTATGACCTGCGCGACCACAGCCGGTGCAATGTTGGCAGGGATGATAGGGAAAGTGGTGGTATTGGCAACGGTTGCATTTTGGTAACGGGCCAGAGTATGGCCTTTTGTATGGTGCAGGTGAAGGGGCAACTTGGGTAATGGGTGCAGCAGGAATAGGGAAATTGGTTTGTGTAACAGCGAAGTTTCTGGTGTTACGCTTCCTCTTGTTAGCAAACTTAAAGGAGGAGGTGGAATGGTTTGATGTTTGGCCCTCAATGGGGGCTTTCTTCTTCTCCTCTTTAAACTTACCGTTGCGAATTCGATTCTCGGTCAGTTCAGTCGCTAGTTCCATAGCAGCTTCAAGTGTTGCTGGCGAAGTGCTGAGAACTGAATCTTGAATTTTCGAGGGAAGACCTCGAATATAATGCTCGATTAAGCGATAAACTGGGGTAAACAAATTAGGGACCATTTGGTTCAACTCTAAGAACCTCTTGTTGTAGGAAGTATGATCTCCCTCCTTTTGCTTCAAAGAATGAAATTCGTCCTCTAGCTTCTTAATCTCACTTCTAGGACAGAATCGCCTCATCATGATTTCCCTTAACTCCTCCCACGTTAAGGCCATTGCATCATCAATTCCCCTCTTACCCTTTTCAGTATTCCACCAGGTAAGAGCTACCCCAAATAGTCTCCCGGTTGCGTATCGTACCTTGCGATCCTCAGGACAATCGCAGTTGAGGAAGGTGTTTTCCATTTCCTCAAACCAGTGGAGGAGAGCAGTGACACCTTCGGTCTCTTCAAATTTAGGAGGATCGCAAGACTTGAAATGTTTATATGAGCACTTGCTGGTAGGAGGGTTGCCGATGTTCTGGTCATCTTGCTGGTAGGAGGGTTGCCGATGTTCTGGTCATCTTGCTGGGGAGGATTAGTGGGATTTGTGGCGAGAGCCTGTTGTACTTGAACCACAATGTCAGGAAGCACCGCGGCCATTTGTTTCGCGATTTGCGCGGCCAAGCTTTCGTGAGGTCTTCCTGATATTTTACCCCCTCGTTGTTGTCTAGCCGACATCTACAGGAACATACATAAGAAGATTGTGAGTTTATGGAGTCTTTTTAGGTGTCATGTGTCTTAAAGAAAATGAAAATAACAAAAATATCAATAATGCAACTACATCCATAGGATGTCTTGGGTTTGCTCATGTTGGGCCTCAAATGTCCCCCATACCTTCACCTGTATAGTCATGTGGGCCCCCATGACTATTGGTTTGGTAGGATTCACATTAGTATTGGCGATTTAACACTCGCATCACCCGAATGCAAACCACAAAATATGTTTACGAGATGTATGGTCGGAATGTGTCCAGGTGTAGACACAGTAACAACTCAAAGTGGGGTTAGTTCACACGACGTTTGGTATAGCATGCTTTGGCCTCGTACTCTCATCGTTAGTCCCCAGGTAGGCAAACTGGTCCTTTATTTTGGATTTATACGAATGCCAGCCTAGACAGGACGTTCCGACTACCGGTACTTGTACCCTTCCAGTTACTACATGCCCGTCATGAGAACTCACTTTGATGTGATTTGAAAATACAAAAATCGTTGTAAAAACAATCATGATAATGATGTGATGTGTGCTTTCATTGGTATGATATGTTATGAGAATATGATTCATGATAGGCATTATATACTAATATGTACTTATGAACATGCTTGCATAATATTGAATGTAACATTAAACATAAAACATATAAACATCATGAATTTTGCATGTAACACAGAAAAATCTTTAAAATTTCTAATCAACTATAGTATAGGCTCTAAGGGTCTAATAACCTATCCTATATCCCTATAGTCATGGCTCTGATACCAATCTGTCACACCCCGACCCGCAGCGGAATAAGAGTCGAGGTATAATTGGGTTATCACCAAAGCTCATGATATTTACTAATATGTTTCATATTTATTAAAGTCAAAATTACATTCTCAATAATCCAAACATGTCCATACAAATACAAAGAAAAATAACCAACTAAACAATCCAAGCTCTAAACCAGTTTATTCTTCTAGGCCAATCCTATGTGTTTCTTGCTGCAGCTGGTTCACCTGTATCATGTGTAAAAATGGGGGTTTTTGGGTCAACATAAGTTGGCGAGTGAACCTTGTTAGATAAACATTTATTATTGATTTTCTTGTTATTTTATCAAGGAAAAATTGTGCATAATCATAAGTGAGCAAATGTAAATAATCAATCAGTAACAATGACAACCACAAACTATAACATACAATAACATACAATGACATACAATAATATACAATAACATATAATAACATACAATAACATACAATAACAAAAATGGGGAACGAACGGCATATGATAAATGTATGTACTGAAAATGATAAATGTCTGTGCGATCAAGGCTCAATCAAACGGAGCCGATCGTATTGCATGTACTGAAAATGATAAATGTCTGTGCGATCAAGGCTCAATCAAACGGAGCCGATCGTATGTTGGCACGCCAGGTTCACGCTCATAATGTAATGGGGAACATGCTCAACGCTCATAATGTAATGGGGAGCGGCGGCCTATGAAATTGCATGTACTGAAAATAATAAATTAAATCTAAACAATAATCACACAACAGTTGAAACAAGCTGAATACACATTTGTTCATGATATGATGTATGCACAATGATTTAAATATAATAAATGGCAAGACACATGATACACCCCAAAAACGTGATTAAAACGGGGAATTTGTAAAGATTCACTCACATTGGGTGCGTTTGGTTGGAGATGATGAGATGCGCACGAGTTGGAAGGATTGAACAACGAGTATTAAATAACCTAAATAATAACGGAAAGATATAGTATATGAGTGGATTTTATTAATAATTTTAATAGGATTTTTAGATATATTTTTGTGAGTTTAAGGCTATTTCCTATCTTTAAAAACATTATTTTTAAGTATTTTTAATTGATTTTTAAATTAAATTAAATAAATAAAAATATAAAAATATGTTAACTTTTGCGTTGACCGTTGACTATTGACTTTGACTTGTTGACCGGTTTTATTGTGTAACTGTATGCGCCGGGTGAGGCTCGAACCCGAGACCTCCTGTTCGCGTGCACGCAGCTCTACCAACTGAGCTACGTGTCTAACCTGAAATAATTCTGTTTGAATTATATTTATATACTAACTCAGTTTATTCAAAATTCTTTTATTTCAAAAATGTTTTAAATCGCCGAACTGGTGTCATCAACAGGTCTCGAACCCGGGACCTGTGACTTAATGTTACACACAGTCCACCGCTGGACTGTGTGTCTAACTTGGTTAATATATAGATTTTTATTATACTTAACATCTATGGCGACAAGGATCCGGTTCAGTTAGAAAAACAAAACATTTTTATTACAGAGCATACGTGTGTCAAGGATCGAACTCGCGGCGTGTGATATGTATGTGCACACAGTCCACCGCTGGACTGTGTGTCTAACCCGAGATAATATCCAGATTTTATTAAACTTATAATCAAACTATCATCGACTTTTCGTTACAAAATTACACTCTGCGATTACACTATTGTATCTTGTTTAATTCGATTGACAAACATTCAACAGACTAATATGAAATGGCAGAGACGATATTTAGAAGTAAACATACCGGAGAACGATTTATCTCAGAATTCCGGCAAGTCGTCGGCTCTGTTTTTACGGATTTAGACTGAACGAATAAATTAACAGTTTTGATTAGTTAAATGAGGAATTGAAGTATTAAGCAAGAGTTATCAGAAGGTTTGAATGTTATACCGTTTTACAGCTGAAATAAGGATTTTCAGAAGTTTTCCGGCGAGCGGGAATTATCCGATAACGACGTCTGAAATTGATTCCGATTGAAGGGTTTGAGTTAGCAATAGCTTAGAAATTGATAGACAACGAAAGAATTGCGAGACTTACTGATTTGATGGAAAACACGGTTTTCCGGCGAAGATCCGCCGAGTCCAAATAGCTTCTCCGGCGAACTGAAAGTTATGCGAAAATGCAATTGAAGGTTTGTAGAATGTTTCTGAGTCGCGAGAGGGGTCTTTGATCGAAGTAATTCAGAAATTGAAGGTTTTCGGTTATTAAAACCGATCCATTCTCGAATTTAAGTTTATTCAAAGCAAACTTGATTGAAGGTATCGGTGCATCGGTTAAACTCAGTAAACCGCGATCAATCAAATGTCTTTGGACGTTTGGTGACCGATTTCGGTTACAGTTGGCATAACCGGTCGATTTATGGTAGTCCATAAAATATAATTGTTTCCTAACATTTACAGAAAACACAAGTGGCGGAGTGGTTATATGTGGTGTGTTAAGTCTTTGGAGTTCAAAACCCGGCTGACCCGGGTTCGAGTCCCGATAGCCTCATTTTCTTTTTAATTATTTATTTTTACTTTTTATCAATTATAACTTTTATAGTTTAGTTTGTTTATTAATTACGCATCATTAAAGAAATTAAAATGGACATAAATACGCAACGAGTCATTTATAACTTGATATTCGATTACAAACGGAGCGGGTTTGGAAAACCCGTTTTTGACAAATGTTACAGCTATCACTTTTCACCTTTGCATTAATACACAGCTAGTCTTGCCCTGATGCGTCTAAATATACTACAAAGTCATCGCAACCTTCGGGATGTGTGAGGATAGGTGCGTCACAAAGCTTTTGCTTAAGGGTGGAAGGCTTCTTCTTGTTTAGGTCCCCAAATGAAGGGTTTTCCTTTATGTGTCAAAGCCGTGAGTGGTACAGCGATACGAGAGAAATTTGATATGAACCGGCGATAGTAACCAGCCAAACCAAGGAAAGATCTTACTTCGGTTGGTGTACGTGGCGCTTGCCATTCTTGTACTGCTTTGATCTTTGAGGGGTCGACATGTATTCCTTTGTCATTGACGACATGTCCAAGGTATTGTACTTCTTTTAACCAGAATTCGCATTTGGAGAACTTAGCGTAGAGCTTTTCGGTTCTTAAGAGCGTGAGGATGAGTCGAAGGTGTCGTTCATGATCAGTCTTAGACTTTGAGTAATGAGATATCGTCGATGAAGACTATAACAAAGCGATCGAGATAGGGTTTGCAAACTTGTTCATTAGATCCATGAAGACGGCTGGAGCGTTGGTTAGACCAAAGGGCATGACCATGAATTCATAGTGACCATAACGAGTTCGGAAGGCGGTCTTTGGGACGTCTTCTTCATGTACACTGAGTTGATGATAGCCAGAACGAAGGTCGATCTTTGAAAACAGGTGGCACCCTGGAGTTGGTCTAGAAGATCATCGATGCGAGGTAATGGATAGCGGTTTTTGACCGTTAATTTGTTGAGTTCTTTTAATCGATACACATGCGAAACACTTCCATCTTTCTTCTTCACAAACAGAACAGGTGCACCCCAAGGCGATGAGCTAGGACGTATGAATCCTTTGTCGTCAATTCTTGTAATTGACTGGCTAGCTCTTGCATTTCGGCTGGGGCTAACCTATAAGGAGATTTTCACGACGGGTGTAGCGCCAGGTATAAGATCAATGCGGAATTCGACTTCTCTCTGGGAGGAAGTCCTGAGATGTCGTCGGGGAAGACTTGCGGGAATTCTTTTACTACAGGTATGTCTTCGAGTTTCTTCTCCTTTTTCCCTTCTTGAACAACGTGGGTCAGAAATGCTACATAATTCTTGCGGAGATATTTTCGGGCTTGAAGACAGGACATCAGTTTGAGTCCTTTCGAAGGGGTTTCTCCAAAGATTCGTAGGTTTGACCGTCTGCAAGAGGAATGCGAATGAACTTTTCGGCATACCACTTCAGCATGATGTTGGCTGAGCCAGTCCATGCCGATTATAATGTCAAAACTTCCCAACTTCATAGGAATGAGGTCAACGGAAAATCATGATGGTTTAGAGTAAGAGTACAGTTTCGGATAATGGAGTTTAATGAGACCGGTTTTCCGTCAGCAACTTCTACCGTTATGGATTCCATAAGTTTATCACGAGTTTGGTTGAGGATGGGTTCAAATTCTAAGGACATAAAACTCTTATCCGCGCCAGTATCAAATAACACGGATGCATAACTACCATTGACGAGAAACGTACCGTTAACCACGTTGTTGTCAGCCCTAGCTTGATTTGCGTTGATGTTGAAAGCTCTTCCTCTTGCAGGTGGAGGAGCTTGGTTAGCCTGGTTTACTGGATTAGCTTGAGCTTGGGCATGGATAATGTTCACCAAGCGTGGACAGGTGTTCCTGAAATGGTTCGGTCTCCACAGTTGTAACAAGCCCGCATAGGTTGCACCATGGGATAGTTGGGTTGGTAGTAGGATTGGGCTACATGTTGGGCAGGTGGTAGGAGTAAAGGTTGTTGGACTTGACCCACTATCTGATGGTGGGTTTGGGTTGAGGGCTGATGGCGGTTTGTTCGCTGAAGTACGCGACAGGTTTGAATGGTGTGACCTGCGCGGCCACAGCCGGTGCAATGTTGGCAGGGATGATCAGGAAAGTGATGGTATTGGCAACGATTGCATTTTGGGTATGGGCCGGAGTATGGCTTTTTATATGGTGCAGGTGAGGGGGCAACTTGAGTGATGGGTGCAGCAGGGATGGGGAAATTTGTTTGTGTGACAGCAAAGTTTCTGGTGTTTCGTTTCCTCTTATTAGCAAACTTTGAGGAGGAGGTGGAATGGTTTGAAGTTTGGCCCTCAATGGGGGCTTTCTTTTTCTCGTCCTTAAATTTGCCATTACGAATACGATTCTCGGTAAGCTCGGTAGCTAGTTCCATAGCAGCTTCAAGTGTTGCAGGCGAAGTGCTTAGAACTGAGTCTTGAATTTTCGAGGGAAGACCTCGAATATAGTGTTCGACTAAGCGGTATACTGGGGTGAACAAGTTAAGGACCATTTGGTTCAACTCTAAAAACCGTTTGTTGTCGGAAGTATGATCTCCCTCCTTTTGCTTTAACGAGTGAAATTCATCCTCTAACTTTTTGATCTCGCTTCTTGGACAGAAGCGTCTCGTCATGATTTCCCTTAACTCCTCCCACGTTAAGGCCATTGCATCTTCGATTCCTCTCTTACCCTTTTCAGTATTCCACCAGGTAAGAGCTACTCCAAATAGGCTCCCGGTTGCGTAACATACCTTGCGATCCTCGGGACAATCGCAATTGAGGAAGGTGTTTTCCATTTCCTCAAACCAGTGGAGGAGAGCAGTGACACCTTCGGTCCCTTCAAACTTCGGGGGATCGCAGGACTTGAAGTGTTTGTAAGAGCACTTTTTGGAGGGAGGGTTGTCGACGTTCTGGTCTTCTTGATGGGGAGGATTGACGGGATTTGTGGCGAGAGCTTGTTGGACTTGAATTACGATGTCAGGAAGCACCGCGGCCATTTGTTTTGCGATTTGGGTGGCCAAGCGTTCGTTTGACCTTCCTGACCTTCTACCCCCACGTTGCTGCCTAGCCGACATCTACAGGAACATACATAAGAAGATTGTGAGTTTAAGGAGTCTTTGTAGGTGTCATGTGTCGTAAAAAAATAAAAATAACATAAACATCAAGAATGCAACTACATCCATAGGATGTCTTGGGTTTGCTCATGTTTGGGCCTCCAATGTCCCCCATACCATCACCTGTATAGTCATGTGGGCCCCCATGACTATTGGCTTAGTAGGATTCACATTGGTTTTGGCGGTTTAACACTCGCATTGCCCGAATGAAAACCATGAAATATGTTTGCGAGATGTATGGTCGGAGGGTGTCCAGGTGTAGACACAATGACAACTCAAAGTGGGGTTAGCTCACACGACGTTTGGTATAGCATGCTTTGGCCTAATAGGTCCTTCGTACTCTCATCGTTAGTCCCCAGGTAGGCAAACTGGTCCTTTATTTTGGATTTATACGAATGCCAAGCCTAGACAGGACGTTTCGACTACCGGTACTTGTACCCTTCCAGTTACTACATGCCCGTCATGAGAACTCACTTTGATGTGATTTGAAAATACAAAAATCGTTGCAAAAGTCATGGAAATTGTGTGGTGTGTGCTCTCATGGATATGATATGTTATGAGAATATGATTCATGATAGGCATTGTATAATAATATGTACTTATGAACATGCTTGCATAACATTGAATGTAACAATAAACATAAAGCATATAAACATCATGAATTTTGCATGTAACACACAAACAATTTAAAAATTCTAATCAACTATAGTATAGGCTCTAAGGGTCTAATAACCTATCCTATATCCCTATAGTCATGGCTCTGATACCAATCTATCACACCCCGACCCGCAGTGGAATAAGAGTCGGGGCATAATTGGGTTATCACCAAAGCTCATGATGTTTACTAATATGTTTCATATTTATTAAATTCAAAATTACAACTTCAATATTCCAAACAAGTTCATACAATTACAAGGAAAAAGTAACTAAATAAACAATCCAAACCTAAACCGATTTATTCTTCTAAGCCGTCCTATATGTTTCTTGCTGCATCTGGATCACCTGTATCATGTGTAAAAATGGGGGTTTTGGGGTCAACGAAAGTTGGCGAGTGAACCTTGTTAGAAACATTTATTATTGATTTCTTGTTATAGTTAATATGGAAAAATTGTGCAATAATCATATGTGAGCAAACGTAATAATCATACAATAACATACAATAACAAACCACCTTGCATGAATATATAACATGAATGATAATGTATATGTTGGCAAAGTCACGTTCACGCTCATAGGTAATGGGGAACGGACGGCCTATGACGATGTATGTGTGATCAAGGCTCAATCAAACGGAGCCGATCGTATGTTGGCAACGCCTCGTTCACGCTCATAGGTAATGGGGAACGGTTCACGCTCATAGGTAATGGGGAACGGCGGCCTATGATGATGTATGTACTGAAAATGATAAATTTAATCTAAACATTAACCACACAAACAGTTGATACATATTGAATACACATTTGATCATGGATATGATGGATGCACAAGTGTTTAAATGTAATAAATAATAAGACACATGATACACCCCAAAAAGTGATTAAAACAGGGAATTTGTAGAGATTCACTCACATTGGGTGCGTTCGTTTGATGATGTTGAATGCGCACGAGTTTAGAAGGTTGATCGACGAGGAATAACTAACCTAAATAATAACGAAAAGGTACGGTAAATAAGTGGATTTTATTAACAATTTTAATTGGATTTTTAGATATATTTTTGTGAGTTTAAGGTCATTTTCTAACTTTAAAAATATTATTTTTAAATTAAATAAATAAATAAAAATAAAAAAAAAATGTTGACTTTTTGGGGTTGACCGTTGACCATTGACTGTTGACTGTTGACCGGTTCGGTCTTGTGTTTGTTTGCACTGAGTGAGGTTCGAACTCGTGACCTCCCGTACGCGTGCACGCAGCTCTACCAACTGAGCTACGTGTCTAACCCGAAATATTTCTGTTTTTAATTATATTTATATACTATTTAATTTATTCAAAATTCATTTATTTTAAAAAGGATTTTAATTATATCGAACCGGTGTGCTTAACAGGTCTCGAACCCGGGACATGTTGTTTGTGTCTAACCTGGTTAAAATACTTGTTTTTATTTCACTTATATACTAACTGGAAGTTCCGTATTTGAGTTTTATAAAAAGGTTTGAATATTGTGACGAATCGGAACAAGGACAGACTCGAACTCGGTATCTCTATGTTTCAAATGCACACAGTCCACCGCTGGACTGTGTGTCTAACCCGAGATATAATCCGATTTATATTAAATTTATACACAGCCTAACTTCATCTCCTTCGTTAAAACAACACAGACAACGATTTATTCTACTGTTCTTGTTTAATTCGATTGACGGACATATAAATGATTAAAATGAAATGGATAGAGAAAGTTTTGGGAATGAATGTACCGGAAATATAATTTTTCTCAGAACTCCGGCAAAGTCGTCGGCTCTGTTTTATGAACTCCGTCTGAGCGGACCAATTAACAGTTTTGATTAACTAATTGTGAAATTGAATGACTAAACAAGGATTATCAAAGAGTTTAGATGCTCGTACCGATTCACAGCGTGATTTCAGAATTTTCAGAAATTTTCCGGCGATTGCAGATTATCCGGTATCGTTGCCTGGAACCGACTCTGGTTGAAGGTTTTGAGTTAGTATAAGTCTAACAATAGATAGAAGATGAAAGAATTCAGAACTCTACCGATTCGATGAGTGTCATGGTTTTCCGGCGAAAGTCCGGCGATATTAGAAAACGTTTCCGACGAACAGAAAATAGGGCGCAATTGAAATTGGAGGGTCTGTGAGTGTTTTTGAGTTGCGAGATAATGATATTGATAGAGTAAATTAGGAAGTAAAGGATTTCGGTTTTTAACTCCCAAACTCATATGAATCGAAACAATAAAGACTGAATTTGATTAAGAACGTGTGTCGTAATGGTTTCATCGGTTATTATCAGTAATAGTGATCACTCAATCGTCTGGAAAGTTGAAAGCCGTTGATCGGTTTCAGTTTTGGCGCAAACAGATGATTTCACAGGTAGAGTTAAGTATTATTTGTTTCCTTGTTTACACAAACGAATCAAGTGGCGGAGTGGTTAAGTGTTTGCTGATTAAATCTTCCGGCTGACCCGGGTTCGAAACCCGGCAGCCTGATTTCTTTTTTAATTGCTTTATTTTTATTTTCTAAAAATTTTACTTTCCATATTCTAAAATGTTTATTAGTTATGTATTGTTTAAAATTAAAATAAGCATTAAATGAGCAACGAAAATTTGAAACTGATTATTCGATTAATAAACGAAGCGGGTTTTGAAAACCCGTTTTTTGACGGATGTTACAACACAAAACACCACTGATCTGCACACACCTTTTGTTTTAAAGTTGAAACAAATAATACTTATAACAACAATAGCGGAAATCTTGCAAGTTCAAAACATTCAAATTGTAACCGCCAAAATCTTAATAAAGTTGTAAATTTCGTTTTGATTTGTGGATGATCGATGTTGAATACTCAGCTTATAACGGAAATCGGTTTCAATCATCTTGAAAACCGTCGGAATCATTCGTGAACTAAAACCCATAAGTTGGGGCTTGAAACCGAAACTTCCTATGATTGAATATCCACTATGTGTAACATCCGTCAAAAAACGGATTTTACCAAACCCGCTCCGTTTATTAACCGAACAATCAGTTAAAAATTTCGTTGCGAATTTAATGCCCAAAATAATTTTAAACGATACATAATTAATTATTATATGGGAATATATAATTAGTTTTTAAAAACTGTTAAAAATAAGAAAATAAAAATAATTTGTCACTGCCGGGTTTCGAACCCGGGTCAGTCGTCGGGTCACGGTTCACAGACTTAACACTTTACACTTAAACCACTGCACCACTGATGTTTCTTGTTAAATGTTAGAATCATTTAATTCATAACATGACTTTCCGAATTCAAAACCGACGCCCAAATACAGTCATCGGAAATCCCGGCGATCTCGCCAAGAATTTACGACTTTTCAGTTATAACGTAAAACTTTAACTCATCATCGGTTATAACCGACGCCTGAACTCGCGACACCAACTATAACCGCCGGAGAAATTATAACCGATGAATCAAGTCGGAAATCGGACCAAGTTCATCGATAACCTGCCTTATAAATACCCCCTCGAACCTCTGCAAACATTTTCGCTCAAAACCGCACCCTTTCTCGGCGAAAACTCACTCGCCGGAAATCTTCTGCTCATCGCCGGAAAACCGACCCTCCACTTCTAAGCCTTACTGAACCCCCTGAGCTTATACCGAAGTCACCCACATCCTTTTCAAGCTTTCTGAAGACTCGCTGCTGCAAGACACACGATGCCGGAACCTGTTGCTGTCGCCGGAGTTCTGCCGGAAAACAGAGGAATCCAGTCGGTATACCTCACGCTTAAATCGTTCATTCTTTTTCTTTAATCTCACTTGTAATTAACTAAAGAACGCTAAAGAAACCGATTAAAACATTGAACCAGTCGGATTTCCGATTCTGGTTAAAAACGGACGAAGAAGACGAAGTTCAGTAACATATAAGTATAATTAAAATCAAGTTATAACTCGGGTTAGACATACAGTCCAGCGGTGGACTGTGTGCACATTAAACACACAAACGTCTCGAGTTCGAATCTTGTCCCACACACGCTGCCTTAATAAAAATGTCTTGTTTTTTTGTTAACTGAACCGGATTCATTTCAGGTATATGTTAAGTTTATTAATAACCGAAATAATAACCAAGTTAGACACACAGTCCAGTGGTGGACTGTGTGTATGTTTAATCGCAGGACACGAGTTCGAGTCCGGTCTACTGCACCGACTCGGACAATTATCTATTTTTTTTAAAATAAGTCAGAAATGAAAATACTTAGTTTGTATTTAAGTATAATAAAAATCGGTTTATATAACCCACAGGTCCCGGGTTCGAGACCTGTGGAGCGCACCGGTCCGATTCAGTTAAATCTTTTTTAAAAATAAATGATTTTCGGTTTAATCTAATTATATATAAATATAATTAAAAACAGATATATTTCGGGTTAGACACGTAGCTCAGTTGGTAGAGCTGCGTGCACGCGTACGGGAGGTCTCGGGTTCGAGCCTCACTCAGCGCACATATACCCGCATTCGAACCGGTCAAAGTCAACAGTCAACGGTCAATGGTCAACGGTCAAAAAAGTCAAAAATTTTTATTATTTTTATTTATTTATTTTAATTAAAAATCAATTAAAAATACTTAAAAATAACATTTTAAGGTTAGAAAATAGTCTTAAACTCACAAAAATACACCCAACAATCCCACTAAAATGGACTAATAAATCCGTTTACTTACCAAACCATAATGCTATTTATCTAGGTTAATTTCACTCGTGGTTAAAACCACTTCGCGTGCGTTCAACATCATCAACCGAACGCACCCACTGTGAGTGAATCTTACAACTCCCCTTTTTAATTACATGTTTTGGGGTGTGTCATGTGTCACAAAATAATTAACTCGTTTATTTAAACTTGTGCCATACCATATCGTGATCTAAACTTAGATTGTTTATATTGTTGTGATTACTTATTTCATTTTGTCAAATTATATGAAATTCATTCATTAGGCCCATCAGTTCCTCGTGAGAGACGAGTAGAGCAACGCGTGCCTCTAAATGTTCCATTATTGTTCATGTGTGCTTTATTTAATATCTAATGATTGTTGAATAAGTTTATATCTATTTTTACTCATGTGTGGTTGTGCACTCATTTCATAATCAATTAAATAAACTTGTTCAAATGTTTTCCATAGGATTCACTCGCCAACTTTTTGTTGATCCAAAAACCTTTTTACACATGATACAGGTGAACAGGATGAAGCAAGGAAAACATAGGAAATGCCTTAGAAGAAAACAAAGAAGCTTAGATTGATGTTAGGTCATGATGTAATTATAGTTGTAAATTTCCTATTAAATTGTATTTAATGAATATGAAACGTATAATAAATGTCATGAGCTTTGATGATAACCCAATCATGCCCCGGTCACCTTTTCCGCTGCGGGTCGGGGTGTGACACTATGTCACACCCCGGATTTCCAACCCAAATCCATACACCGGTAGGCCCGGGCGGGGAATATCGTGACGTCAGTTGATAATCATCATAGTCAATTAAACACGGAACAACGAAAGTCTTGGAGTATAAATTACTATTACAAACCAAATGTTCAAAGTACGAAAATAATATACAGACGACTCGTAATAGAAGATCTACATGCGGATCGTAAAATGTACAAAAAATGTATAACAGACTTTGGCCAGATCTAGGATTTGCAAGATACTCTATCACTACCGAGCACTTCCAGCCTATTTTCGTATTGTACCTGCAGTTTAGTCTTTTGAAAATACGTCAGCTTTCGCTGGTAAATACACCCAACTGACTCATTTTGAAAATATTTAAAATATGTTTTAAGTGCGTATCAGCACAAAAGCTTTTATAACTTGGGAAAGTTGACCGTCCAACCTTGTTAACAGATTTACATGTTTGTCCACACATACAGCGCCCGGTACGGAGATCGAGACATGATTAACGTACACACAACTTTAGACTCACGAAGGAGTCAATTCCTCCCAACCTTGTGGGAATGCATAATTGAGCGTCTATCGGGTGTATGCCTACACCCGCGCTAAGGTCGTGGCCATTTCTATTGTAATGAGCCGAGGATATCCCGGACACGGTAGTTAACCCCCGATGTTTAAGTTATCAAACAAAACTGATTAAAACAGAATATGCGGATTTACTAGCCACAATCGGGCATTCGATTGATCCCATTTCCGACCAAGCGGTAATAATTTACCGTAACCCATGCCCGTATAGGGGAAATAAGTCGAGAGTATTTACCTGAGCTAGTCTTCTTTTAATTTAATAACTCAGTCGTACACAAAAGTACTAAGTGCAGATAGCATTTACCGGCAAGTCTCTAGTCTAGATTATGGCATAAACTAACCAATTAAATACTAACGGTCTTATTTAAGTCATAGACTTAGACCGACTAGCATACTTGATCAAAACGTATAACACTAGATTAAACAATGATTGGATAGAATGTAGTTTAATCCCAACAAGTACCTTGAATTGTATAATATGGGTCAACTATAAACATTCTGGATTTTGAGACTTAAAATGATAAGGTTAAACCCGATTCGGTTAATTTTCGTAAACTAGTTACATATACTTAACCGTATGCATATAAGCGATATCGGGTGACCGGATGAGTCATGAACAAGTTCTAAATGTCATTATACTGTAAATAAGTTGTAATATCAGTAGGATATCAACTTACATGCCCGATAAGGTTTTGAAACGAAATTATGCCTCATAAGGGCGTTTTGGTAATTATATGTCGTATAAAAGGAACTTGCATGTATTCTGATGTTATGATCATAAACATCCTGGAAAAATACTTATTTTGTGATATAATATCAGTAAGATAGAACACATAAGTGTGGTTTATTGTTTAAGACCAAACTATGCACCGAAGGGCATTTTGGTCATTTAAAAGTATAGTTTACGATGTTATACTAAAATCAGTTTATGATCAGAATATTAACATCATAATATGTTAATTACATTAACATATTAGTAGTTAATTCATTTGCAAGTCCATTGTTGATTAAAACATTGTTTCATGTAAAAAGGGCATTTTAGTCAAATTTTGACATTTTTACGGAACTTGTGCATAAACTCAGATTATGATTATGATCATGTAATATAACCTCAGATGGTTATGCTACATTGCAATACGATCATAATGTGACCTTAATTCAGAAGTTAACTAATCTAAGTCGGGTCAGAATTGAAAGTCAAAGCAGAAGTCAAGCTTCGCAACTTTCGGTTGCGAACCGACTCTAGGACTGAAATTAACGGATTGAACATGTACCACATGTTCTAATAATTATTAACAACTTGTTTAAGTGTCAAAAACATATTTAAAACATATATAAACTCATTTTATGATTTTTATGAAATCTGACCCGTTTGACTTTTTAAACAATAACTTTGACCCGTCAATTGACCTAGTAAACGTGATCCTTAGGAGATGCCCTTTTAAGGGGTTAATACCTTCCTAATTACGATCACTTATCCATGTTCATTTCGAACAATGGCTGGACCATAATGGTCTTAACCGAAAGTCAAGGCATTTGTAAAAAATGCTTGACTTTTGGCTATTAAAAGACTATAAAAAGAAAAGAGCAGAGATGGAGCACTTACAAGTGATCCAAGGGAAAATTAGAACTCAAAGGGAAGCTTCTAAATGGTCAGAAACTTCCAAGAGTGTAATAGAGAGGAGAAGAAATGAATGAGCAAAGAATGAGTGAGTTTAGTGGGCTATTTATAGTGTAAGAAGTGCAAGGAGATGGAGCCATGTGTTAGGTGTGTTGTAGGATCATTACATGTGTCCAATTAGGTGTCAAGAGCTGGAGGAGTGTGGCAATTTGCAGGCTAGGTGGCATCCTCACAAAGATTTGGGGTTTTAACACATTTAGTCCTTCAAAAATAGTTTTATTAAATGTCATGAATTGTCCCTTCACTTATATTTCATGACATAATAACACAACTAGTTCTTTTCAATTAATAAAAGATGTATTGAAGAAGAGTATGAATAACCGAACGTTAACGGGTGTCACACTAGGTGTCTTTACGACGTAAAAGTGTCTACTAGCTTAAACGTGAAGATACGAATCCTTATGGTTTTAAAGGCTAATTTACCTAAATTAATAAAGTTAAAGGTTTGGTAAAAGAGCGGAATGCTCGAGGATGGTAAATAAAAATATATCGTCTCAACCGAGAGACGTTCGGGTCAAGAGATAACTTACTTAAACAAGTAACACGAAGATATGAAGTCTAGGGGCCTCTGGGAAATTTTTTGAAAGTTAAAACACTGAAATATAGAGGCTCTCAAGCCTCGCCGTAGGCTACGGTCACTAGACCATAGCTTACGGTCAGTAAAAATCTGATCCAGCAGCTTCAAGCCGTAACTTACGGTTCTCAACCGTAGGTTACGATTAGGTTTGTGAAATTTTGTATATTTTAACATGTTTTAAGCTAGATTGAGTGGCTAACTCATTGAGGTATGATCTAGGGTATGTACACGTGTCGGTATATTACCGAGCACGAATTTTACGAGGTAATACATAATCCCTCCATTGTCCAACATTAGCGTATTTTCAGAATTAATCCATCTCGTCCAACTAGTGGCTTATATAAGAGTTAGAACTTCGTAAAGGATCACTCAAAGGCTTATTATAAGCATGTTGACTCTGATGTCACTCAGAGGCTGGGCATGTTGACATATCAGTCACTCAGAGGCTGTTATTTATGCATGTTCACATCGGATCGTCACTCAGAGGCTCAGTTTGAGCATGTTGACGCCTTTAGTCCTTATTGGTCTTTAATAGACTATATTAAAATACGACACGTGTCACTATACTATTGGACACGATTTTACGGGGTGTTACACACTATATATATTGATGCTTTTCACCTCAAATAAACTCGCCATTCCCTAAAATTTTCTCTCAAAAATACAATCGGATACTCTCCACTTTTACTTAGCCGGAATTGTTTTTGTCGCCGGAATTGTTTTGTCATCAGAGAAGCTAAGGCTGCGGATATCTGGTATAATCTTGTTGAAACTTTACTTAAATACCTTGTAATTATCCATTCAGGATTCAAATCAAGTGTTTGAATTCAACTCAGACGGATCGATTTCTGGGTAATTTGTGTGAAGAAGATGAAGCCCAAGCATGATTAAATATAATTAAATCCATAAGATACACCGGAGACACACGGTCCAGTGGTGAACTGTGTGCAATGCTATCACGGATACCCGGGTTCGAGCCTTGTGAGCACCGGTTTTTCTGAAATAAAATTCTTTTTCTAAAAACTTAATTAAATCAAGGCTCAGTAAGTCTATAAGTATAATATAATTTAAGTAATTAACGAGTTAGACACCCAGCCCAATTGGCAGGGCTGGGTGCAAACGTATCAGCAGACGCGGGATCAAGTCCGGGGAAGTGCACCGGTTCAATACTTTCTAAAAACTTTTTAATTAAACAAATTTCAGAATTCATCTAACCTATATACAAGAATAATTAAATCTGAGATTATTTCGGGTTAGGCACGTAGCTCAGTTGGTAGAGCTGCGTGCACGTATACGGGAGGTCACGAGTTCGATCCTCACACGATGCCAATATTCACACGAATCCGACCGGCCGTTGACCAGTCAACCCTGAAAAAAGGGTAATTTTTTAATACTAAAATCCTTTTATTTTGTCTAAAAATTAATTAAAATACCTAAAAATAAGGTTTTAAAGCTTAAAAATTTGTATTAATCACCATAAAAATCTAATAAAAAGTATTAAAATAAAATATTAACTTTTATTTATTTTATCGAATTATTTCGTTATTATTTAGGTTAGTTTCCTTCGTCGGTTAAATCCTAAATTCGTGCGCGTTCATCATCAATCCAAGGAAACGCACCCACTGTGAGTGAATCCTTACAAATTCCCCCTTTTAATCATGTTTTGAGGTGTATCATGTGTCGTTACATATTTTATTTATTTAAACACTTGTGCTAACACCATTATGTGATCTTGTGTGTATATCTTGTTGATGTTGCTATACGTGGTTACATTATGTCATTTCAGTGCAAAACATTCATATAAGGCCCATCAGTTCCTCGTTGGATACGAGTTGAGCACAGCGTGCCTCATTAGATCGTCTCCGTTTGATCGAGCCTTGATCTCACAGTTCATCATTTATCATGCAAGTGTACATTATTGATATTATGGGGTTTGTGGTTTGTTTATATATATACACATATGCTCATATATGGTCATTGCACAATAATCTAAATTAATCAATGTATTTGAATTGTTTAAATGTTTAATTTTGATTCACTCGCCAACTATTGTTGACCCAAAACTTTGTTTTTACACATGATACAGGTGGACAGGCTGAGTAAAGGAACACATAGGATTGGCCTTAGAAGATGAATAAAATGCTTTATGTTTAGAACAATATTTCTGATGTTTAAACGTTTTATTTGTGTTTGGATATTTCTTTTAAATTTCGAAAAATAAATATGAAACTTAATCATAGTAAATGTCATGAGCTTTGATGATAACCCAATTATGCCCCGACTTCTATTTCCGCTACGGATCAGCGTGTGACAGATTGGTATCAGAGCTCTGACTATAGGGATATAAGACAGGTTATAGACCCTTAGAGCCTATACTATAGTTGATTAGTTTTTAAATGCTTACGTGTTACATGCAAACTCATGATGTTTATTTGTTTCATATTTGTTTCACACACAAATGCATGCAAGCACTTTCACTACTACATGTTATTGTATGATATTTATTGTGGCATATATATTCTTAACATATCATGTCTATGCAAACACACAACACAAATTCACAAATTTTCATGATTCTTTCTCAAGGATTTTGTAATGTTTTCATGTTTTCAATCTCATCAAACTGAGTTCTACGACGGGCATGTAGTAACTGGAAGGGTACGAGTACCGGTAGTCGGGACATCCTGTCTAGGATTGGCATTCGTATGAATCCAATATAATGGACCAGTTTGCTTACCTGGGGACTAACGATGAGAGTACGAAGGACCTATTAGGCCAAAGAATGCCACACCAAACGTCGTGTGAACCCTACTTTGAGTTGTAATTGTGTCTTCACCTGGACACTCTCCGACCTTATATCTCGCAATCATGTTTTACGATTTTCATTCGTCTGATGCGAGCGTTAACAGGCTAACACCAATGTGAACCCTACAAAGCCCAGTAGTCGTGGGGGGCCACATGACTACCTAGGTCGAAGTATGGGAGACATTTGGGGCCCAAACATGAGCAAAGCCCAAGACATCCTATGGATGTAGTGAATTTATTTTCTCAATTATTTTGTGAATGTTGTTTTCTTTCTTACGACACATGACACCTAAAAATGTTCAACTCATAAGCTCGCTATGTATTTCCTATAGATGTCTGCTAGACACTCTCGAGGTGGTAAAAGGTCAGGAAGATCTAGCGAGCGCATGGCCACTCAAATCGCTCAACAGATGGCTGTCGTACTTCCTGACATCATTGTACAAGTCCAACAAGCTCTTGCCGCCAAACCCATCAACCCTACCAATCAAGAAGGTCAAAATGTCGCCAACCCTCCCCCTAACACCACCAAATGCACCTACAAGCATTTCAAATCCTGCGACCCTCCAAAATATGAGGGGACTGAAGGTGTCACCGCTCTCCTCCGTTGGTTTGAGGAGATGGAAAGCACTTTTCTCAATTGCGATTGTCCCGATGATCGCAAGGTGCGATATGCTACCGGTCGTTTGTACGGGGTAGCACTTACATGGTGGAACACAGAGAAGGGTAAGCGAGGTGCCGAAGCTGCTATGGCCTTGACTTGGGAAGAGCTGAGGGAGGTCATGATAAGACGCTTCTGTCCAAGAAGTGAAATCAAGAAATTGGAGGATGAGTTCTACTATTTGAAACAAAAGGAGGGAGACCACACCACATACAATAAGACATTTCTCGAATTGAATCAGATGGTCCCCAATTTGTTCACCCCGCTCTATCGTTTAATTGAGCATTACATTCGAGGTCTTCCCTCGAAAATTCAAGATTTTGTGTTAAGTACTACACATGCAACCCTCGAAGCTGCAATGGAGCTAGCCACTGAGCTCACGAAAAATCGCATCCGAAATGGTGATTTTAAAGATAAGAAGAAGAAAGACAAGACACCCGCTGAAACCTCAACCCCAACTCAAACAGGTCCGTCTTCTAAGTTTGCTGGTAAAAGGAAACGCAATAGGAAGAATTTTGCCGTTACCCAAGCCAATTCCCCTATCACTGCTGCCCCAATCACACCCTCCTGCTGCTCCATTCAAGAAACCCTACACAGGCTCACACCCAAAATGCAACCGATTCCAATATCACCACCCTCTTGAGAACCCATGCCAATATTGCACAAGTTGTGGCCGTGCAGGTCACACGATTCAAACTTGTCGCATTCTCCAAAAGCCAAGCCGCAATCAACCTCAAGCCCAACCCAACAATCAAGCGGTAGGTCAAGCCCAATACCAACAACCTCTACTCTTACCGCCTGCTCAACCCATGGCCCAACCCTACTATCAACCCAACTACCCAATGATGCAGCTAGTCAGAGCATGTTTCAATTGTGGTGATCCAACCCATTTCTGAAACACTTGCCCACGTTTGGTGAACATCATAAATGCCCAAGCTCAAGCCAACCCAGTGAATCAAGCCAACCAAGCTAATCCACCCATAAGAGGAAGAGCTTTCAACATCAATGCCAATCAAGCTAGGGCTGATAACAATGTGGTTAACGGTACGTTTCTAATTAATGGTAGTTATGCATCCATACTATTTGATACTGGTGAGGATAAAAGTTTCGTGTCCTTAGAATTCGAATCGATATTTGAATTATCCTGCGTTAGTCTAGCCGAATCCTTCACGGTGGAAGTTGCTGATGGTGAACCTATTACATTAGACTCAATAATTCGAAATTGCATTCTCACCCTTAATAATCATGATTTCTCAATTGATCTTATCCCTATGAAATTGGGTAGTTTTGACGTTATCATTGGTATGGACTGGCTTAGTCAGCATCATGATGAAGTTGTTTGCCACGAGAAGTTTATTCGAATCCCTCTCGCTGACGGTCAAACTTTACGTATCTTTGGTGAAACCCCTTCCAAAGGGCTCAAACTAATTTCATGCCTCCAAGCTCGAAGATACCTTCGCAAAGACTATATCGCGTTTTTAGCTCATATCGTCAAAAAGGAAAGCAAGAAAAAGAAGCTCGAAGACATCCCAATCGTTAACTGACAAGGGATTTATACGTCCTAGCTCATCACCTTGGGGTGCGCCGGTTCTTTTCATAAAGAAGAAAGATGGAACCTTCCGAATGTGTATCGACTATAGAGAGCTCAACAAACTGACGATCAAGAATCGCTATCCTCTACCTCGTATTAATGATCTTCTAGATCAACTTCAAGGTGCCACCTGTTTTTCAAAAAATCGATCTTTGTTCTGGTTATCATCAACTTAGAGTACGTGAAGAAGATATTCCAAAGACTGCTTGTCGAACTCGTTATGGTCACTATGAATTCATGGTTATGCCTTTTGGATTGACCAATGCACCTGCTGTTTTCATGGATTTGATTAATAGGGTGGGTAAACCCTACCTCGATCGTTTTGTTATAGTCTTCATTGATGATATTCTTATTTATTCTAAGACCAAATCCGATCATGAACGTCATCTTCGACTTATCCTAACCCTTTTGAGGACCGAAAGGCTTTATGCTAAGTTCTCGAAGTGTGAGTTTTGGTTAAAAGAGGTACAATTTCTTGGTCATGTCGTTAACGACAAAGGGATTCATTTCGACCCTGCAAAGATCAAAGCGGTGCAAGAATGGCAAGCGCCACGCACTCCTACCGAAGTTAGGTCATTTCTTGGCCTAGCTGGTTATTATCGATGATTCATCGCAAATTTCTCTTGTATCGCCGTTCCACTCACAGCCTTGACTCATAAGGGCAAACCCTTTATTTGGGGGCCCAAGCAAGAAGAGGCTTTCCAATCATTGAAGCAAAAACTTTCTGATGCACCCATTCTTACTCTTCCTGATGGTTGCGAACACTTTGTGGTTTATTGTGACGCGTCAGGACAAGGTTTAGGTTGCATTCTAATGCAAAGAGGAAAGGTGATAGCCTATGCCTCAAGGCAACTCAAAGTGCATGAAAAGAACTAAACCACTCACGACCTGGAACTTGGAGCAGTCGTGTTCGCTCTAAAGATATGGAGACACTATCTCTATGGTACCAAGTGTGAAATTTACACTGACCACAAGAGTCTTCAACACATCTTCAATCAAAAAGAGTTGAACATGAGGCAAAGACGTTTGGTCGAACTTCTAAATGATTATGATTGTGAAATTCGATATCATCCTGGCAAGGCTAATGTTGTAGCTGACGCCCTCAGTCGAAAAGAGTATGCACTCCATCCGTCTGTTGTGTTCTCAAATTATGACCGATCTTCACAACCGAATTCGAGCAGCTCAACATACTTCTGTCACGGAGAATGATGTGCGAGATGAATTGTCTTGTGGAGCTGAACTCAAAATAGAAACCAAGTCTGATGGTATTCTTTACTATCTAAACCGTATTTGGATACCTGATCGCGATAATCTTCGTACTTTTCTTATGAATGAGGCTCACAAAACACGATACTCCATACATCCTGGTGCTGATAAGATGTATCAAGATCTACGATACTCATACTGGTGGCCTGGCATGAAGAAAGATATCGCTATACTTGTCTCCAAGTGCCTTACATGTCTAAAGTAAAAGCTGAACATCAACGACCTTCAGGTCTACTCGTCCAACCCGAAATACCTGTTTGGAAGTGGGAAAATATAACCATGGACTTTATTACCGGGTTACCTCGCACCTCGAGTAGGTATGACACAATTTGGGTTATCATTGATCGTCTCACTAAATTAGCTCATTTCATCCCAATCCGTGAAGACTACAAGAACGAGAAGTTAGCTCGTGTCTATATTGATGAAATTGTAAGCCGTCATGGTGTACCCATAAGTATCATTTCAGATCGAGATGGTCGTTTTACTTCACGCACGTGGCAAGCCGTACAGTCAGCTTTGGGTACACGATTAGATCTCAGCACTGCTTTTCACCCTCAAACTGATGGTCAATCTGAGCGCACCATACAAACTCTTGAAGACATGTTGCGAGCATGTGTCATAGACTTCAAGGGCAATTGGGATACTCACCTATTGTTGGTTGAATTTTCATACAACAATAGCTATCATTCAAGCATGGGCATGGCTCCTTTTGAAGCCTTATATGGTCGTAAGTGCCGATCTCCTGTATGTTGGCACGAAATCGGTGAAGCGTAAATCACTGGACCTGAATTGATTCAAGAAACAACTGACAAAATCCTTCAGATCCACAATAATCTTCTAGCAGCTCAAAGTCGTCAAAAGAGTTACGCTGATAAACGACAAAAGCCACTGGAGTTTTGTGTTGGTGATCAAGTACTTTTAAAGGTATCACCGTGGAAGGGAGTGGTTCGTTTTGGTCAAAAAGGCAAGCTAGCACCACGCTATGTGGGACCATTCAAGATACTCGAAAGAGTCGGTCCTTAGCATACAAGCTTGACCTACCAGAAGAACTCAACAGAATTCATCCCACATTCCATGTATCAAACCTCAAGAAGTGTCTTGCCGATGAAAACCTCCACATACCATTAGAAGATATTCAAATCGCTAAATCAATGCACTTCGTTGAAAGAGCTGTAGAAATCATGGACTTCTGTGAAAAGCGTTTGAGACGAAGTCGTATTCCAATAGTCAGGGTGCGTTGGGAGTCAAAACGAGGACCTGAGTTTACTTGGGAACGCGAAGACTCCATGCGAAAAATACCCGCATCTTTTCCCAGTTGCAACTACTACTTAAATTTCGGGACGAAATTTCTAAAAGTAAGGGATATTGTAACATTTGCGTAAAACGGGTTCCAAAAACTCGCTCCGTTTAAGAATCAAGTACATATTTAAAAGTTCGTTGCGTATTTATCAGTGTTATTTATTGTTATTATTCGAAATTAATAAATACTACATAATTAAAATAATAATCAATAAAAAAAACCAAAAAAACAAGTAAATTAAATTAAAACCTTAAAATAATAATATAAAAAAATAATTAAATGGGGTAGCCGGGATTCGAACCCGTGTTCCCCCACAAGTTCGCACACAAAACACCACTGATCTGCACACACCTTTGTTTTAAAGTTGAAACAAATAATACTTATAATAACAATAGCGGAAATCCTGCAAGTTCAAAACATTCAAACTGTAACCGCCAAAATCTTAATAAAGTTGTAAATTTCGTTTTGATTTGTGGATGATCGATGTTGAATACTCAGCTTATAACGAAAATCGGTTTCAATCATTTTGAAATTCGTAGGAAATCATTTGTGAATTAAAACCCATAATTTGGGGCTTGAAACCGAAACTTCCTATGATTGAATACCCACTATATATAGCGATACTTTTCACCTCAAATAAACTCGCCATTCCCTTCAATTTTCTCTCAAAAATACAATCGGATACTCTCCACTTTTACTTCGCCGGAATTGTTTTTGTCGCCGGAATTGTTTTGTCATCGGGAAGTCATCGGAGAAGCTAAGGCTGAGGATATCTGGTATAATCTTGTTGAAACTTTACTTAAATACCTTGTAATTATCCATTCAGAATTCAAATCAAGTGTTTGAATTCAACTCAGACGGATCGATTTCTGGGTAATTTATGTGAAGAAGATGAAGCCCAAGCATGATATAAATATAATTAAATCCATAAGATACACCGGGTTAGACACACAGTCCAGTGGCGGACTGTGTGCAATGTTATCACGGATACCCGGGTTCTAGCCTTGTGAGCACCGGTTTTTCTGAAATAAAATTCTTTTTCTAAAAACTTAATTAAATCAAGGCTCAGTAAGTCTATAAGTATAATATAATTTCAGTAATTAATGGGTTAGACACCCAACCCAATTGGTAGGGTTGGGTGCAAACGTATCAGCAGACGCGGGATCGAGTCTGGGGAGGTGCACCGGTTCAATACTTTCTAAAAACTTTTTAATTAAACAAATATCAGAATTCATCTAACCTGTATACAAGAATAATTAAATCTGAGATTATTTCGGGTTAGACACGTAGCTCAGTTGGTAGAGCTGCGTGCACGTATACGGGAGGTCACGAGTTCGATTCTCACACGATGCCAATATTCACACGAATCCGACCGGCCGTTGACCAGTCAACCCTGAAAGAGAGGGTAATTTTTTTATACTTAAAATCCTTTTATTTTCTCTAAAAATTAATTAAAATACCTAAAAATAAGGTTTTAAAGCTTAAAAATTTGTATTAATCACCATAAAAATCTATAAAAGTATTAAATTAAAATATTAACTTTTATTTATTTTATTGAATTATTTCGTTATTATTTAGGTTAGTTTCCTTCGTCGGTTAAATCTTAAATTCGTGCGCGTTCATCATCAATCCAAGGAAACGACTACTGTGAGTGAATCCTTACAAATTCCCCTTTTTAATCATGTTTTGGGATGTATCATGTGTCGTTACATATTTTATTTATTTAAACACTTGTGCTAACACCATTATGTGATCTTGTGTGTATATCTTGTTGATGTTGCTATACGTGGTTACATTATGTCATTTCAGTGCAAAACATTCATATAAGGCCCATCAGTTCCTCGTTGGATACGAGTTGAGCACAGCGTGCCTCATTAGATCGTCTCCGTTTGATCGAGCCTTGATCTCACAGTTCATCATTTATCATGCAAGTGTACATTATTGATATTATGGGGTTTGTGGTTTGTTTATATATATACACATATGCTCATATATGGTCATTGCACAATAATCTAAATTAATCAATGTATTTGAATTGTTTAAATGTTTAATTTTGATTCACTCGCCAACTATTGTTGACCCAAACCTTTGTTTTTACACATGATACAGATGGACAGGCTGAGGAGAGGAACACATAGAATTGGCCTTAGAAGATGAATAAAATGCTTTATGTTTAGAACAATATTTCTGATGTTTAAATGTTTTATTTGTGTTTGGATATTTCTTTTAAATTTCGAATAATAAATATGAAATTTAATTATAGTAAATGCCATGAGCTTTGATGATAACCCAATTATGCTCCGACTTCTATTTCCGCTACGGGTCAAGGTGTGACAAGTTCATAGTCGTTTAATACTAATTTGATTTTTGTCACTAAGGAATTGTTTTAAGGAGGTAACTGACAGACCGTGTTGTCCCAATCAGTCAAAAACCCAAATTAATCTAGGTAGCTAGGGTAAATCGAGTATCGTATCCACGAAAAGCATGTGATCAGTATTGCACAAGTTGTTTGATTGTCTAAACTATTTACGCATAAAGTGTACAAAGCAATTATGAAGTTCAAAATAATTATGAAGTTTGCGACTTGTCTTTTTGTTGCTTAGAATAATTATCAAAACAATTAACAAGAATGAGTAAAAATAATAATTTAGAATAAAAATAATAATTGAGAATCAAGACTCACACCTGGTTCGACAACTGCAAGACCTCGGGTTTCTACACGTTAGACTTAATTTAGTTGCATTTGATTATTAACGGATTTAGTGTTACGTGGCTTAGGTGCCAAGAGCTATCAACGTCATAGACAACGGACCGTGCTACACTTCGTTACCAAGAACATGTACATCCTAACCTATAGCAAGGCATAATTGCACATATTCATTTCACAAAGTTAAATTTTATAACTCATTGACAATTTATGAATCCAATACAAATGCAAGACAATTACTACAAGTTTCAAAATGTTAAACACAACTAGTCACAAATTAAATCATAAAAACAAATGTTGAAACCTACAATCTTACAAAGTCTACACCGGGTGAAACCCTAGGTGATTAACCGCTCATGATCGAAAAACTTGAGCATCGGATGATGAACACGAACCCTAGCCATCAACTTGAGATTTTGAATGGATTATGGAGGCTATTAGGGTTAGGAAGGATGAGTTGTGGAGAAAGGTCCTCTCTACCCTCTCTTGGCTCCTTATCTGTATTGTTTCTCCACAAACTCGTAACCCCTCTTTTTTATTCCTCCAAAACTCGATAAAAAACAAGTTAAAACACGAATTCAGTGTCAAGGATTTAGAGGTTGTGTCGGCTACTCAAGACCTTCGCGTCGGCGACTCGACGCTCTGATCCACTTTTCCTCTGATGCGTTGGGCTTTTACCTACGGACTTTTTTGGCCTGCGCAACGTGTATTTAGGCCATCGCTGACGCAATGTTTGGTTCCAACTTCGGTTTCCTTCGTTTCTTTCTCCCGGTTGATCCCGATCACCTCCCAATGCTCTGTAAAGCTCCCTAATAGCTCCTTAAACTCCGTTAGACCTGCAAAACAGGCCATTCAAAACCAAAATTCATGTAAGAATACAAACTTAATACAGTTAAACAACAAGTTTTCAACCACGTATTAGCAATGCCCATTTAGGGGGATCCAATAGGCAATGTCCCAATAGAAATACTTAGACATGGTTCAAATGGTTGAGCCCAGTCAACCAGTGACACCCACGATGGGCGAAAAAAAATCAAATTCACACTTGAAAACATTTGGAAATTACATTATATTTAGTTGGTTGAACTTTATCATCATTAAATACCAACTTATCATTAACAAAGGATTAATAAGTAGCACATGTTGATCACTATTCTATCAACAACTAGCGATCAGCATCACCTACAATGAGCAGTTAATTACTACCAACAATGTTCATGTTCATGGTATACCCAAGGACTTGTGGCGTAGAGCTACCAAGGTGTGTGGAAAAATGTATGGAGTTAGAGTTGATTAGAGGGCCTAGCTGATAAAAAATATATATACCTAATAAATTAGTATATGATTGCACCACGTGTCACAATTAAATATGCATACTTCCCCATTTTCTTATTTTACCCTTTCGTATCCTATGTCTTATTGTTAAAAATATATATTTTCTCTAAATCATATCTCATTTCAAAATATCATTTTATAATTACTAACTATTGATTATTAACCTTTAGGGTTGACATTTGGGCGGGAAATGATAAGTTTCAATATGTTTTCCACCTTTCTAGATTGGAAAATTATAAAGTTTGAAGGATCAAAGATAGGTGCTATTGGATTGATCAAAAACTTGTGTGAAATTGGGATTGGAAACACCAATCGACTTCGATGAAGGAGCTTGCGGATTTGGAGCTTTGTAGAAGGTTAGTTAATTTGGTGAGTCAGATTTAATGTAAGATTCTTGGTCTAGTTGGGATAATACACATGCTAATGTTCCGTGGGTTCGGTCAAGAGATCGATGTACTCAGATATTGATGTTAGCAACTACTCTATTTTGGATCAGTATAACTGGGTCTTGAACAAATACAACATATTCGCGTGGAGGGCAGGGCTGAATCATTTCTCTACCTTTGATGTATCAAAGAGAAGGAACATCATTTCGTTTATCCAAATTATACCATCTGTGACTTCAATACCGAATCAGTAGACCAGTTGTTCACAACCCGCTCTATCTCTACGGTGATATGGTAGTTTGTTAGTGTTGGGTGTCGGGTGCCTATTTTCTTCATTTTCTTCCTTAGAGATCTGCTAGAGAGCTATAAAGGTTCTCAAGGTTTGGGGTTAGAGAAAAGGAAGCGTTCTAAGGTACTTTGATCCAAGGTGTATGGAAATGTGTCCCTCCCTATGAGGTTGAAGGTATAAATGCAAAGAAAAAGGGTATGGAATTAGAGTTGATTAGAGGGCGTGTGAGCTAGCTGATAAAAAAATATATATACCTTATAAATTAGTATATGATTCCACCATGTGTTACAATTAAATATGCATACTTTCCCCTATTTTCTTATTTTACCCTTTCGTATCCTATTTCCTATTGTTAAAAATATATATATTTTCTAGATATATATCATTTCAAAATATCATTTTATAATTACTAACTATTGATTTAACATTTGGGGTTGACATTTAGGTGGGAAACGTTAAGCTTCAATATGTTTTCCACCTTTTCAGATTCGAAAATTATAAAGTTTGAAGAATCAAAGATAGGTGCAATTGGATTGATTAAAAAGTTGTATGAAATTGGGATTGGAAACGCCAATCGACTTTGATGAAAGAGCTTGCGGAGTTGGAGCTTTGTAGAAGGTTAGTTAATTTGGTGAGTCATATTTAATGTAAAGATTCTTGGTCTTAGTTGGGAGAATACACATGCTAATGTTATGTGGGTTCGGTCAAGAGATCGATGTACTCAGATATTGATGTTAGCAACTACTCTATGTTGGATCAGTGTAACTGGGTCTTGAACAAATACAACATATTCGCATGGAGGGCGGGGCTGAATTAGTGTCCTGCCTTTGATGTTTTAGAGAGAAGAAACATTAGTCTCGTTTATCTAAATTGCACCATATGTGACTTCAATACTGAATCAGTAGACCACTTGTTCACAACCCGCTCTATCTCTACGGTGGTATGGTAGTTTGTTAGTGTTGGGTGCTTATTTTCTTCATTTTCTTCCATAGAGATCTGCTAGAGCTATAAAGATTTTCAAGGTTTGGGATTAGAGAAAAGGAAGCATTCTAAGGTACTTTGATTATCGTGTGTTGGAGAATTTAGAAAGTAAGGAATGAGAAGATCTTCTCTAACAATGACATAAAAAATTGAAGAGATGATACAGGATTTTATCAGACTTTTGGTACCTTATGGTATAGATATAGATCAAATAATACGTTCATTTTATGGTCTAGTTGTTGTAAGAATTGTTTCAATGTGGTTCGTTTTGTTGTGTGTCAGTTTGCGTATGCTCATTCGTTAGCGTCATGGATGCCCTTGTTATGAGTGAAGTTTAACTATTAATTACTAATTATTTTAGGTTGTTATATAAATTATGTGTGTATAGATTAGGGGTAAGATCCACTAAAAAGTGAGTTTTGCCGAAGTAGCATTAGAAAGATTGTAGAGATGAAATGTGAGACTACTTATAAGTAGGATGAAAGGGCATTTTGATCATAAAACACAAACTTCCACCTCTTTTTTTTTTTTTTAAAAATACACTACAAATATCTAGTACAAACAAATTAAGCATAAAAAATTTCAGCACAAAAAATGTAGCATGATATCAAGTACAAAATATAAGCACAAAATGTTATATAATATAGAAATACAACACAATTCTTAGGGTTTTTTAAGTTATTATATTTTATATATTAATAGCGTACTCAAATTAAAGATAAAAGATGTTACGGTGCAGTTTTTAAAGAATTACTATCATATTAAAAGAACTATGAATGTTTAAAAAATAGAGAAATATACATGTGGAGAGAGAAACATACTTCAAAAATATCCATTATATTATTATTTTTATATTTTTATTTTAACAATTGGTTTAAAAAATAAAAGATAATTATTTTTTTACTCTATCTAACTAAAATCAATTCTTTAAATTTTTTAACAAATGTTATGAATGTTAAAAAAAATAGTGAAATATACACGTGGATAAAGAAAGTCCACAAATAGCATATTCCAAAGATATCCATTATCTTATTATTATTATTTCTATATTTTAATATTAACTATTGATAAAAAATTAAAAATCAATTACTTTTATACTCTATCTAACTAAAATCAATTCTTTAATTTTTTTGAACGACAAATTTCTTTAATCTTATTGTCTCTGTGAGACTTTAACCCAATCCCCCACCTTCAAAATGTTTTAAGACTTTGCCTTTAAACATTCATAATCAATTCATTTTCTCTATTCATATAATTACATTAAAATCATTACTTTTTTCTTTATGTTTTTTAATTAAATAATATTTTTATACGTTTATAATTACATTTTGTCTTTTCTCCACTCACAACCACTTTAAAAAAATATTTAAAAGTTTATAAAAGATGAACAGTGTTTCTATATATTTACAGATGAATAGTAACATTTTCTCTTTTCTTTACTTATAATCACTCATAACCATTACTTAAAACATGACTAACCACTTATATAAATATAAGAAATTCATTATAAATATTAACCACTACCCCATCAGTTAATTCTTTAGCACATATTTAAATTGGACTGAGATCCCATATACTTAGGTAACTATACTAATTGCAATTACAATGTATAAAAAGGATTTAGATAATATATTAATTACTATGTTTATAGAAAAATGATTTAGATAATAATAATATGTATGAGCCATTTAGGCATCTGGCCTAGTGATAAAAAGGGTCTTTCTTAAAGTGACTGAAGTTCAAATATTGAGTTAGGAAGTAATTTAGAAGTCTTTATTGTTAAGAAAAAAAAATAACAATTAGGGGTGTTCTTTTTAACTGAAAACCGAACCCGACCCGAGATGACCCGACCTGAAAAACTAGCTTACCCAATTAACCCGAACCGATAAACGGTTATACCCGAACCCGACTATAGTTTATTGGGTCGGTATTTGGATTAGAAATCAATGTTTCAACCCGAATAACCCGATGAATTCAAACATAGAATTAAAATATGATTTTCTAAGTTACCGTTTCCTTGATTTCTCCCTACTTCCTAGGTAAAATTTTATCACTTCATAATCATTTCATATTTCATCATATCTTTTTAAAAGTTTAAATTAATATAATATATAATGACATGTTTTGATGTGTTATGTGTATGTCAAGTATTCAACAAACCCAAGTCTACATTACATATCCCTTTTGCAACTCAAATATAGCCAGACAAACCCTTCTAAACGGAAAGAATAACACCTCCTTTTTAGCCGATTTTCTTACCCGAAACCAGATCTAACCCGACCCGATAAAACCAGAACCATTTAACCCGAACACCGAAGAACCCGAACCTAGAAAGGGTTGGTTATCAGGTTATATATTTAGCTTTGAAAAACCCGACCCGAAAAACCTGAAACCCGATTAAAAAACCCGAAGAACATCCCTTAACAATAATATGAGTCGCCCTTAACCAACGATTATTCTGATGAAGCATTATTATCCACCGTACGATCTGATACCCCCTCGAAACAGTACAAGTTAGGGGTAAGATATAGCTCCAACAGGGATGCGATAAAATTCTTTAAGTTTTCTCCCCTTTTGCTCTTTCCCTTTTCTTCTTCTTCTTCTTCTCATCAACGTCAATCCACAAGTTCAGGTATCACCTTTTATCCGTTATATCTTTAATATGTTTTTTCGTTAAACCCTAGTTTTTATCTGAAATTCAAGTTCAAGTTTTGAACTTTATGTATGTTTGTTGAATACAGATCTTGTTACAGTTTGTATTGACTTGTGTTTGATTGTATTATTGTTGATATTTGATTGAGTATATGTTTGCTTTGTTTATCTAATTTAGGGTTTGTTCTTTTTTATATTTTTATTATGGGTTTTAGGGATCCAGGTTTTTGAGATAGATTTTGGGGGGTTGTGATGGAAAATGGTGTGAGTAAAGTGGAACAAGTATAGTTAGAAGTAGAAGAAGAATTTGATAAAAATGTTTTTGAGGAGATAAATGGTGGTGTTGAGACTGTATCTATAACTGATGATGGTAAAAACGATAAGAGCGATGAGAACGGTGGCGATTCCGGTGTTTCGTTACGGTTAGATGGGGAAACGGAGAAGTTAAAAGACGCTCCCGAGGGTTCTTGTGAGAGTCAGATGGGTGTGGAGAACAATGATACTGATCGTGTTGAGGAGGTTGTACCTGTGAAGGTAATCTTATCTTTGTTATTTATTATTTCGTTGATAAGAAGTTTGTTTATTTCATTAATTGGTGATGTATGCAGGTGGCTGATGGGGAAAGTACCTCTGCTAATACCAATGGGGATCAACCCATTGTAATAGAAAGTAACGAGCTTGTGGATTGTGATGAACCTGATGAAAATATGCTTAAAATGGTGGATGCTAGCAAGGAGAGAGATGCATCTGAGAATACGGCCGGCAATAAGCCGAGTGAATTTGAAGCTATTGAGGCCGTGAATGAAGATAACGATAATAGTGAGGAAATAAATGCATCTTACAAAACTGCGGCAATCAGCCGAGTGGATTTGAAGCTAATGAGGCGGTGAATAACGATGATAGTGAGGAAAAAGTGAATAATTTGTTGCAGGTAATCAATGGAGAAAGTACTTCCGACAATACTGCAAAAGATCAGGCTAGCGAGTTGGAAACTGATGCCTTGGTGGTTGGTGAAAAAGATGAAGCGAAAACGGTGGATGTGATTGATGAACAGAAAACTTATACAGATGTAAGCAAAGATGAGCAAAACGTGACAGAAAATAATGGTATTATAGACAATGGGGTAAATGAGGTTCAAATGGTATCTAATGCAGATGTATCGGAAAATGTTCACGAGGTTAGCGAGAAGCCACCTACAGTAAATTTGGAAAATTCTGAAAATGGAGCTTCAAACCATGTTGATCCGGATGAAACAGTGGTTCATGAAGATGGTGTCAATGGAGATTCCGTGAGTCTCGAAACACGGCCAGATGGGGAGATAGGAGTTGAAGCAAATAGAGATGTAAATAAAAAAGATAAAGTGGTTGCTGAAAATAAAGACGTACCAACAGCTGAACAAGTTCAAGAGGGAGAACCAAAAAGTTTTGATTCATCTTCAGGAAATCAAGATGAAAAAAGAGCAGAAGAAGAAAGTACTTCAGTCATCAATGCTGAAAAAAGTGAACCGATTGAACATGAAGTGAAACAAGATACACAAGTGAAGAAAGAACAGGAACCGAGGTCTGTTATTGGTGTTCTTTAACTACACCAAAATCTATGACACCGACACCTGTTCCTAATCTCAAACCTGATTCCAAACCTACCACCGCACTCACCCCCACCCCAGCTTCATCGACAGCTCCAACTCGTCCTGCTGGTCTTGGCAGAGGTGCACCGCTACTGGAACCGGCACACCGTGTGGTTCAGTCTCAGCCAAACGGAAACGGAAACACTTCTTTGCAAAACCAAGTCGTTGATGAACCAACGAACGGAGAACCCGATGAAAACGATGACACCCGTGAAAAGCTCCAGATGATTCGGGTCAAGTTTTTGAGACTTGCCCGGAGGCTTGGGCAGACCCCGCATAACGTTGTTGTGGCTCAGGTCTTATATAGGTTAGGTTTGGCTGAACAATTAAGAGGTAGCAACGGAGGTCGTGTTGCGGCTTTTAGCTTCGAGCGTGCTAGTGCCATGGCTGAGCAGTTGGAAGCCGCTGGTCAAGAACCGCTTGAGTTTTCGTGCACCATCATGGTTCTTGGGAAAACCGGTGGCGGGAAAAGTTCAACGATTAATTCGATATTTGATGAAGTTAAGTTCGGAACCGATGCATTTCAAGTTGGAACGAAGAAAGTTCAAGATGTTGTCGGAACCGTGCAGGGGATAAAGGTTCGTGTTATTGACACACCAGGCCTTCTTTCTTCATGGGCTGATCAAAGGAAAAACGAGAAAATTCTACACTCTGTTAAACGGTTTATTCAAAAATCACCTCCGGATATCGTGTTGTATCTTGATCGTTTGGATATGCAGACTCGGGATTTTGGTGATATGCCGCTTTTGAGAACGATAACTGATATATTTGGTCAATCTATATGGTTTAACGCTATTGTGGTCTTGACCCATGCTGCATCGGCTCCGCCCGAAGGCCCGAATGGTACGGCTACTAGTTATGACATGTTTGTGACACAACGGTCTCATGTGGTCCAGCAAGCCATTCGGCAGGCTGCGGGTGATATGCGGCTGATGAACCCTGTTTCGTTAGTTGAAAACCATTCGGCGTGTAGAACGAATAGGGCTGGTCAAAGGGTTTTGCCGAACGGTCAAGTGTGGAAGCCTCATTTGTTACTACTTTCGTTCGCTTCAAAGATTCTGGTTGAAGCTAATATGCTTTTAAAGCTGCAAGATTCGCCACCTGGCAAGCCGTTTGTGGCAAGAACTCGAGCACCGCCGTTACCGTATATTCTTTCAAATCTTTTACAATCGAGACCTCAGCTTAATCTACCTCATGAGCAGTTCGGTGATGATGATGACGGTGATGACGGTGATGACATGGATGAGTCATCTGATGAGGAATCATCGGAATACGATGAATTACCACCGTTTAAGCGGTTGACTAATTCCCAATTGTCAAAGCTTAGTAAGGCTCAAAAGAAATCATATTACGACGAATTGGAATACAGAGAAAAGCTCTTCATGAAGAAACAGTTGCACGAAGAAAAGAAACAAAGAAAAATCATGAAGAAAATGGCAGAAGCAGCTAAAGATTTTCCAACTGATTTAACTGATAATGTAGAAGAAGACAGTAACGGCTCTGCAACGGTTCCTGTTGCGGCTCAAGATATGAATTTACCTGCTTCGTTTGATGCTGATAACCCGACGCATCGGTACCGGGCTCTCGAGTCTGCTAACCAATGGCTCATTAGACCCGTACTTGACCCACATGGTTGGGACCATGATGTTGGTTATGAAGGAATTAACGTGGAACACTTGCTTGCAGTTAAACAAAAGATACCCGTATCGTTTTCAGGTCAGATTACCAAAGATAAAAAGGATGCGAATCTCCAAATGGAGGTATCGAGTGCATTAAAACATGGAAAGTCAAAGTCAACAACTTTAGCGTTAGATATGCAAACTGTCGGAAAAGAAATGTCGTATACTTTACGAAGCGACACCCGGTTCGTTAGTTACAGAAAAAACAAAGCGTCAGCGGGTTTTTCAGCTACTTACATGGGTGACTCGTTAACCGGTGGTGTTAAATTCGAGGACAAGTTAACGATTAATAAACGGGGGCAGTTAGTGGTGGCAGGAGGTGTGGTCATAGGTCGTGGTGATGTGGCTTATGGCGGCAGTTTGGAGGCGACGTTAAGAGATAAAGATTATCCTTTGGGTCGGTTTTTGTCGACAATTGGTCTCTCGGTTATGGATTGGCATGGTGATTTGGCACTTGGATGGAATGCACAGTCGCAGATTCCTATTGGTCGGTCTACTAATTTGATTGGTCGTGTTAATTTGAATAATAAGGGTTCCGGTCAAGTTAGCGTTCGTTTAAATAGCTCAGAACAGCTTCAAATAGCATTAGCTGCCTTAGTTCCACTTGTCAGTAAGCTATTGGGGTATTATCAGGATCGCGATTCTGCATATTAGTTACGTATTTTTGGACTCGAGAGTGAAGAAAGTTATCTGGTCTATGCTGCTCGAGTGCAATCATTTGACCAACATGTGAGTAAAACTTTCATCCACTTTAGCCTTTTGTGTATCTTTTTATTAACATGATAGTTTCTTGCAGATTAGTCCGATCGCTGAAATAATAGCCAAAAAGAAGGCGTAAATGTTTTGCAATTATGGGAAAAGAGTAGGTAAAAATGCACAAAAGACTGTAGTGGTAGAGCTAGATTTCGAGCAAATCACCATGCTGCTAGTTTTTTTTTTCTTAATTTTGTCTCCATTTTGAAGTTCTCATTGATATAGAGATTTTCTTGTTAGAATGGGGGTCACCAAGTTTAGTTATTGTATTATACAATGATGGGTATGCGAGGGACGAAGGTCTAAATTTGGTTCAGTGAACAAGACTCCCTTTTTGTAGTTTGCATAATTTGTTTGGCTTAATGGTTTATGGTAAATTGGGGCTGTGATTGTGGCTGTTCAATGTTCTATGTTGCATTTTGGCCACTTTTTGGGTCATATTTAAAGAGTAGCCCTTAGTTAGTTAACTTAATGGCCTAGTTTTACATTTTTTGTGTTTAAACACTGTTACTTGATTTATCAATTCGGATCGAGAATGGGAACGGATTAGCAAGTCCTACTTGAGCACCGATTATAAGGCCAACTGTGACAAACACAAGCTCATAGAAGGGAGACTAATATGAGTGCCAAAGATGTATATACTCGATTGTGTTGTATTCGTTGGGTTTCCTGGCAGCTTTTGCTTCTCATGCGGGCGGGAGAGCCTTGACGATTAAGAGAAAGCCATGCAACATAAGTGTGTGCGTTTCAAGTGTACAACTCGTCCACAGTGATGAGCACTCTTATGGTGAGTCCATGTCTGAACCAGTGACTCGTGTCGATAAGCGGTGCATAATAGTTGGCCTTTTAACAGCTGAAAATTCACACCTTTTTTTAAAACCAAAGTTCAGTCTTTTAATAAAAAAACATCATTTTTTTTACCAAAGTGTCATTTTTTATACTAATCCTTGGATTTTTGGTTCCGTTTAGTATCAATAGTCATTTTAACTGGCTTCCATTTCCATCAAACTGAGTTGTTGAGGCTACGAAATAAAATTTAATGGACATATAGATGTCACCTCACAAACACCACAATATATAGTGGTTTCGACTTTCGATACATGTTAACTGTTTCACCATACATCCACTTCTTGATACTCGATAAAGAATTTCCTTCCTTGTTTCGGGGCGGAAAGTAATGGGACCAAAATTTTTTTTTCTATCGCTATGTTTCGGGTTATATGTTCGGGTCGGGTTAAACAATAATAACTCCAAATAAAACTACATAATCTTCATTCACTCAACTGAGGCGTTCTTACACGTAAAAAAAGGCTAAATATTTTTTAACAAAAAAAAGACCAAATATTTATAATGATGCGAGATAAATGTTAAGTACCTGGACGAATAATTACAACTCAGCCCAACTATCTTAAGATAAATGGTAAGTACCTTTAAAACCTTTAAGATAAAAAGGAACCCTTAACTTTGATTTATATATAAAGTACTAACAAACTTTACTTAAAGTTTATAAATAATTATAAAACTTACTAATAGCGGGTTCTTTACATTTTTTTTAACTCAATACGAAAATATGTGTAAATATTTTTGACAATAAACTTGGCAGGGGCATGGGATTTTTAAGCAAAATAATTGGCGGAAGCGGAGCTATATAATTTTAAAATTTTCGGACGAAAAATCATAAATATTACACTTCTAACTGAAACATTGTGGGGGGGGGGGGGGGGGGGGGGGGGTTGTGGTAAAATTATGTTTGTGCTAGACATCTGTTGATCTAATCTTGATCTTCTCTTGTCGTAGTTTATGTTTGCGTTGAGTCAAAATGTGTGGATATGATTTGTGGCCATCATGCCAGAAATAAAAGTGACACCAGTTGACTTGATCCATAGATCTCCTTGTATGTATCTCCCTGGAGTGAATCTATGAGCCTGTTGTGGGCTTATCTTCTTGATACCATTCCAACTTACCCTTTGGCCGTGTTAGCCCTGGTCTAGTATTATTAAACTCACCAAAATAACATGTGTCAAGCCCGAATGTTCCGGCCCATGGTAACCACACTTCAGGGGCTATGTTGATGTCGATGTACGACTGCATGATGATGGTTCTCAAGTACTTTTTCCATGGGCGGCCAAGGTAGGATTTCGGCATTGGGTTGGTGTCCATGTAGCCCGGTTCAGCTGTGATGGTGCAGCCCTAGAGGACCAAGGCACCTTTTGATGTGCGGTTCATCCGCCCCTGGGCTGTCACCGTGCACACTTGGTTGTCAAGTGGTTTCCTGACAATCATCTTGCACGCTTGGAAGACGGCTTATGCATCGCCGAATATGAAATCGATGGTCCCTGTGATGGTGCATTGACGGTAAAAGACGGTTTGAGGGGGCATATAGGGTGTCTTGGTATCCATTCATTTCGCAGTTGTAAAAGATGGCCATGTCACCGGAGACACGAAGGACAACTGCTTGATACTTTAGGGGTCCTGCCGTGTTTTTGAACCCTATGCCCTCGCCATGAAGCCATCTCCACTTACCGCTGTTATATATCAATTACAAACATTAAAGACAAAGGGTTGTGCCCTGTGCTAAACGTACCCCCTCCCCGTTGGTCTTTACTAAATGAAACCCTTTCTCCTACTAAATCAGTAACGTTATCACTCTACTTTTTTCATAAGGGGTACGTTTAGCCTCACCTTGAAACATCTAACCTTAGCCCAGTCTAACTATTGGACACACAACAAAAGAAACTTACCAACTGTAGCGGTCTTGAAAGTCGTTGGTACATCTTGTGCTTCCAGTGATCCTGGTTTTGGTTGGTCCTTCACCAATGAAGGTGACATTATTTACATGCTCAGGTATCTCAACATACTCATTGTAAATACCTTTCTTGATGAATATAACAAAGGGTATCCTGTTGTTTTTGGGCACGGTCCTAACCGCATCCATCATGGTTCTAAATGTTCCTGAACCATCTTGAGCCACAACAGCATTAAGCTTTAATGTTTTCGCATCCGTCAGTCTCTCGCCTCTAGCCCACCACATCTTCATGAACTCTTATTGTTCGCATACTCAAGACTCTTCCGACACGATGGTTTCTTTTCCTTGTTGGTTGTATTAAACGAACCATCATGTTCGGTCTCGTTAGAACATGTGTATGTTTTGACACCTAAAACCGCACCGATCAGTGTCACTGCTAGTAGGATGTAGCTGATTCGGATCAGGGTGAACTTATTCTTCATGTAGCACATTTTTCTTGATACCAAAAATATCAAGAAAATTTTGGATCTATATAGTTAGATTTGGATCCCTATATATTCGTATTTTGGGGGACATAAAATTAGTTCTCTTTTTTGGATCACTATTTGGGTATTAGTTACCACTCTTTTGCATACAACTAATTAAAACAGTTGTCTACATGAGAATAAGGCTACAGCAACGACAATACTTACTCCACATAAACCTAAACCTAGGGAGCATAAAGTCACATAATTAATTATATCGTTACAAACACCTTCATAAGTCATCTTGGATGTCACACCCCGACCCGCAGCAGAATAAAAGTCGGGGCATAATTGGGTTAGCACCAAATCTCATGATATTTACTAAGAAGTTTCATATTTATTAAATTCAAATTACAAACTTAAATATCCAAAAACAAAATTCATACAATTACAAAGGAAAATATATATTTATTCCAAAGCATTAACTTGTTTATTCTTCTAGGCCATCCTAAGTGTTTCCTGTCTCGACTGGATCACCTGTATCATGTGTAAAACAGGGGAGATTTTGGGTCAACAAAAGTTGGCGAGTGAACCTTGATAAAACATTTTAACTATTTCTTGTTTTATTTATTAAAGAAAATTCGTGCATTAATCACGTGTGAACAAACATATATATGTAAACAATCACAAACCACTTTGGATGAGTATATGACATGAATGACGATGTATTTGAGATCAAGGCTCAATCAAACGGAGCCGATCTAATGAGGCTCCTGATGCTCAACCCGTATCCCACGGGGAACTGATGGGCCTAATGAAATGCGTGCACTGAAATGATAAATTTAATCTACATATAATTCACACAACAATCAATACACATTTGATCACGGATATGATGTATGCACAAGTGTTTAAATAAAATAAAAGAATAGTACGACACATGATACACCCCAAAACATGATTAAAACGGGGAATTGGTAGATATTCACTCACCTTGGGTGCGTGTTCTTGAGTGGTAAAGAGAGCGCACGATTTAACCGACGAACTACTAACCTAAAAGATAATAATACGATAATTCAATAAATATAACAATATAATATTTTTATTTAATCTTTTTGTTAAATTTTTAAGATTATATTTGGTGGTTTTATATTTCTTGAAATTTATTATCATGTGTTTTTAAATAAATTTTTTTATTAGAAAGGATGCATAGTTTAAATTAAGATAATAAATAAATATTGAAATAAATAAAATAATAATAAAAAAAATATTGTTAGGCTTCTGACAAGGCTGACCGGTTCACTCAAAGTTTTTGGCAGCGCGATACGGGATTCGAACTCGAGACCACTTGCTTACGTGCACGCAGCTCTACCAACTGAGCTACGTGTCTAACCCGAAAGTAATATGATTTTTATTACTCTTATATACTTACTCAATCATTTCAGAAAATCATTTTAATTAAAAAGGTTTTAAACCAATTGAAGCGGTATCAGCGCATGATTCGAACCCGAGACCCATCCTGTCACACCCCGACCCGCAGCGGAATAAGAGTCGGGGCATGATTGGGTTATCAACAAAGCTCATGATATTTACTAATATGTTTCATATTTATTAAAGTCAAAGTTACATTCTCAATAATCCAAACATGTCCATACAAATACAAAGGAAAATAACCAACTAAACAATCCAAGCTCTAAACCAGTTTATTCTTCTAGGCCAATCCTATGTGTTTCTTGCTGCAGCTGGTTCACCTGTATCATGTGTAAAAATGGGGGTTTTTGGGTCAACATAAGTTGGCGAGTGAAGATAAACATTTATTATTGATTTCTTGTTATTTTTATTAAGTAAAAATTGTGCAATAGTCATATGTGAGCAAATGTAATTAATTCAACAATAGCAATGACAACCACAAACTATAACATACAATAACATATGAACTTGCATGAATGTATAACATGAATGAAACTGTATATGTTGGCAAAGTCACGTTCACGCTCATAATGTAATGGGGAACGGACGGCCTATGATAAATGTATGTACTGAAAATGATAAATGTCTGTGCGATCAAGGCTCAATCAAACGGAGCCGATCGTATGTTGGCACGCCAGGTTCACACTCATAATGTAATGGGGAACTGCTCATTGCTCATAAGGTAATGGGGAGCGGCGGCCTATGAAATTGCATGTACTGAAAATAATAAACTTAAATCTAAAAAATAACCACACAACAGATGATACAAGCTGAATACACATTTGTTCATGATATGATGTATGCACAATGATTTAAATATATTAAATGGTAAGACACATGATGCACCCCAAAAACGTGAGTAAAATGGGGAATTTGTAAAGATTCACTTACATTGGGTGCGTTCGGTTGGAGATGATGAGATGTGCACGAGTTGGAAGGATTGAACAACGAGAATTAACTAACCTAAATAATAACGGAAGATATAGTAAATGAGTGGATTTTTATTAATAATTTTAATAGGATTTTTAGATATATTTTTGTGAGTTTAAGGCTATTTCCTATCTTTAAAAACATTATTTTAAGTATTTTTAATTGATTTTTAAATTAAATTAAATAAATAAAAATATAAAAATATGTTGACTTTTGCGTTGACCGTTGACCGTTTGACTGTTTGACCGATTTTATTGTGTAAACGTATGCGCCAGGTGAGGCTCGAACCCGAGACCTCCCATACGCGTGCACGCAGCTCTACCAACTGAGCTACGTGTCTAACCCGAAATAATCCTGTTTTTAATTATATTTATATACTAATTTAGTTTACTCAAAATTCATTTATTTTTAAAAAGAATTTTAATCATCAACCCGGTGCCGTCAACAGGTCTCGAACCCGGGACCTGTGCTTTAACGTTACACACAGTCCACCGCTGGACTGTGTGTCTAACTTGGTTAATATACATATTTTTATTATACTTGACATCTAACGGCGAAATGGATCCGGTTCAGTTAGAAAAACAAAACATTTTTATTACAGAGCATACGTGTGTCAAGGATCGAACTCGCGGCATGTGATATGTATGTGCACACAGTCCACCGCTGGACTGTGTGTCTAACCCGAGATAATATCCAGATTTTATTAAACTTATAATCAAACTATCATCGTCTTCTTCGTTACAAAATTACAGTCCACGATTACTCTATTATTTCTTGTTTAATTCGATTGACAAACATTCAACAGACTAATATGAAATGACCGAGACGATTTTTAGAAGTAAACATACCGGAGAACGATTTATCTCAGAATTCCGGCAAGTCGTCGGCTCTGTTTTTACGGATTTCTATTGAACGAATAAATTAACAATTTTGATTAGCTACGTGAGCAATTGAAGTATTAAACAAGAGTTATCAGAAGGTTTGAATGTCTATACCGTTTCACAGCTGAAGATAAGGATTTTCAGAAGTTTTCCGGCGAGAGTGAGTTATCCGATATCGACGTCTGAAATTGATTCCGATTGAAGGGTTTGAGTTAGCAATAGCTTAACAATTGATAGACAACGAAAGAATTGAGAGACTTACTGATTTGATGGAAAATACGGTTTTCTGGCGAAAGTCCGGCGAGTCCAAATAGATTCTCCGGCGAACTGAAAGTTGTGCGAAAATGCAATTGAAGGTTTGCAGAGTGTGTTTGAGTCGCGAGAGGAGTCTTTGATTGAAGTAATTCAGAAAATTGAAAGTTTTCGGTTATAAAAACCGATTCACTCTAGAATTCAAGTTCATTCAAAGTGAAATTGATTGAAGGTGTCGGTGCATCGGTTAAACTCAGTAAACCGCGATCAATCAAACGTCTTTGGACGTTTGATGACCGATTTCGGTTACAGTTGGCGTAACCGGTTGATTCATGGTAGTCCATTAAATTTAATTGTTTCCTAACATTTACAGAAAACAAGTGGCGGAGTGGTTATGTGTGTGTGTGATAAGTCTTTGGGCTTAAGCCCGGCTGACCCGGGTTCGAGTCCCGGCAGCCCCATTTTCTTTTTAATTATTTTATTTTTACTTTTTATCAATTATAATTTTTATAGTTTAGTTTGTTTATTAATTATGCATCATTAAAAATTAAAATGGACATAAATACGCAACGAGACATTTATAACTTGATATTCGATCCGTTTTTGACAAATGTTACAGTATCCCCTACTTTTAGGATTTCTGTCACACCCCGACCCGCAGCGGAAAAGGTGATCGGGGCATGATTGGGTTATCATCAAAGCTCATGACATTTATTATAATGTTTCATATTTATTATTACAATTTAAAGGGAAACATACAATCATAATTTCATCATGTCCTACACATCATTCTAGACTTCATTATTTTCTCCTAAGGCACTTCCTATGTTTTCCTTGCTTCATCATGTTCACCTGTATCATGTGTAAAAATGGTTTTTGGATCAACAAAAAGTTGGCGAGTGAATCCTATGAAAACATTTGAACAAGTTTATTGAACTGATTATGAAATAAAGTGCATAACCACATATGAGTAAATATAGATGTAAACTTATTCACAAAACACTTAATATTAAATAATGCACACACATACAATAATAGATTGTTTTGAGGCACGCGTTGCTCAACTCGTCTTCCACGAGTAACTGATGGGCCTAATGAATGGGTTTTGAGGCACGCGTTGTTCTACGAACTGATTGGCCTAATGAATGATTTGCATACAACTTGACAATATGAAATACATAACTACAAACAATATTTACATTCTAAGTTTTAATCATGATATGGTATGGCACGAGTTTGAATAAACGAATTAGTTTAAGTGACACATGATACACCCCAAAACGTGTAATTAAAAAGGGGAGTTGTAAGATTCACTCACATTGGGTGCGTTCGGTTGATGATGTTGAATGCGCACGAAGTTTGATTTAACCACGAGTGAAACTAACCTAGATAATAACATAATGGTTCGGTAAATAAGCGGATTTTATTAATCAATTTTAGTAGGATTATTGGATATACTTTTTTGTGAGTTTAAGGCTATTTTCTAACTTTAAAAATGTTATTTTTAAGTATTTTTAATTGATTTTTAAATAAAATAAATAAATAAAAATAATAAAAAAATGTTGACTTTTGACCGTTGACTTGTTGAGCGTTGACTTGTTGACCGGTTTTATTGTGTAAATGTATGTGCCGGGCAGGACTCGACCCCGAGACCTCCCGTTCGCGTGCACGCAGCTCTACCAACTGAGCTACGTGTCTAACCTGAAATATTTCTGTTTTTAATTATATTTATATACTAATTGAATTAATCCGAAAATCATTTATTTTAAAAACGATTTTAATGTATCGCTCGGTGCTCTCCACATGTCTCGAACCCGGGACCTGTGGGTTAGTTTGGCACACAGTCCACCGCTGGACTGTGTGTCTAACTTGGTAAATAATCTGGTTTTTATTATACTTATATACAAACTGGATAAATTCATTTATGTCCTTATATAAAAAGTTTGATAATTGCCAGAACCGGTGAGGTAGCCTGGACTCGAACCCGCGACGTATGATTTACACGCGCACACAGTCCACCACTGGACTGTGTGTCTATCTTGGTTATTATTCCGGTTTTCATTAAATTTAAAATCTATTTGCGAGTGAATCCGGTTCAGTTTTAAAAAGGAACATTTTTATTAAGGCGAGTGTGCGTGTGACAAGAATCTAACTCGGGACGTATGCTTGTTTATTTGCACACAGTCCACCGCTGGACTGTGTGTCTAACCCGAGATATAACTTGATTTAAATTATATATATATATAACTGAAAACTTCATCTTCTTCGTTAAGCTTAATCCCAGAACCAATGTCCGACTGTTTCGACAGTTTAATCAATTTCTTTAGTAAGTTGTGATTAGCTACATGTGAGATTAATAAAAACGAGAGATTAGGTGTAAGATATACTGAACAGAGATCCTCTGTTTCGCCGGCGAAATTCCGATGACAGCAGGTTATTCCGGCGACGTTTATCTTGCGGCAGAAGGTCTTCAGGAAGCTTGAGGTGAGTGTGGGTGACTTCGGTATGAGCTCTAGGTGTTCTGTTTTTAGAGTAAGGCACAGAGGTGAAGGGGTTCGGTTTTCCGGCGAGTTGCATAAAGTTTCCGGCGAGTGAAATTTCGTCGAGAATGGGTGTGATTGTGAGCGAAAAGGCTATCCGAGGTTAGAGGGTGTATTTATAGGGAAGAACATCGACGAATTTGGTCTGATTACCGTCTTAATTCGATGGTCAAAATTTTCCGGCGGTCATGACCAAAGTCGCGGACTGGACATCGGTTATAACCGATGTTAAGTTTAATGCTTCGGTTAAATCAGAAGAAACCGTCCAATCTCGGCGAAATCGTCGGGATTTTCGACGACTGCGATTTGGGCGCGTCAGTTTGAATTCGAGATTTATGTTATGTATTTAATTGTTTCAATATGAACACAAACAACACAATTGGCGGAGTGGTTGAGCGTGTGGGAGTTAAAGCTTGGTTGACTCGGCTGACCCGGCTGACCCGGGTTCGAATCCCGGCAGCCTGGTTTTATTTTTATTTCATTAATTTTAATAAATTTTCAAATATAACTTTTATATTCTATTATACTTATTAATTATGTATCGTTTAAAATTAATTTGAGCATTAAATTTGCAACGAAATTTTTAACTGATTGTTCGGTTAATAAACAAAGCGGATTTGGTAAATCCGGTTTTTGACGGATGTTACAGTATCCCTACTTTTTAGAAATTTCGTCCCGAAATTTAAGTAGTGACATATTTGTCTAAAAAGATGGTGTTTAGTTTGACAGTTACATACTTAGAAAAAGAGTAAGAGTTTAAATTTTTTGTTTGAGGCGGGTAACGTTCCTTGTAAGGGTTGAGTACCCTGCTACAGGAATCGCTTTTTGTTGCCTACGGTAAAAATATTGATAAGCGGAGTTGATTCACTAAGTATGATTTCATGCGCAAGAGTTTTGATATGCTTGGAAAGATAAGGTTATATCCTAAAACAAAACTTCTAATACTACAACCTACATGGAACTTCTCATAACCCGCCTGACAATGCCTCTGATCCTTTGGCAAGAATACTTATACATAGGAAGTACCAGCGGCGTATCCACCATATTCTTGTCAAATTTTCATTGGTTTTATTAGTAAGTTATGATTGGTTCTATGATGTGACTCTAGAACATAAATAAACACCACAACCAATGTCTGAGTCCTAATTTTGATAGTATACATGTTTGATTGGTGACATAATCCCATTTCTTTAAATGATGAGATAATATAAATGCTAGATCAATGAGTATGAAACGAACTTCAACCAAGAAATTACTAAATCCTACATGGAACTTCTCATAACCGCCTGACAATGCCTCTGATCCTTTAGCAAGAATACTTATATATAGGAAGTACCAGCGGCGTATCCACCATATTCTTGTCAAATTTTCATTGGTTTTATCAGTAAGTTATGATTGGTTCTATGATGTGACTCTAGAACATAAATAAACACAACAACCAATATATGAGTCCAAATTCTGATAGCATACATGTTTGTATGGTGACAGTTCCTCTCTCGTTTGTTATGATGGAGAGGTTAGTTTATGTAGAAATAGAAGACAATCCAATTTCTTTAAATGATGAGATGATATGAATAATTTCAACCAAGACAATACTAAATCCTACATGGAACTTCTCATAACCGCCTGATAATGCCTTTGATCCTTTGGCAAGAATACTTATATATAGGAAGTACCAGTGGCGTATCCACCATATTCTCGTCAAATTTTCATTGGTTTTATCAGTAAGTTATGATTAGTCATATGTGACTCTAAAACATAAACAAACACAACAACCAAAGCTTGAGTCTAAATTCTGATAGTATACATGTTTGAATGGTGACAGTACCTCTCTCGTTTGTTATGATGGAGAGGTTAGTCTATATAGAAAATGGAACACAATCCAATTTCTTTAAATAATGAGATGATACGCATGCTAAATCAGTGAGTATAACACAAATTTCAACCAAGACAATACTAAATCCTACATGGAACTTCTCATAACCGCCTGATAATGCCTCTGATCCTTTGGCAAGAATACTTATATATAGGAAGTACCAGCGGCGTATCCACCATATTCTCGTCAAATTTTCATTGGTTTTATCAGTAAGTTATGATTAGTCCTATGTGACTCTAAAACATAAACAAACACAACAACCAAAACTTGAGTCTAAATTCTGATAGTATACATGTTTGAATGGTGACAGTACCTCTCTCGTTTGTTATGATGGAGAGGTTAGTCCTTGTGGAAGTGAGACATAGCTCAACTTCTTTAAATGATGAAATTGAAATACGTTGAAATGTATGATGAACAAACTTCGACCAAGACATTACTAAATCCTACATGGAACTTCTCATAACCGCCTGATAATGCCTCTGATCCTTTGACAAGAATACTTATATATAGGAAGTACCAGCGGCGTATCCACCATATTCTTGTCAAATTTTCATTGGTTTTATCCGCAAGTTATGATTAGTTCTATGTGACTCTAATACATAAATAAACACAATCAACCAAAGCTTGAGATAACATAAACAAAAACATAAAAACTAAGTGGTTGGAGTTGAATCTTGATTTTTGGTGAAGGGGACTAGTTGGGTGGTTTTGTTTGGGCCGTCATTATCTTCAACAGGATTGGCGTTGATGTTGAAAACTCTTCCTCTTGCTGGTGGCCTAGGATTAGGTTTCCTTGATTTGCTTGGTTAACTGGGTTTGCTTGAGCTTGGGCGTTTATGATGTTAACCAATCGGGGGCACGTGTTTCTAAAGTGGGTAGGGTCACCACAATTAAAACAAGCTTGAACATAAGGTAACATGGGGTATTGGGGTTGTTGATAGGTTTGGATCATGTTTTGAGTAGGGGGAGAGATTTGGTTTTGAGAGGTGCGGCAAGCCTTGCTCAAATGACCATAGCGTCCACAATTCGCACATAGTCGACAAGGTAAGGTAGAGGGATGGTGATAAAAACAGGTGTTACATCGAGGGTGAGGTCCAAGGTATGGTTTCTTATTTGGGTAGGTTGAGTTGGGTGCTACTTGAGTGATTGGGATAGCTTGGATGGGTATGGCTTGTGAAATTGGTTGATTACGTTGGGTGACAGCGAAAAGTTGCCCATCTCGTTTTCAATTAAAAATGGGTTGAGAAGGGGATTCGGTTTGGGTGGAGTTTGAAGTTTCAGTTGATGCTTTATCCTTCTTCTTCTCCTCCTTGAAGTCTTTATTCCGGATGCGGTTCTCGGTGAGCTCTGTAGCTAACTCCATTGCGGCTTCCAAGGTTACAGGTGTGGTACTTATTACAGAGTCTTGAATTTTTGACGGAAGACCTCGAATGTAGTGCTCGATCAAACGGTAGAGAGGAGTGAACAAGTTGGGAACCATTTGATTTAACTAGAGGAATCTTTTGTTGTATGTGGTGTGGTCGCCTTCCTTTTGCTTCAACGAATAGAACTCATCTTCTAATTTCTTGATTTCGCTCCTCGGGCAAAACCGTCTTGTCATGATTTCCTTCAACTCTTCCCAAGTCAAAGTCATAGCATCTTCATTACCTCGTTTGGCCTTCTCTGTATTCCACCAAGTAAGTGCTATTCCAAATAAACGACCAGTAGCATATCGCACTTTGCGATCATCGGGGCAATCGCAATTTAGAAAAGTGTTCTCCATTTCTTCAAACAATGGAGGAGAGTGGTGATACCTTCAGTCCCTTCGTATTTTGGAGGGTCGCAGGATTTGAAACGCTTGTAGGTGCATTTGGTGGTAATTGGGGGAGGATTGACAATGTTTTGATCTTCTTGATTGACGGGATTAGCGGTAAGGGCTTGTTGGACTTGAACTACAATGTTGGGTATTACGACAGCGATTTGTTGAGCGATTAGGCCAGCCATGTGCTCGCGGGCTTTTCCTGCTCTCATCTTCCTACGAGCGAGGCTAGAAGACATCTACAAGGAATACATATCAAGAGTATGAGTTGGATGTTTTTGGGATCATGGGTCGTATTTAGGAATGAACATTCATAAAATCAATATAACATAATAAATCTACTACATCCATAGGATGTCTTGGGCTTTGCTCGTAATTGGGCATTGCATGCCGCCATACTTCACCTTCGTAATCATGTGGGCCCCATGAATACCGGGTTTTTCATATGGTTCGCATGTGTTAGCCTGGTTACGTACACTAAAACCCGGAGAAAATCGAGAAATATGTAACGTATGATATTCGGAATGTGTCCAGGTGTGGACACGGTGACACCTCAAAGTGGGGTTAGTTCGAACGACGTTTGGTGTGGCATGCTTTGGCCTAATAGGTCCTTTGTACTCTCATCGTTAGTCCCCAGGTAGGCAAACTGGTCCGTTATATTGGATTTATACGAATGCCAACCTAGACAGGACGTTCCGACTACCGGTACATGTACCCTTACAGTTACTACATGCCCGTCGCAGAACTCACATTGATGAGATTTGAAAAATGAAAAAAGCGACAAAATCTTTGAATAACGAAAGTATGAAGATGATTTGAATATGTGAACATTGAAATATGTATGATGAATGTGTATGTAAGTATGTATGTTTGACTGTAAGTATAAACAAATATGAAACAAATAAATATCATAAGTTTGCATGTAACCACATAAACAATTAAAATCCAGTCAACTATAGTATAGGCTCTAAGGGTCTAATAACCTATCCTATATCCCTATAGTCATGGCTCTGATACCAATCTGTCACACCCCGACCCGCAGCGGAAAAGGTGATCGGGGCATGATTGGGTTATCATCAAAGCTCATGACATTTATTATAACGTTTCATATTTATTATTACAATTTAAAGGGAAACATACAATCATAATTACATCATGTCCTACACATCATTCTAGACTTCATTATTTTCTTCTAAGGCATTTCCTATGTTTTCCTTGCTTCATCATGTTCACCTGTATCATGTGTAAAAATGGTTTTTGGATCAACAAAAAGTTGGCGAGTGAATCCTATGAAAACATTTGAACAAGTTTATTGAACTGATTATGAAATAAAGTGCATAACCACATATGAGTAAATATAGATGTAAACTTATTCACAAAACACTTAATATTAAATAATGCACACACATACAATAATAGATTGTTTTGAGGCACGCGTTGCTCAACTCGTCTTCCACGAGGAACTGATGGGCCTAATGAATGGGTTTTGAGGCACGCGTTGTTCTACGAACTGATTGGCCTAATGAATGATTTGCATACAACTTGACAATATGAAATACATAACTACAAACAATATTTACATTCTAAGTTTTAATCATGATATGGTATGGCACGAGTTTGAATAAACGAATTAGTTTAAGTGACACATGATACACCCCAAAACGTGTAATTAAAAAGGGGAGTTGTAAGATTCACTCACATTGGGTGCGTTCGGTTGATGATGTTGAATGCGCACGAAGTTTGATTTAACCACGAGTGAAACTAACCTAGATAATAACATAATGGTTCGGTAAATAAGCGGATTTTATTAATCAATTTTAGTAGGATTATTGGATATATTTTTTTGTGAGTTTAAGGCTATTTTCTAACTTTAAAAATGTTATTTTTAAGTATTTTTAATTGATTTTTAAATAAAATAAATAAATAAAAATAATAAAAAAATGTTGACTTTTGACCGTTGACTTGTTGAGCGTTGACTTGTTGACCGGTTTTATTGTGTAAATGTATGTGCCGGGCAGGACTCGACCCCGAGACCTCCCGTTCGCGTGCACGCAGCTCTACCAACTGAGCTACGTGTCTAACCTGAAATATTTCTGTTTTTAATTATATTTATATACTAATTGAATTAATCCGAAAATCATTTATTTTAAAAACGATTTTAATGTATCGCTCGGTGCTCTCCACATGTCTCGAACCCGGGACCTGTGGGTTAGTTTGGCACACAGTCCACCGCTGGACTGTGTGTCTAACTTGGTAAATAATCTGGTTTTTATTATACTTATATACAAACTGGATAAATTCATTTATGTCCTTATATAAAAAGTTTGATAATTGCCAGAACCGGTGCGGTAGCCTGGACTCGAACCCGCGACGTATGATTTACACGCGCACACAGTCCACCACTGGACTGTGTGTCTATCTTGGTTATTATTCCGGTTTTCATTAAATTTAAAATCTATTTGCGAGTGAATCCGGTTCAGTTTTAAAAAGGAACATTTTTATTAAGGCGAGTGTGCGTGTGACAAGAATCTAACTCGGGACGTATGCTTGTTTATTTGCACACAGTCCACCGCTGGACTGTGTGTCTAACCCGAGATATAACTTGATTTAAATTATATATATATATAACTGAAAACTTCATCTTCTTCGTTAAGCTTAATCCCAGAACCAATGTCCGACTGTTTCGACAGTTTAATCAATTTCTTTAGTAAGTTGTGATTAGCTACATGTGAGATTAATAAAAACGAGAGATTAGGTGTAAGATATACTGAACAGAGATCCTCTGTTTCGCCGGCGAAATTCCGATGACAGCAGGTTATTCCGGCGACGTTTATCTTGCGGCAGAAGGTCTTCAGGAAGCTTGAGGTGAGTGTGGGTGACTTCGGTATGAGCTCTAGGTGTTCTGTTTTTAGAGTAAGGCACAGAGGTGAAGGGGTTCGGTTTTCCGGCGAGTTGCATAAAGTTTCCGGCGAGTGAAATTTCGTCGAGAATGGGTGTGATTGTGAGCGAAAAGGCTATCAGAGGTTAGAGGGTGTATTTATAGGGAAGAACATCGACGAATTTGGTCTGATTACCGTCTTAATTCGATGGTCAAAATTTTCCGGCGGTCATGACCAAAGTCGCGGACTGGACATCGGTTATAACCGATGTTAAGTTTAATGCTTCGGTTAAATCAGAAGAAACCGTCCAATCTCGGCGAAATCGTCGGGATTTTCGACGACTGCGATTTGGGCGCGTCAGTTTGAATTCGAGATTTATGTTATGTATTTAATTGTTTCAATATGAACACAAACAACACAATTGGCGGAGTGGTTGAGCGTGTGGGAGTTAAAGCTTGGTTGACTCGGCTGACCCGGCTGACCCGGGTTCGAATCCCGGCAGCCTGGTTTTATTTTTATTTCATTAATTTTAATAAATTTTCAAATATAACTTTTATATTCTATTATACTTATTAATTATGTATCGTTTAAAATTAATTTGAGCATTAAATTTGCAACGAAATTTTTAACTGATTGTTCGGTTAATAAACAAAGCGGATTTGGTAAATCCGGTTTTTGACGGATGTTACAGTATCCCCTACTTTTTAGAAATTTCGTCCCGAAATTTAAGTAGTGACATATTTGTCTAAAAAGATGGTGTTTAGTTTGACAGTTACATACTTAGAAAAAGAGTAAGAGTTTAAATTTTTTGTTTGAGGCGGGTAACGTTCCTTGTAAGGGTTGAGTACCCTGCTACAGGAATCGCTTTTTGTTGCCTACGGTAAAAATATTGATAAGCGGAGTTGATTCACTAAGTATGATTTCATGCGCAAGAGTTTTGATATGCTTGGAAAGATAAGGTTATATCCTAAAACAAAACTTCTAATACTACAACCTACATGGAACTTCTCATAACCCGCCTGACAATGCCTCTGATCCTTTGGCAAGAATACTTATACATAGGAAGTACCAGCGGCGTATCCACCATATTCTTGTCAAATTTTCATTGGTTTTATTAGTAAGTTATGATTGGTTCTATGATGTGACTCTAGAACATAAATAAACACCACAACCAATGTCTGAGTCCTAATTTTGATAGTATACATGTTTGATTGGTGACATAATCCCATTTCTTTAAATGATGAGATAATATAAATGCTAGATCAATGAGTATGAAACGAACTTCAACCAAGAAATTACTAAATCCTACATGGAACTTCTCATAACCGCCTGACAATGCCTCTGATCCTTTAGCAAGAATACTTATATATAGGAAGTACCAGCGGCGTATCCACCATATTCTTGTCAAATTTTCATTGGTTTTATCAGTAAGTTATGATTGGTTCTATGATGTGACTCTAGAACATAAATAAACACAACAACCAATATATGAGTCCAAATTCTGATAGCATACATGTTTGTATGGTGACAGTTCCTCTCTCGTTTGTTATGATGGAGAGGTTAGTTTATGTAGAAATAGAAGACAATCCAATTTCTTTAAATGATGAGATGATATGAATAATTTCAACCAAGACAATACTAAATCCTACATGGAACTTCTCATAACCGCCTGATAATGCCTTTGATCCTTTGGCAAGAATACTTATATATAGGAAGTACCAGTGGCGTATCCACCATATTCTCGTCAAATTTTCATTGGTTTTATCAGTAAGTTATGATTAGTCATATGTGACTCTAAAACATAAACAAACACAACAACCAAAGCTTGAGTCTAAATTCTGATAGTATACATGTTTGAATGGTGACAGTACCTCTCTCGTTTGTTATGATGGAGAGGTTAGTCTATATAGAAAATGGAACACAATCCAATTTCTTTAAATAATGAGATGATACGCATGCTAAATCAGTGAGTATAACACAAATTTCAACCAAGACAATACTAAATCCTACATGGAACTTCTCATAACCGCCTGATAATGCCTCTGATCCTTTGGCAAGAATACTTATATATAGGAAGTACCAGCGGCGTATCCACCATATTCTCGTCAAATTTTCATTGGTTTTATCAGTAAGTTATGATTAGTCCTATGTGACTCTAAAACATAAACAAACACAACAACCAAAACTTGAGTCTAAATTCTGATAGTATACATGTTTGAATGGTGACAGTACCTCTCTCGTTTGTTATGATGGAGAGGTTAGTCCTTGTGGAAGTGAGACATAGCTCAACTTCTTTAAATGATGAAATTGAAATACGTTGAAATGTATGATGAACAAACTTCGACCAAGACATTACTAAATCCTACATGGAACTTCTCATAACCGCCTGATAATGCCTCTGATCCTTTGACAAGAATACTTATATATAGGAAGTACCAGCGGCGTATCCACCATATTCTTGTCAAATTTTCATTGGTTTTATCCGCAAGTTATGATTAGTTCTATGTGACTCTAATACATAAATAAACACAATCAACCAAAGCTTGAGATAACATAAACAAAAACATAAAAACTAAGTGGTTGGAGTTGAATCTTGATTTTTGGTGAAGGGGACTAGTTGGGTGGTTTTGTTTGGGCCGTCATTATCTTCAACAGGATTGGCGTTGATGTTGAAAACTCTTCCTCTTGCTGGTGGCCTAGGATTAGGTTTCCTTGATTTGCTTGGTTAACTGGGTTTGCTTGAGCTTGGGCGTTTATGATGTTAACCAATCGGGGGCACGTGTTTCTAAAGTGGGTAGGGTCACCACAATTAAAACAAGCTTGAACATAAGGTAACATGGGGTATTGGGGTTGTTGATAGGTTTGGATCATGTTTTGAGTAGGGGGAGAGATTTGGTTTTGAGAGGTGCGGCAAGCCTTGCTCAAATGACCATAGCGTCCACAATTCGCACATAGTCGACAAGGTAAGGTAGAGGGATGGTGATAAAAACAGGTGTTACATCGAGGGTGAGGTCCAAGGTATGGTTTCTTATTTGGGTAGGTTGAGTTGGGTGCTACTTGAGTGATTGGGATAGCTTGGATGGGTATGGCTTGTGAAATTGGTTGATTACGTTGGGTGACAGCGAAAAGTTGCCCATCTCGTTTTCAATTAAAAATGGGTTGAGAAGGGGATTCGGTTTGGGTGGAGTTTGAAGTTTCAGTTGATGCTTTATCCTTCTTCTTCTCCTCCTTGAAGTCTTTATTCCGGATGCGGTTCTCGGTGAGCTCTGTAGCTAACTCCATTGCGGCTTCCAAGGTTACAGGTGTGGTACTTATTACAGAGTCTTGAATTTTTGACGGAAGACCTCGAATGTAGTGCTCGATCAAACGGTAGAGAGGAGTGAACAAGTTGGGAACCATTTGATTTAACTAGAGGAATCTTTTGTTGTATGTGGTGTGGTCGCCTTCCTTTTGCTTCAACGAATAGAACTCATCTTCTAATTTCTTGATTTCGCTCCTCGGGCAAAACCGTCTTGTCATGATTTCCTTCAACTCTTCCCAAGTCAAAGTCATAGCATCTTCATTACCTCGTTTGGCCTTCTCTGTATTCCACCAAGTAAGTGCTATTCCAAATAAACGACCAGTAGCATATCGCACTTTGCGATCATCGGGGCAATCGTAATTTAGAAAAGTGTTCTCCATTTCTTCAAACAATGGAGGAGAGTGGTGATACCTTCAGTCCCTTCGTATTTTGGAGGGTCGCAGGATTTGAAACGCTTGTAGGTGCATTTGGTGGTAATTGGGGGAGGATTGACAATGTTTTGATCTTCTTGATTGACGGGATTAGCGGTAAGGGCTTGTTGGACTTGAACTACAATGTTGGGTATTACGACAGCGATTTGTTGAGCGATTAGGCCAGCCATGTGCTCGCGGGCTTTTCCTGCTCTCATCTTCCTACGAGCGAGGCTAGAAGACATCTACAAGGAATACATATCAAGAGTATGAGTTGGATGTTTTTGGGATCATGGGTCGTATTTAGGAATGAACATTCATAAAATCAATATAACATAATAAATCTACTACATCCATAGGATGTCTTGGGCTTTGCTCGTAATTGGGCATTGCATGCCGCCATACTTCACCTTCGTAATCATGTGGGCCCCCATGAATACCGGGTTTTTCATATGGTTCGCATGTGTTAGCCTGGTTACGTACACTAAAACCCGGAGAAAATCGAGAAATATGTAACGTATGATATTCGGAATGTGTCCAGGTGTGGACACGGTGACACCTCAAAGTGGGGTTAGTTCGAACGACGTTTGGTGTGGCATGCTTTGGCCTAATAGGTCCTTTGTACTCTCATCGTTAGTCCCCAGGTAGGCAAACTGGTCCGTTATATTGGATTTATACGAATGCCAACCTAGACAGGACGTTCCGACTACCGGTACATGTACCCTTACAGTTACTACATGCCCGTCGCAGAACTCACATTGATGAGATTTGAAAAATGAAAAAAGCGACAAAATCTTTGAATAACGAAAGTATGAAGATGATTTGAATATGTGAACATTGAAATATGTATGATGAATGTGTATGTAAGTATGTATGTTTGACTGTAAGTATAAACAAATATGAAACAAATAAATATCATAAGTTTGCATGTAACCACATAAACAATTAAAATCCAGTCAACTATAGTATAGGCTCTAAGGGTCTAATAACCTATCCTATATCCCTATAGTCATGGCTCTGATACCAATCTGTCACACCCCGACCCGCAGCGGAAAAGGTGATCGGGGCATGATTGGGTTATCATCAAAGCTCATGACATTTATTATAACGTTTCATATTTATTATTACAATTTAAAGGGAAACATACAATCATAATTACATCATGTCCTACACATCATTCTAGACTTCATTATTTTCTTCTAAGGCATTTCCTATGTTTTCCTTGCTTCATCATGTTCACCTGTATCATGTGTAAAAATGGTTTTTGGATCAACAAAAAGTTGGCGAGTGAATCCTATGAAAACATTTGAACAAGTTTATTGAACTGATTATGAAATAAAGTGCATAACCACATATGAGTAAATATAGATGTAAACTTATTCACAAAACACTTAATATTAAATAATGCACACACATACAATAATAGATTGTTTTGAGGCACGCGTTGCTCAACTCGTCTTCCACGAGGAACTGATGGGCCTAATGAATGGGTTTTGAGGCACGCGTTGTTCTACGAACTGATTGGCCTAATGAATGATTTGCATACAACTTGACAATATGAAATACATAACTACAAACAATATTTACATTCTAAGTTTTAATCATGATATGGTATGGCACGAGTTTGAATAAACGAATTAGTTTAAGTGACACATGATACACCCCAAAACGTGTAATTAAAAAGGGGAGTTGTAAGATTCACTCACATTGGGTGCGTTCGGTTGATGATGTTGAATGCGCACGAAGTTTGATTTAACCACGAGTGAAACTAACCTAGATAATAACATAATGGTTCGGTAAATAAGCGGATTTTATTAATCAATTTTAGTAGGATTATTGGATATATTTTTTTGTGAGTTTAAGGCTATTTTCTAACTTTAAAAATGTTATTTTTTAAGTATTTTTAATTGATTTTTAAATAAAATAAATAAATAAAAATAATAAAAAAATGTTGACATTTGACCGTTGACTTGTTGACCGTTGACTTGTTGACCGGTTTTATTGTGTAAATGTATGTGCCGGGCAGGACTCGAACCCGAGACCTCCCGTTCGCGTGCACGCAGCTCTACCAACTGAGCTACGTGTCTAACCTGAAATATTTCTGTTTTTAATTATATTTATATACTAATTGAATTAATCCGAAAATCATTTATTTTAAAAATGATTTTAATGTATCGCTCGGTGCTCTCCACATGTCTCGAACCCGGGACCTGTGGGTTAGTTTGGCACACAGTCCACCGCTGGACTGTGTGTCTAACTTGGTAAATAATCTGGTTTTTATTATAGTTATATACAAACTGGATAAATTCATTTATGTCCTTATATAAAAAGTTTGATAATTGCCAGAACCGGTGCGGTAGCCTGGACTCGAACCCGCGACGTATGATTTACACGCGCACACAGTCCACCACTGGACTGTGTGTCTATCTTGGTTATTATTCCGGTTTTCATTAAACTTAAAATCTATTTGCGAGTGAATCCGGTTCAGTTTTAAAAAGGAACATTTTTATTAAGGCGAGTGTGCGTGTGACAAGAATCGAACTCGGGACGTATGCGTGTTTATTTGCACACAGTCCACCGCTGGACTGTGTGTCTAACCCGAGATATAACTTGATTTAAATTATATATATATATAACTGAAAACTTCATCTTCTTCGTTAAGCTTAATCCCAGAACCAATGTCCGACTGTTTCGACAGTTTAATCAATTTCTTTAGTAAGTTGTGATTAGCTACATGTGAGATTAATAAAAACGAGAGATTAGGTGTAAGATATACCGAACAGAGATCCTCTGTTTCGCCGGCGAAATTCCGATGACAGCAGGTTATTCCGGCGACGTTTATCTTGCGGCAGAAGGTCTTCAGGAAGCTTGAGGTGAGTGTGGGTGACTTCGGTATGAGCTCTAGGTGTTCTGTTTTTAGAGTAAGGCACAAAGGTGAAGGGGTTCGGTTTTCCGGCGAGTTGCATAAAGTTTCCGGCGAGTGAAATTTCGTCGAGAATGGGTGTGATTGTGAGCGAAAAGGCTATCAGAGGTTAGAGGGTGTATTTATAGGGAAGAACATCGACGAATTTGGTCTGATTATCGTCTTGATTCGATGGTCAAAATTTTCCGGCGGTCATGACCAAAGTCGCGGACTGGACATCGGTTATAACCGATGTTAAGTTTAATGCTTCGGTTAAATCAGAAGAAACCGTCCAATCTCGGCGAAATCGTCGGGATTTCCGACGACTGCGATTTGGGCGCGTCAGTTTGAATTCGAGATTTATGTTATGTATTTAATTGTTTCAATATGAACACAAACAACACAATTGGCGGAGTGGTTGAGCGTGTGGGAGTTAAAGCTTGGTTGACTCGGCTGACCCGGCTGACCCGGGTTCGAATCCCGGCAGCCTGGTTTTATTTTTATTTCATTAATTTTAATAAATTTTCAAATATAACTTTTATATTCTATTATACTTATTAATTATGTATCGTTTAAAATTAATTTGAGCATTAAATTTGCAACGAAATTTTTAACTGATTGTTCGGTTAATAAACAAAGCGGGTTTGGTAAATCCGGTTTTTGACGGATGTTACAATTTCGTCCCGAAATTTAAGTAGTAGTAGTAGGAAAAAGATGCGGGTATTTTTCGCGCATTGAGTCTTCACGTTCCCAAGTAAACTCAGGTCCCTGTTTCGACTCCCAGCGTACCCTAACAATTGGAATGCGGCTTCGTCGAAGACGTTTTTCTCCGTAGTCCATGATCTCTACTGGTCTTTCAACAAAATGCATAGATTCATCAATCTGAATATCTTCCAGAGGAATATGGAGGTTCTCATCAGCGAGGCACTTCTTCAAGTTTGATACGTGGAATGTGGGATGAATCCTGTTGAGTTCTTCTGGTAGATCAAGCTTGTATGCTACAGGTCCTACTCTTTCGAGTATCTTGAGTAGCATGGTGCTAGCTTGTCTTTTTGACCAAAACGAACTACTCCCTTCCACGGTGATACTTTTAAAAGTACATGATCACCAATGTTAAACTCCAAAGGCTTCCGTCGTTTATCTGCATAACTTTTTTGACGACTTTGAGCCGCTAGAAGATTGTTTTTAATTTGATGGATCTTGTCTGTGGTTTCTTGAATCAATTCTGGACCAGTGATTTGAGCTTCCCCAATTTCGTGCCAACATACTGGAGATCGGCACTTACGACCATATAAAGCTTCAAAGGGTGCCATGCCGATGCTTGAATGATAACTGTTGTTGTACGAAAATTCAACTAATGGTAGATGAGCGTCCCAATTTCCCTTGAAGTCTATGACACATGCTTGAAGCATATCTTCAAGAGTCTGAATGGTGCGTTCAGATTGTCCATCAGTTTGAGGATGATAAGCGGTACTGAGATCTAATCGCGTACCCAAAGCGGCTTGTACTGCTTGCCATGTTCGTGAAGTGAGACGACCATCACGATCTGAAATAATGCTTAACGGTACACCATGTCGGCTTACGATTTCGCTGATATAAATACGAGCTAGCTTTTCGTTCTTGAAATCTTCGCGGATAGGAATAAAGTGAGCTGATTTTGTAAGACGATCAATGATTACCCATATAGTGTCATACCCACCAGAAGTGCGAGGAAACCCGGTAATGAAGTCCATGGTTATGTTTTCCCACTTCCATACAGGTATTTCAGGTTGGACCAGAAGTCCTGAGGGTCTTTGATGTTCAGCTTTCACCTTGGAACATGTAAGGCACTTGGAAACAAAAACAGCAATATCCTTTTTCATTCCAGGCCACCAATAGGTGTATCGAAGGTCTTGATACATCTTATCGGCTCCTGGGTGTATAGAGTATCGCGTTTTGTGAGCCTCATTCATAAGAAATTCACGAAGGTTGTTGTGGTCAGGAATCCATATGCGATCTAGATAGTACAGAATACCGTCAGATTTAGTTTCAATTTAAAGTTCAGCTCCACAGGACAGCTCCTTTCGTACGTCGTCTTCTGTTACTGAAACATGTTGGGCTTCTCGAATTTGATCTTTAATGTCGGTTATGATTGGCATGACCATGAATTCATAATGACCATAACGAGTTCGGAAAGCGGTCTTTGGGACGTCTTCTTCATGTACTCTGAGTTGGTGATAACCAGATCGAAGGTCGATTTTTGAAAAACAGCTGGCGCCTTGAAGTTGGTCAAGAAGATCATCAATGCGAGGTAATGGATAGCGATTCTTGATTGTTAACTTGTTGAGTTCTCTGTAGTCGATGCACAAGCGAAATGATCCATCTTTCTTCTTTACAAAAAGGACAGGTGCACCCCAAGGCGAGGAGCTAGGGCGTATGAACCCTTTGTCAGTCAACTCTTGCAATTGACTGGCTAGCTCTTGCATTTTAGAGGGGGCTAACCTATAAGGAGACTTTGCAACTGGTGTAGCACCAGGTATAAGATCAATGCGGAATTCGACTTCTCTTACTGGAGGAAGTCCTGAAATGTCGTCAGGAAAAACTTGCGGGAAATCTTTTACTACAGGAATGTCTTCAAGTTTCTTCTCCATGGTTCCCTTTTTGACGATATGAGCTAAAAACGCGACATAATTCTTGCGAAGATATTTTTGAGCTTGAAGACAGGACATTAATCTGAGCCCTTTCGACGAGGTTTCTCCAAAGATTCGTAGAGTCTGACCGTTTGAAAGAGGAATGCGTATAAACTTTTCGCGACATACAACTTCAGCCTGATGTTGGCTGAGCCAGTCCATACCAATTATAATGTCAAAGCTTCCCAACTTCATTGGAATGAGGTCAACTAGAAAATTGTGCTCGTTTAATGTGAGAGTACAATTGCGTATGATAGAGTTTAATGAGACTGGTTTCCCGTCAGCAACTTCTACTGTTATGGATTCCATGAGCTTATCACGATTTTGGTTTAGGATGGGTTCAAACTCTAAGGACACAAAACTTTTATCCGCGCCAGTATCAAACAACATGGATGCATAACTACCATTGATAAGGAACGTACCGTTAACCACATTGTCGTCAGCTCTAGCCTGATTAGCATTGATGTTGAAAGCTCTTCCTCTTGCAGGTGGAGGAGCTTGGTTAGCTTGATTCACCGGATTGGCTTGGGCTTGAGCATGAATAATGTTCACCAACCTTGGACAAGTGTTTCTAAAGTGACTTGGGTCTCACAATTGTAGCAAGCCCGCATAGGTTGTACCATGGGATAGTTGGGTTGGTAGTATGATTGGGCTAAATGTTGGGTAGGTGGTAATAGTAGGGGTTGTTGGGCTTGACCCATTATTTGTTGGTGGGTTTGGGTTGAAGGCTGGTGGCGTTTCGTTCGCTGAGGTATGCGACAGGTTTGAACAGTATGACCTGCGCGACCACAGCCGGTGCAATGTTGACAGGGATGATCAGGAAAGTGGTGGTATTGGAAACGGTTGCATTTTGGTAATGGGCCAGAGTATGGCCTTTTGTATGGTGCAGGTGAAGGGGCAAGTTGGGTAATGGGTGCAGCAGGGATAGGGAAATTGGTTTGTGTGACAGCGAAGTTTCTGGTGTTACGTTTCCTCTTGTTAGCAAACTTAGAGGAGGAGGTGGAATGGTTTGAAGTTTGGCCCTCACGGGGGCTTTCTTTTTCTCCTCTTTAAACTTACCGTTGCGAATTCGATTCTCGGTCAGTTCAGTAGCTAGTTCCATAGCAGCTTCAAGTGTTGCTGGTGAAGTACTGAGAACTGAATCTTGAATTTTCGAAGGAAGACCTCGAATATAATGCTCGATTAAACGATAAACTGGGGTAAACAAGTTAGGGACCATTTGGTTCAACTCTAAGAACCTCTTGTTGTAGGAAGTATGATCTCCCTCCTTTTGCTTCAAAGAATGAAATTCGTCCTCCAACTTTTTAATCTCACTCCTAGGACAGAACCGCCTTGTCATGATTTCCCTTAACTCCTCCCACGTTAAGGCCATTGCATCATCAATTCCCCTCTTCCCCTTTTCAGTATTCCACCAGGTGAGAGCTACCCCAAATAGTCTCCCGGTTGCGTATCGTACCTTGCGATCCTCAGGACAATCACAGTTGAGGAAGGTGTTTTCCATTTCCTCAAACCAGTGGAGGAGAGCAGTGACACCTTCGGTCCCTTCAAATTTAGGACATCGGGTTGCCGATGTTCTGGTCATTTTGTTGGGGAGGATTAGTGGGATTTGTGGCGAGAGCTTGTTGTACTTGAACCACAATGTCAGGAAGCACCGCGACCATTTGTTTCGCGATTTGTGTGGCCAAGCGTTCGTGAGACCTTCCTGATCTTTTACCCCCTCGTTGTTGTCTAGCCGACATCTACAGGAACATACATAAGAAGATTGTGAGTTTATGGAGTCTTTTTAGGTGTCATGTGTCTTAAAGAAAATGAAAATAACATAAATATCAATAATGCAACTACATCCATAGGATGTCTTGGGTTTGCTCATGTTGGGCCTCAATGTCCCCCATACCTTCACCTGTATAGTCATGTGGGCCCCCATGACTATTGGCTTGGTAGGATTCACATTAGTATTGGCGATTTAACACTCGCATGACCCGAATGAAAACCACAAAATCTGTTTACGAGATGTATGGTCGGAATGTGTCTAGGTGTAGACACAATGACAACTCAAAGTGGGGTTAGCTCACACGACGTTTGGTATAGCATGCTTTGGCTTAATAGGTACTTCGTACTCTCATCGTTAGTCCCCAGGTAGGCAAACTGGTCCTTTATTTTGGATTTATACGAAGGCCAAGCCTAGACAGGACGTTCCGACTACCGGTACTTGTACCCTTCCAGTTACTACATGCCCGTCATGAGAACTCACTTTGATGAGATTTGAAAATACAAAAATCATTGTAAAAGCAATCATGAAAATGATGTGGTGTGTGCTTTCATGGATATGATATGTTATGAGAATATGATTCATGATAGGCATTATATGATAATATATACTTATGAACATGCTTGCATAACATTGAATGTAACATTTAACATAAAACATATAAACATCATGAAATTTGGCATGTAACACACAAAAATCTTAAAAATTTCTAATCAACTATAGTATAGGCTCTAAGGGTCTAATATCCTATCCTATATCCCTATAGTCATGGCTCTGATACCAATCTGTCACACCCCGACCCGCAGCGGAATAAGAGTCGGGGCATGATTGGGTTATCACCAAAGCTCATGATATTTACTAATATGTTTCATATTTATTAAAGTCAAAGTTACATTCTCAATAATCCAAACATGTCCATACAAATACAAAGGAAAATAACCAACTAAACAATCCAAGCTCTAAACCAGTTTATTCTTCTAGGCCAATCCTATGTGTTTCTTGCTGCAGCGGTTCACCTGTATCATGTGTAAAAATGGGGGTTTTTGGGTCAACATAAGTTGGCGAGTGAACCTTGTTAGATAAACATTTATTATTGATTTCTTGTTATTTTTATCAAGGAAATATTGTGCAATAGTCATATGTGAGCAAATGTAATTAATTCAACAATAGCAATGACAACCACAAACTATAACATACAATAACATACAATAACATATGAACTTGCATGAATGTATAACATGAATGAAACTGTATATGTTGGCAACGTCACGTTCACGCTCATAATGTAATGGGGAACGGACGGCCTATGATATATGTATGTACTGAAAATGATAAATGTCTGTGCGATCAAGGCTCAATCAAACGGAGCTGATCGTATGTTGGCACGCCAGGTTCACGCTCATAATGTAATGGGGAACTGCTCAACGCTCATAATGTAATGGGGAGCGGCGGCCTATGAAATTGCATGTACTGAAAATAATAAACTTAAATCTAAACAATAACCACACAACAGATGATACAAGCTGAATACACATTTGTTCATGATATGATGTATGCACAATGATTTAAATATATTAAATGGTAAGACACATGATACACCCCAAAAACGTGATTAAAATGGGGAATTTGTAAAGATTCACTCACATTGGGTGCGTTCGGTTGGAGATGATGAGATGCGCACGAGTTGGAAGGATTGAACAACGAGAATTAACTAACCTAAATAATAACGGAAGATATAGTAAATGAGTGGATTTTTATTAATAATTTTAATAGGATTTTTAGATATATTTTTGTGAGTTTAAGGCTATTTCCTATCTTTAAAAACATTATTTTTAAGTATTTTTAATTGATTTTTAAATTAAATTAAATAAATAAAAATATAAAATATATTGACTTTTGCGTTGACCGTTGACCGTTTAACTGTTTGACTGGTTTTATTGTGTAAACGTATGCGCCAGGTGAGGCTCGAACCCGAGACCTCCCGTACGCGTGCACGCAGCTCTACCAACAGAGCTACGTGTCTAACCCGAAATAATCTTGTTTTTAATTATATTTATATACTAATTTAGTTTATTCAAAATTCATTTATTTTTAAAAAGAATTTTAATCATCAACCCGGTGCCGTCAACAGGTCTCGAACCCGGGACCTGTGCTTTAACGTTACACACAGTCCACCGCTGGACTGTGTGTCTAACTTGGTTAATATACATATTTTTATTATACTTAACATCTAACGGCGAAATGGATCCGGTTCAGTTAGAAAAACAAAACATTTTTATTACAGAGCATACGTGTGTCAAGGATCGAACTCGCGGCATGTGATATGTATGTGCACACAGTCCACCGCTGGACTGTGTGTCTAACCCGAGATAATATCCAGATTTTATTAAACTTATAATCAAATTATCATCGTCTTCTTCGTTATAAAATTACAGTCCGCGATTACTCTATTGTTTCTTGTTTAATTCGATTGACAAACATTCAACAGACTAATATGAAATGACGAGACGATTTTTAGAAGTAAACATACCGGAGAACGATTTATCTCAGAATTCCGGCAAGTCGTCGGCTCTGTTTTTGCGGATTTTTACTGAACGAATAAATTAACAGTTTTGATTAGCTATGTGAGCCATTGAAGTATTAAACAAGAGTTATCAGAAGGTTTGAATGTCTATACCGTTTCACAGCTGAAGATAAGGATTTTCAGAAGTTTTCCGGGGGAGAGTGAGTTATCCGATATCGACGTCTGAAATTGATTCCGATTGAAGGGTTTGAGTTAGCAATAGCTTAACAATTGATAGACAACGAAAGAATTGAGAGACTTACTGATTTGATGGAAAATACAGTTTTCCGGCGAAAGTCCGGCGAGTCCAAATAGATTCTCCGGTGAACTGAAAGTTGTGCGAAAATGCAATTGAAGGTTTGCAGAGTGTGTTTGAGTCGCGAGAGGAGTCTTTGATTGAAGTAATTCAGAAAATTGAAAGTTTTCGGTTATTAAAACCGATTCACTCTAGAATTCAAGTTCATTCAAAGTGAAATTGATTGAAGGTGTCGGTGCATCGGTTAAACTCAGTAAACCGCGATCAATCAAACGTCTTTGGACGTTTGATGACCGATTTCGGTTACAGTTGGCGTAACCGGTTGATTCATGGTAGTCCATTAAATTTAATTGTTTCCTAACATTTACAGAAAACAACAAGTGGCGGAGTGGTTATGTGTGTGTGTGATAAGTCTTTGGGCTTAAGCCCGGCTGACCCGGGTTCGAGTCCCGGCAGCCCCATTTTCTTTTTAATTATTTTATTTTTACTTTTTATCAATTATAACTTTTATAGTTTAGTTTGTTTATTAATTATGCATCATTAAAAATTAAAATGGACATAAATACGCAACGAGACATTTATAACTTGATATTCGATCCGTTTTTGACAAATGTTACAGTATCCCCTACTTTTAGGAATTTCTGTCACACACCGACCCGCAGCGGAAAAGGTGATCGGGGCATGATTGGGTTATCATCAAAGCTCATGACATTTATTATAACGTTTCATATTTATTATTACAATTTAAAGGGAAACATACAATCATAATTACATCATGTCCTACACATCATTCTAGACTTCATTATTTTCTTCTAAGGCATTTCCTATGTTTTCCTTGCTTCATCCTGTTCACCTGTATCATGTGTAAAAATGGTTTTTGGATCAACAAAAAGTTGGCGAGTGAATCCTATGAAAACATGTGTAAAAATGGTTTTTAAATGTTATTAGTTTTGGTTTTAAGACATTAAAGTGGGTGTGGAGTAGTGGTGTTATGAGTGTGTGTGAGTCCGGGAGACCCGGGTTCGAGACCCGGCGACTCTATTTATTATTTTTGGGTTTATTTTACTTATTATTATTATTTATTAATTATGGTTTTTAAATTCTATAATATTTATTAATTATGAAATGTTTAAAATAATCGGCACAATAAATACGCAACGAACTTTTAACCGAATATTTGATTATTAAACGAAGCGGGTTTTGAACCCGTTTTTCATAAATCTTACAGTATCCCCTACTTTTAGGAATTTCGTCCCGAAATTTAAGTAGTAGTGGTAACCGGTAAAAGATGCGGGTATTTTCCGCGCATTGAGTCTTCACGTTCCCAAGTAAACTCGGGTCCTCGCTTTGACTCCCAACGTACCCTGACAATTGGAATACGACTTCGCCTTAACCGCTTCTCTCCGAAATCCATGATTTCCGCTGGTCTTTCAACGAAGTGCATCGATTCATCGACTTGAATGTCTTCTAAAGGAATATGGAGGTTTTCATCGGCGAGGCACTTTTTCAAGTTTGATACGTGGAATGTGGGATGAATTCTGTTGAGCTCTTCTGGTAGGTCAAGCTTGTATGCTACAGGACCTACTCTCTCGAGTATCTTGAAAGGTCCTACGTAGCGAGGTGCTAGCTTGCCCTTCTCGCCAAAACGAACCACTACCTTCCATGGTGATACTTTTAAAAGTACTTGATCACCAATGTCAAACTCTAAGGGCTTTCGTCATTTGTCAGCATAACACTTTTGACGACTTTGAGCCGCTAAAAGATTGTTTCGAATTTGAAGGATCTTGTCGGTTGTTTCTTGAATTAATTCTGGACCGGTGATTTGCGCTTCCCCAATTTCGTGCCAACATACTGGAGATCGGCACTTACGACCATATAAAGCTTCGAAAGGAGCCATGCCGATACTTGAATGATAGCTATTGTTGTACGAAAACTCGACTAACGGTAGGTGAGCGTCCCAGTTCCCCTTGAAGTCTATGACACATGCTCGAAGCATGTCTTCCAGGGTTTGGATGGTGCGTTCAGATTGACCGTCAGTTTGAGAGTGAAAGGCGGTGCTAAGGTCTAATCGTGTACCCAAAGCGGTTTGTACGGCTCGCCATGTTCGTGAAGTGAAACGACCATCACGGTCTGAAATGATGCTTAATGGTACACCATGACGGCCTACGATCTCGCTGATGTAGATACGAGCTAACTTCTCGTTCTTGAAGTCCTCGCGAATCGGAATGAAGTGAGATGACTTTGTAAGACGATCGATTATTACCCATATGGTGTCATACCCACTGGAGGTGCGAGGTAACCCAGTAATGAAGTCCATGGTTATGTTTTCCCACTTCCATACCGGTATTTTGGGTTGGACTAAAAGTCCTGAAGGTCTTTGATGTTCAGCTTTTACTTTGGAGCAGGTAAGGCACTTGGAAACAAAAACAACGATATCTTTTTTCATGTCAGGCCACCAGTAGGTGTATCGTAGGTCTTGATACATCTTGTCGGCTCCTGGGTGTACAGAGTATCGTGTTTTGTGCGCCTCATTCATGAGGAAATCACGAAGGTTATTGCGATCAGGAATCCATAAGCGGTTTAAATAGTATAGAATACCGTCGGATTTGGTTTCGATTTTGAGTTCAGCTCCACATGACAGCTCATCGCGTACGTCATTTTCTGTTACAGAAACATGTTGAGCTGCCCGAATTCGATCTTTGATGTCGGTTATGATTTGCGAACATAGAAGACGAACAGAGTTCGCATAACCTTTTCGACTGAGCGCATCGGCCACTACGTTTGCCTTGCAAAGATGGTACCGAATTTCACAGTCGTAGTCGTTGAGCAGTTCGACCCATCTTCGTTGCCTCATATTCAACTCCTTCTGGTTGAAGATATGTTGGAGACTCTTGTGGTCAGTGTATATTTCACACTTGGTACCGTAGAGGTAATGTCTCCATATCTTGAGAGCGAACACAACGACTCCAAGTTCCAGGTCGTGGGTGGTGTAATTCTTCTCGTGAAGTTGCCTAGAGGCATAGGCTATCACTTTTCCTCTTTACATCAATACACAGCCTAGCCCTTGCCCTGATGCGTCGCAATATACCACAAAGTCATCGCAACCCTCCGGGAGTGTGAGGATAGGTGCGTCACAAAGTTTTTGCTTTAGAGTTTGGAAGGCCTCATCTTGCTTAGGTCCCCATATGAAGGGTTTTCCTTTATGAGTCAAGGCCGTGAGTGGTACAACAATACGGGAAAAATTGGCAATGAAGCTTCGATAGTAACCAACCAAACCAAGAAATGACCTAACTTCGGTGGGGGTACGTGGCGCTTGCCATTCCTGTACTGCCTTGATTTTTGAAGGATCGACATGAATTCCTTTGTCAATGACGACATGTCTAAGGAATTGTACTTCTCCTAACCAGAATTCGCATTTTGAGAACTTAGCGTAAAGCTTTTCAATCCTTAAGAGTGTAAGGATGAGTCGAAGGTGTCGCTCATGATCGGATTTAGACTTGGAGTAGATAAGGATGTCGTCGATGAAGACTATGACGAAACGGTCGAGGTAGGGTTTGCATACCCTATTCATTAAATCCATGAAGACAGCGGGGGCGTTGGTTAAACCGAAGGGCATGACCATGAACTCGTAATGACCATAACGAGTCCGGAAGGTGGTTTTTGGGATATCTTATTCGTGCACTCTGAGCTGATGATAACCAGCACGAAGGTCGATTTTATGAAAAGCAGGTGGCGCCTTGAAGTTGGTCTAGGAGGTCATCAATGCGAGGTAGTGGATAGCGATTTTTAACCGTTAACTTGTTGAGTTCTCTATAATCAATGCACATGCGAAACGTTCCATCTTTCTTCTTCACAAAAAGAACAGGTGCACCCAAGGCGACGAGCTAGGACGTATGAATCCTTTGTCGGTCAACTCTTGCAGTTGACTGGCCAACTCTTGCATCTCGGATGGGGCTAACCTATAAGGAGATTTTGCGACTGGTGTAGCGCCGGGCACAAGATCGATTCGAAATTCGACTTCTCTCACAGGAGGGAGTCCTGAAACGTCGTCGGGAAAAACTTGCGGAAATTCCTTCACAATTGGAATATCTTCGAGCTTTCTCTCCTTGTCTCCTTCTTGACGATGTGGGCTAGAAATGCGACGTAGTTATTGCGAAGATAACTTCGGGCTTGAAGGCAGGTCATCAATTTGAGTCCTTTTGAAGGGGTTTCCCCAAAAATACGTAATGTCTGACCGTCTGCAAGGGGAATGTGGATGAATTTTTCGTGGCACACTACTTCAGCGTGATGCTGGCTGAGCCAGTCCATACCGATTATAACATCGAAACTTCCCAACTTCATAGGGATGAGGTCAATTGAGAAATCGTGGTTGTTTAGAGTGAGAGTACAATCGCGTACAATAGAGTTTAATGAGATGGGTTTTCCGTCAGCAACTTCCACCGTCAGAGATTCAACGAGATCAGCACGAGATAGATCGAGGGTAGATTCGAATTCTAAAGAGACAAAGCTCTTATCCGCACCAGTATCGAATAATATGGATGCATAACTACCATTTATGAGGAACGTACCGTTGACCACATTGTTGTCAGCCCTGGCTTGGTTGGCATTGATATTGAAAGCTCTTCCTCTGGCGGGTGGAGGAGCTTGGTTAGCTTGGTTTACCGGGTTTGCTTGAGCTTGGGCATGGATGATGTTCACTAGGCGTGGACAAGTGTTCCTGAAGTGGTTTGGGTCCCCACATTCGAAACAAGCTCGCATGGGTTGCATCATGGGGTAGTTGGGTTGGTAGTAAGGTTGGGCTGCATGTTGTGCAGGTGGTAGAAGTAAGGGTGGTTGAGCTTGGCCCACTATCTGATTTTGGGTTTGGGTTGGAGGTTGATTGCGGTTCATTCGTACGGCAGGTTTGGATGGTGTGACCTGCACGGCCACAACTTGTGCAATGTTGGCAGGGGTTTTCGGGAGGGTGATGGTATTGACAGCGGTTGCACTTTGGGTGTGGGCCAGTGTATGGCTTTTTGAATGGTGCAGCTGGAGGAGCAATTTGGGTGATTGGTGCAGCAGTGATAGGAGGGTTGATTTGAGTGACCGCAAAATTTTTGCTATTTCGCTTCCTCTTACCAGCAAACTTCGAGGATGAGACGAGGTGGTTTGGAGTTGGGGTCTCCATGGGTGCTTTCTTCTTCTCATCTTTGAACTTGCCGTTTCGAATGCGATTTTCAGTGAGTTCTGTGGCTAACTCCATTGCGGCTTCAAGTGTTGCAGGCGAAGTGCTTAAAACTGTCACACCCGGACCCGCAGCGGAATAAAAGTCGGGGCATATGTAACATCCGTAAAAAACGGATTTACCAAACCCGCTCCGTTTATCAACCGAACAGTCAGTTAAAATTTTCGTTGCGAATTAAATGCCCAAAATAATTTTAAACGATACGTAATCAATTATTATGCGGGGATATATATTTAGTTTTTGAAAAACTGATAAAAATCGCAAAATAAAAATGATTTGCTTCTGCCGGGTTTCGAACTCGGGTCGGTAGCCGGCTCAACAACAACTTATCACCCAGCCAATCAACCGCTCCGCCGCTTTGATTTTATGTTAATAACAGGAAACAATTAATTCAAATATTCAAGTTCGGAAGTCAAATTCGTCAATTTGGCCCCAATTAGCAGTCGTCGGAAATCCCGACGACTTCGCCGTTTAATTACGTTTCCGCTCAAATTAACCGAAGACTTAACTCTCACAACGGTTATAACCGACGTCTGAACCCGCGACATCAGCCATAACCGCCGGAGAACGGCTGACTTCGAATTGAGACCGAATTCAGACCCCATACATCTCGATACTACCCTATAAATTCACCCACAACTCGCCAGAAACCTTTCACACTCAAATCGCACCCTTTCTCGGCGAAAACTCACTATCCGGAAATATTTTATACGTCGCCGGAAAACCGAGTTTTTAATCTCTGAGCTTCACTGAACCCCCTAAACTTATACCGAAGTCACCCACACCCTTTGTAAACTTTCTGAAGATTCTCTGCTTCAAGACACTCGTCGCCGAAAGAGCTTGCTGTCGCTGGAGTTCTGCCGGAAAAAAGAGGAGAACCAGTCGGTACTTTTCACGCCTAAATTCCTTTCTTTTTACTTTTATCTCGTCTGTAATTGATCATTAAACGCTAAAGAAAACTGAATCAACACTTCGAATCAGTCAGTCGTCACTTCCGGTGAAAACCAGTGAAGAAGACGAAGTTTCGGTAATAGTTAAGTATAATTAAAATCAAGTTATTTACCGGGTTAGACACACAGTCCAGCGGTGGACTGTGTGCACTTTGAACGCTAAGGTCTCGAGTTCGAGTATTGTCCCTCACACGCTGCCTTAATAAAAATTCCTTTTTCCGCAAAACTGAACCGGATTGTTTTAGATATATGTTAAGTATATTGATAACCGAGTTTATAACCAAGTGAGACACACAGTCCAGCGGTGGACTGTGTGTACGCTAACCCACAGGTCCCGGGTTCGAGACCTGTGGAGCGCACCGGTTCGCTGGATTTAATTCGTTTTTAAAATAAAGGATTTCTGTTTAATTCTAATTAATATATATATGTAATTAAAATCAGATATATAACGGGTTAGACACGTAGCTCAGTTGGTAGAGCTGCGTGCACGCGTACGGGAGGTCCCGGGTTCGAGCCTCACTCAGCGCACAACAATATGCCTTCGAACCGGTCAACAGTCAGTCAAAGTCAACTGTAGCAAAAATCAAATATTTTTTTTATTATTTTTATTTAATTATTTTAATTAAAAATCAATTAAAAATACTTAAAAATAACATTTTTAAGGTTAGAAAATAGCCTCAAACTCACAAAAATACACCCAACAATCCTACTAAAATAGATTAATAAAATCCGTTTGCTTACCGAACCAAAATGCTATTTATCTAGGTTAATTTCACTCGCGGTTAAAACTATTTCGCGTGCATTCAACCTCATCAACCGAACGCACCCAATGTGAGTGAATTCTTACAAATTCCCCTTTTTATTCATGTTTTGGGGTGTATCATGTGTCGCTTAAACTAATTCTATTATGCAAATTCGTGCTATACCATTATATGATTTAAATTAGAATGTAACTATTTGGTTGTGATGTATTATATATTGTCAAAGCTGTATGCAAATTATTTAGGCCCATCAGTTCCTCGTGGGAGACGAGTTGAACAACGCGTGCCTCAAAACTCATTCATTAGGCCCATCAGTTCGTAGAACAACGCGTGCCTCAAAACTCATTCATTAGGCCCATCAGTTCGTAAGAACAACGCGTGCCTCAAAACTCATTCATTAGGCCCATCAGTTCCTCGTGGGAGACGAGTAGAACATCGCGTGCCTCAAAACAATCATTTGGTGTATGTGTGTGAAATATTCAATATTGCTAGTTGTGTGAATAAATTTAGATCTACATTTACTCATATGTGGTTATGCACATTATTTATAATCAATTGGATAAACTTGTACAAATGTTTTCCATAGGATTCACTCGCCAACTTTATGTTGATCCAAAAACCCTTTTACACATGATACAGGTGAACAGGTTGAAGCAAGGAAAACATAGGATATGCCTTAGAAGAGAACCAAGAAGCTTAGATTGATAGTTAGAACATGTTGTATCATTTATTGTAAATTTCCATTAAATTGTATTAATGAATATGAAACGTTTAATAAATGTCATGAGCTTTGATGATAACCCAATCATGCCCCGATCACCTTTTCCGCTGCGGGTCGGGGTGTGACAGCATAATTGGGTTATCACCAAAGCTCATGATGTTTACTAATATGTTTCATATTTATTAAATTCAAATTACATCTCAAAGTTCCAAGTCAAATTCATACAATACAAGGAAGGAAAAATTAACTAAAACAATCCAAAATCTAAACTGGTTTATTCTTCTAGGCCGCCCTATATGTTTCTTGCTTCAACTTGATCACCTGTATCATGTGTAAAAATGGGGAATTTTGGGTCAACAAAAGTTGGCGAGTGAATCATGTTAAAAACATTTGTCATTGATTTTATTGTAATTAATATAGGAAAATTGTGCAACAATAATATATGAACAAATGTATATAAACATAACGATCACAAACCACCTTGCTTAAGTATATAATAAGAATGACAATGTATATGTTGGCAACGTCCCGTTCACGCTCATAGGTAATGGGGAACGGACGGCCTATGCTAATGTATGTGAGATCAAGGCTCAATCAAACGGAGCCGATCTTATGTTGGCAACGCCTGGTTCACGCTCATAGGTAATGGGGAACAGCTCACGCTCATAGGTAATGGGGAGCGGCGGCCTATGAAATGTATGTACTGAAAATGATAACTTTAATTTAAACATCAACCACACAAACAATAGATATATATTGGCAACACATTTGATCATGAACATGATGGATGCACAAGTGTTTAATTATAATAAATAAATAGCGACACATGATACACCCCAAAATGTGATTAAAACAGGGAATTGGTAGAGATTCACTCACATTGGGTGCGTTTGCTTGAAGATGTTGAATGCGCACGAGTTTAGAGGATTGATCGACGAGGGATAACTAACCTAATTAATAACGAAAAGGTACGGTAAGTATGTGGATTTTATTAACTATTTTAATAGGATTTTGGATATATTTTTGTGAGTTTAAGGCTATTTTCTAACTTTAAAAACGTTATTTTTAATTATTTTTAATTGATTTTTAAATTAAATAAATAAATAAAAATAAAAAAAATGTTGACTTTTGACCGTTGACCGTTGACCGGTCCGGTCGCTTATATATGTGCGCTGGGTGAGACTCGAACCCGTGACCTCCCGTACGTGTGCACGCAGCTCTACCAACTGAGCTACGTGTCTAACCCGAAATATTTCTATTTTTAATTATATTTATATACTATTTAATTTAATCCGAAAATCATTTATTTTTAAAAAGGATTTTAATTGCATTGAACCGGTGCCGTTAACCAGTCTCGAACCGAGGACGTGCGAGTTAGTGTTGCACACAGTCCACCGCTGGACTGTGTGTCTAACCTGGTTAATATTCCGGTTTTTATTATACTTAACATCTTACTGAGTTAACCCGGTTCGGTTTCTAAAAAAACATTTTTATTACAGAGGTTAAGGTTGTGATAAGAATCGAACTCGCGTCGTGTATGTAATTGTTTGCACACAGTCCACCGCTGGACTGTGTGTCTAACCCGTTCATAATACTAATTTTAATTAAACTTATAGCATAACCAACTTCGTCTTCTTCGCTCAAGAACACAGAAAATGACAATTCTATTGTTTCATGTCTAATTCGATTAACAAGCATTGTAAGTAATTGAAAGTAATGAACGAAGAGAGTTTGGGGGAAAGGATGTACCGATCAGTGTCTTTCACAGAACTCCGGCAAAGATTCGTCGGCTCTGTTTGTGAACTTCGGCTGTTAGAATCAATTAACAGTTCTGTTCGATTAGTTATGAAATTGAGCTACTTAAACAAGGATTAACAGGAGTTTGAAGGGTTATACCGATTCACAGCGCGATATCAGAAATTTCAGAGGTTTTCCGGCGAGAGCTGAATATTCCGGCTACGTCGTCTGGGATTGATTATGATGGTTGGATTGAAGTTAGTAACAGTCTAACAACGGATTGAAACAGAAAGAGTCGAGATATTTACCGTTTTGAGGTGAGTCTCGGTTTTCCGGCGAAAGTCCGGTGATGGCAGGATATTTCGGCGAGTGAAATTGCTTTGAGAAAAGGTGCGATTTTGAGCGAAAATGCTACCAGAGACTTGTGGGTGCATTTATAGGGAAGAACATCGATGAATTGGGTCTGATTTCCGACTTGATTCATGGGTCAATAATTTTTCTGGCGGTTATGACTGATGTCGCGGACTGGACATCGGTTATAACCGATGTAATAGTTATTATACGCGTTAAGTCACAAGAAACCGACAGTGTAGGGCGAAATCGTCGGGATTTCCGACGACTGCGAATTGGGCGCGTCAGTTGCCTGATTTGAAATCGGGATTTTGATATTTGAATTAATTGTTTTGATACATTACTAAAGAACACAAGTGGCGGAGTGGTTTGGTGAATGAGAGTTAAGTCATAGGCTGACCCGGATTCGAATCCCGGCAGCCTTGTTTTATTTTTAATTTTCTTATTTTTACTTTTTAACAATTTTTGTTTTTAAATCCTAATTTGTTTATTAATTATGTATCGTTTAAAAATAAAATAAATCATAAATAACAACAAAAATTTAAAACTGATTGTTTGATTAATAAACGAAGCGGGTTTTGAAAACCCGTTTTTCGACGGATGTTATAGTATCCCCTACTTTTAGAAATTTCATCCCGAAATTTAAGTAGTATATTAGTTACAGGAAATAGATGTGGGTATTTCTCGCGCATTGAGTCTTCACGTTCCCAAGTAAACTCAGGTCCTCGTTTCGACTCCCAGCGTACCCTGACAATTGGGATGCGGCTTCGTCTTAAATGTCACACCCCGACCCGCAGCGGAAATAAGAGTCGGAGCATAATTGGGTTATCACCAAAGCACATGACATTTACTATTATGTTTCATAATTAATAAAGTCAAAGTTACATTTTCAGACATCCAAACATGTTCATTCAATACAAAGGAAATAACCAAACATAACAATCCCAATACTAAATCGTTTTATTATTCTAATCCAGGTCCTATGTGTTCCTAGCTGCTGCTGGTTCACCTGTATCATGTGTAAAATGGGAGTTTTTGGGTCAACATAAGTTGGCGAGTGAACCTTATTAGATAAACATTTAATAATGATTTATGGTTAGTTTATCAATGAAATATTGTGCATATTCATAAATGAACAAATGTAAATAATCAAGCATTGGCAAATAGCAGTTACAAATATAACATTCAATAACACTTGCTAACATACATGAATATACCAATATCATACGATAACTAACGTAAATGAACTGTACGATCAAAGCTCAATCAAACGGAGCCGATCGTATTGCATGAACTGAAAATGTAAAATGAACTGTGCGATCAAGGCTCAATCAACGGAGCCGATCGTATTGCATGTACTGAAAATGTAAAATGAACTGTGCGATCAAGGCTCAATCAAACGGAGCCGATCGTATGCGGGCACGCCAGGTTCAACCGCATAATTAAATGGGGAACAAGCTCAAACCTCATAAACGGGGAGCGGCGGCCTCGGCAATTGCATGTACTGAAATAATAATTTGCATTCAATATAATAACCACTTAACAGCAACAAACTAAATACACATGTCATAATATGATGTATGCACAATAGTTTAGTTATAATATGTATATAAACAAAGACACATGATACACCCTAAAAACGTGATTAAAACGGGGAATTTGAAAGGTTCACTCACATTGGGTGCGTTGAATTTGAGATGGTGAGATGCGCACGATTTAGATGAGCGGATCGACGAGGAATACTAACCTAAATAATAATGGAAAAATATATTAGGTGGATGGATTTTATTAAGGATTTTATTAAGGATTTTTAGATATATTTTTGTGATTTTATGGCTATTTTCTATCTTTAAAAATGTTATTTTAAGTATTTTTTAAATTGATTTTTAAATTAAATTAAATAAATAAAAATATAAAAAAATATTATTTTTTTTAAGTGTTGACCGTTGACCGTTGACCGGTTCGTTAGTATAATTGTGCGCTGAGTGAGGCTCGAACCCGAGACCTCCCGTACGCGTGCACGCAGCTCTACCAACTGAGCTACGTGTCTAACCCGTTATAAACTCGTTTTTAATTATATTTATATACTTATTTGAATTAACCGAAAATTCCTTTATTTGCAAAAACGTTTTATATTCAATTGGACCGGTGCTCGTGACGAGATTCGAACGCGCGACGTGAAGTTCATGATGCACACAGTCCACCGCTGGACTGTGTGTCTAACCCGGTTATATTCTTGGTTTTTATTATACTTAACAACTATCTGTTTTAACCCGGTTTAGTTCTTGATCAAAAAGGCATGTTATTACACAAGACGTGCGTGTAGCAAGGATCGAACTCGGGACGTGTGTGAAATTTGCACACAGTCCACCGCTGGACTGTGTGTCTAACCCGTTTAAAATACCGTTCTTAATTAATCTTATGTTCTGTTATAACTTCATCTTCTTCGCCGATTTACACCGACAGCATAATTCGACTGGTTATGATTGACTTGTGATTTATAAAGTTCTCAGACATTAACAGTAATTCAAAAGTAGAGAATGGAGAGAGTTTAAGGAACAGAATATACCGATTGATGTTATTCACAGAAATCCGGCGGAGGTTCGTCGGTACTGGAAATGAACTCCGGCTGTTGAAACCAATTAACAGCGTTGATCGATTATTCATAAAGTTGAGTGACTTAAACAAGGTTTAAAATAAGTTTAGGATATCATACCAGTTCACAGTGTGATTCCGGCAGTCTTAGAAACTTTCCGGCGAAGATAAGATTTTCGATAAACGTTGACTAGGATCGATTCTGATGATGGAGTTGTGTTAGAGACTGATTAATCACATGTTTTAAACAGAAAGAGTCGGAGGAATTACCGTGAGAATGTGAGTCCCGGTTTTCCGGTGACTTGCAGAAATTTTCCGGCGAAATGATTTAGAAGACCTTATGGTTCAAAAATGCGACGAAAATGAAATTGAGTATTGTTGTGATAGTTCTGAATCGTGCGAATGATCTGGAGCTTGAATTAAATCAGAACCTGATGAATTTCGGTTTCAAAAGCCGAAAATGATAAGACTTAAAGTTTCAATCAATTTTAACTTGATTAGAAACCGTAATACATCGGTTATAACTGAAATTGTGAGGTAAACAATCGATTTGACGATTGGTTTGCCGATTACCGGTTTTCAGATGGTATCATCGGTTAAACTGAGTTTGTGTATAAGTTTCTTTTGTTTTCCTAGAGTTAACAGAAAACACATTGTGGCGGAGTGGTTTAGGGAATGATTGTTAAGTCGTTGTAGCGACTCGGCTGACCCGTGTTCGAGTCCCGGCAGCTTCAAATATTTTTTATTTGTTTTATTTTAACTTTTTATCAAATATAATTTTTATAGTTTAGTTTATTTATTAATTATGTATCGCTTTAACTCAAAATAATCATAAATAATTAACGCAACTTTTATAACTTGGTACAAGATTACAAAACGGAGCGGGTTTTGGAGACCCGATTTTTACAAATGTTACAGTATCCCCTACTTTTAGGAATTTCGTCCCGAAATTTAAATAGTTGAAGTAGTAGGAAAAAGATGCGGGTATTTTTCACGCATTGAGTCTTCACGTTCCCAAGTAAACTCAAGTCCCCGTTTCGACTCCCAGCGTACCCTAACAATTGGAATGCGACTTCGTCGAAGTCGCTTTTCTCCGTAGTCCATGATCTCCACTGGTCTTTCAATAAAATGCATGGATTCATCAATCTGAATATCTTCCAGTGGAATATGGAGATTCTCATCAGCGAGGCACTTCTTCAAGTTCGACACGTTGAATGTGGGATGAATCCTGTCGAGTTCTTCCGATAGGTCAAGCTTGTATGCTACAGGACCTACTCTTTCGAGTATCTTGAAAGGTCCTACATAACGTGGTGCTAGCTTTCCCTTTTGACCAAAACGAACTACTCCCTTCCACGGTGATACTTTTAAAAGCACATGATCACCAATGTTAAACTCTAAGGGCTTCCGTCGTTTATCTGCGTAACTCTTTTGACGACTTTGAGCTGCTAGAAGATTGTTTCGGATTTGATGAATCTTGTCTGTGGTTTCTTGGATCAATTCTAGACCAGTAATTTGTGCTTCCCCAATTTCGTGCCAACAAACAGGAGATCGGCACTTTCGACCATATAAGGCTTCAAAAGGTGCCATGCCGATGCTCGAATGATAGCTGTTGTTGTACGAAAACTAACGGTAGGTGGGCATCCCAATTTCCCTTGAAGTCTATGACACATGCTCTAAGCATATCCTCAAGAGTTTGAATGGTGCGCTCAGACTGTCCATCAGTTTGAGGATGATAGGCGGTACTGAGATCTAATCGAGTGCCCATAGCGGATTGTACTGCTTGCCATGTTCGTGAGGTGAAACGACCATCACGATCAGAAATAATACTTAACGGTACCCCATGTCGGCTTACGATTTCGTTGATATAAATACGAGCAAGCTTTTCGTTCTTGAAATCTTCTCGAATAGGAATAAAGTGAGCTGATTTTGTAAGTCGGTCTATAATCACCCATATAGTGTCATACCCACCAGAAGTGCGAGGTAACCCGGTAATGAAATCCATGGTTATATTTTCCCACTTCCATACAGGTATTTCCGGTTGGACTAGAAGTCCTGAGGGTCTTTGGTGTTCAGCCTTCACCTTTGAACATGTAAGACACTTGGAAACAAAAACGGCAATATCTTTCTTCATTCCAGGCCACCAATAGGTGTATCGTAGGTCTTGATACATCTTATCGGCTCCTGGGTGTATAGAATATCGCGTTTTGTGAGCTTCATTCATAAGAGTTTCACGAAGATTGTTGTGGTTAGGAATCCAGATACGATCTAGGTAATACAGAATACCGTCCGATTTAGTTTCAAGTTTTAGCTCGGCTCCACAGGACATCTCTTTTCGTACATCTTCTTCTGTTATCGAAACGTGTTGAGCTTCTCGATTTTGAACTTTAATATCGGTTATAATTTGCGAACATAGAAGATGAATGGAGTTCGCATAACCCTTTCGACTAAGTGCATCAGCCACCACATTTGCTTTGCAAGGATGGTATCTAATTTCACAGTCGTAATCATTTAGGAGTTCGACCCATCTTTGTTGCCTCATATTTAACTCTTTTTGATTGAAGATATGTTGAAGACTCTTGTGGTCAGTGTATATTTCACACTTAGTACCATAGAGATAATGTCTCAATATCTTAAGAGCGAATACAACGGCTCCAAGTTCTAGGTCATGAGTGGTGTAGTTCTTTTCATGTGTCTTGAGTTGCCTCGAGGCATAAGCTATGACTTTTCCTCTTTGCATAAGAACGCAACCTAATCCTTGCCCTGACGCGTCGTAATAGACTACGAAATCATCACAACCTTCGGGAAGAGTGAGGATTGGTGCATCACAAAGTTTTTGTTTAAGCGTTTGAAAAGCTTCTTCTTGCTTGGGTCCCCATACGAATGGTTTTCCCTTATGGGTTAAAGCCGTGAGTGGCACAGCAATGCGAGAGAAGTTTGAAATGAACCGACGATAATAGCCAGCTAGTCCAAGAAAAGACCTTACTTCAGTTGGTGTGCGTGGAGCTTGCCATTCTTGAACTGCTTTGATCTTTGAAGGGTCAACATGTATTCCTTTATCATTGACTACATGCCCGAGAAATTGCACTTCTTTTAACCAGAATTCACATTTAGAGAACTTGGCATACAGCGTTTCCTTTTCTAGAAGTGCAAGAACGAGTCGAAGATGACGCTCGTGATCGGCTTTAGATTTTGAATAAATAAGAATATCGTCGATGAAAACTATAACAAATCGATCAAGGTAAGGTTTGCAGACTCTGTTCATTAGGTCCATGAAGACAGCTGGTGCGTTGGTTAATCCAAACGGCATAACCATGAATTCATAGTGGCCATAACGAGTTCGAAAAGCAGTCTTAGGGACGTCTTCTTCATGCACTCTAAGCTGATGATAGCCAGATCGAAGATCGATTTTTGAAAAGCAACTGGCACCTTGTAGTTGGTCAAGAAGATCATCTATGCGAGGTAAAGGATAGCGATTTTTGATGGTTAACTTGTTGAGCTCTCTGTAGTCGATGCACATATGAAAAGATCCATCTTTCTTCTTTACCAAAAGGACAGGTGCACCCCAAGGCGATGAGCTGGGACGTATGAATCCCTTGTCAGTCAACTCTTGCAATTGACTGGCTAGCTCTTGCATTTCAGAGGGGGCTAACCTATATGGAGATTTTGCAACTGGTGTAGCACCAGGTATAAGATCAATACGGAATTCGACATCTCTGATTGGAGGAAGTCCTGAAATGTCGTCAGGAAAAACTTGTGGAAAATCTTTTACTACAGGAATATCTTCAAGTTTCTTCTCTGCGGTCCCCTTCTTGATGATATGGGCTAAAAACGCGACATAATTCTTGCGAAGGTATTTTTGAGCTTGAAGACAAGACATTAAGTTGAGCCCTTTCGACGAGGTTTCTCCAATGATTCGAAGAGTCTGACCGTTTGAAAGAGGAATACGAATAAATTTTTCACGACATACAACTTCCGCATGATGTTGACTGAGCCAATCCATACCGATTATGATGTCGAAACTTCCCAGCTTCATAGGAATAAGGTCGACTGAGAAATCGTGGTCGTTTAAGGTGAGTGTACAGTTGCGTAAAATAGAGTCTAATGAAACTGGTTTTCCGTTCGCAACTTCCACCGTTATGGATTTCGCGAGCTTATCCCGATTTTTGCTTAAGATAGGTTCAAATTCTAATGAAACGAAACTTCTATCCGCACCAGTATCAAATAACATAGAGGCATATCTACCATTTATAAGAAACGTACCGTTGACCACATTACCGTCAGCTCTGGCCTGGTTCGCGTTAATATTGAAAGCTCTTCCTCTAGCAGGTGGAGGAGCTTGGTTCGCTTGATTCACAGGGTTGGCTTGGGCCTGAGCATGAATAATATTAACCAGCCTTGGACATGTGTTTCTGAAATGACTTGGGTCGCCGCAATTGAAACAAGCCCGCATAGGTTGGCCCATAGGGTAATTGGGTTGATAGTATGTTTGGGCTAAATGTTGGGTGGGTGGAAATGGTAGTTGTTGTTGTGCTTGACCCATTAACTGTTGGTGGGTTTGGGTTAAAGGTTGGTGGTGGTTTGTTCGTTGAAGTATGCGGCAGTTTTGAACAGTATGACCTGCGCGACCGCAGCCGGTGCAGTATTGGCAAGGATGATCAGGGGAGTGGTGATACTGACAACGGTTACATTTTGGTAATGGGCCTGTGTAGGGTCTTCTGTATGGCGCGGGTGAAGGAGTGACTTGAGTGATGGGTGCAACAGGAATAGGGGTGTTGGTTTGGGTGACTGCAAAATTCCTGGTGTTACGCTTCCTCTTGTTAGCAAACTTAGAGGAAGGAATGGGGTGGTTTGAGGTTTGTCCCTCAACAGGGGCTTTCTTCTTTGAACTTCCCATTGCGAATTCGGTTTTCGGTCAGTTCAGTTGCCAACTCCATGGCAGCTTCGAGTGTTACCGGTGAAACGCTTGAGAACCGAATCTTGAATTTTCGAGGGAAGTCCTCGAATATAATGTTCGATCAAACGATAGGTTGGAGTGAATAAGTTTGGAACCATTTGGTTCAACTCCAAGAACCTCTTGTTGTAAGTAGAGTGATCACCCTCCTTTTGCTTTAAGGCATGAAATTCATCCTCCAACTTCTTAATTTCACTTCTAGGACAGAAACGCCTAGTCATGATTTCCCTTAACTCCTCCCAAGTTAAGGCCATCGCATCTTCAGTTCCCCTCTTTCCTTTCTCAGTATTCCACCAAGTGAGAGCTACACCAAGTAGTCTCCCGGTGGCGTAACGAACCTTGCGATCCTCAGGACAATCGCAGTTTAAGAAAACGTTTTCCATCTCCTCGAACCAATGTACGAGAGCAGTGACTCCCTCAGTCCCTTCGAATTTTGGAGGATCACAGGACTTAAAATGTTTGTAAGAGCACTTGATAGTAGGAGGGTTGTCAATGTTCTGATCCTGTTGTTGAGGAGGGTTAGTAGGATGTGTAGCAAGGGCTTGTTGTACTTGTACCACGATGTCAGGCAATATCGTGGCCATTTGTTGCACGATATGTGTGGCCAAACGTTCCTGAGTCTTTCCCGATCTTTTACCCCTTCGATGCTGTCTAGACGACATCTACAGGTTCATAAAATGAGAAGATTGTGAGTTTATGGTGTCTTTTTAGGTGTCATGTGTCTTTAAGAAAATGAAAATAACATAAATATCCATAATGCAACTACATCCATAGGATGTCTTGGGTTCGCTCATGTTGGGCCTCAAATGTCCCCCATACCTTCACCTACATAGTCATGTGGGCGCCCATGGCTATTGGCTTGGTAGGATTCACATTAGTATTGGCAATTTAACACTCGCATCCCCCGAATGCAAACCACAAAATATGTTCATGAGATGTTTGGTCGGAACGTGTCCAGGTGTAGACACAATGACAACTCAAAGTGGGATTAGCTCACACGACGTTTGGTATAGCATGCTTTGGCCTAATAGGTACTTCGTACTCTCATCGTTAGTCCCCAGGTAGGCAAACTGGTCCTTTATTTTGGATTTATACGAATGCCAGCCTAGACAGGACGTTCCGACTACCGGTACTAGTACCCTTCCAGTTACTACATGCCCGTCATGAGAACTCACTTTGATGAGATTTGAAAACACGAAAATCATTGTAAAATCAATCATGATATGGTGTGTGCTTTCATGGATGTGATATGTTATGATCATACGATTTCATGATAGGCATTATTTGATAATACATACTTATGAACATGCTTGTACAATATCAAACGTAACATTTAACATAAAACATATAAACATCATGAAATTTGGCATATAACACACAAAATTCTTATAAGTTTCTAATCGACTATAGTATAGGCTCTAAGGGTCTAATAACCTATCCTATATCCCTATAGTCATGGCTCTGATACCAATCTGTCACACCCCGACCCGCAGCGGGAATAAGAGTCGGAGCATAATTGGGTTATCACCAAAGCACATGACATTTACTATTATGTTTCATAATTAATAAAGTCAAAGTTACATTTTCAAACATCCAAACATGTTCATTCAATACAAAGGAAATAACCAAACATAACAATCCCAATACTAAATCGTTTTATTCTTCTAATCCAGGTCCTATGTGTTCCTAGCTGCTGCTGGTTCACCTGTATCATGTGTAAAATGGGAGTTTTTGGGTCAACATAAGTTGGCGAGTGAACCTTATTAGATAAACATTTAATAATGATTTATGGTTAGTTTATCAATGAAATATTGTGCATATTCATAAATGAACAAATGTAAATAATCAAGCATTGGCAAATAGCAGTTACAAATATAACATTCAATAACACTTGCTAACATACATGAATATACCAATATCATACGATAATACGATAACTAACATAAATGAACTGTGCGATCAAGGCTCAATCAAACGGAGCCGATCGTATTGCATGAACTGAAAATGTAAAATGAACTGTGCGATCAAGGCTCAATCAAACGGAGCCGATCGTATGCGGGCACGCCAGGTTCAACCGCATAATTAAATGGGAACAAGCTCAAACCTCATAAATGGGGAGCGGCGGCCTCGGCAATTGCATGTATTGAAATAATAATTTGCATTCAATATAATAACCACTTAACTGCAACAAACTAAATACACATGTCATAATATGATGTATGCACAATAGTTTAGTTATAATATGTATATAAACAAAGACACATGATACACCCTAAAAACGTGATTAAAACGGGGAATTTGAAAGGTTCACTCACATTGGGTGCGTTGAATTTGAGATGGTGAGATGCGCACGATTTAGATGAGCGGATCGACGAGGAATACTAACCTAAATAATAATGGAAAAATATATTAGGTGGATGGATTTTATTAAGGATTTTAATGAAATTTTTAGATATATTTTTGTGAGTTTATGGCTATTTTCTATCTTTAAAAATGTTATTTTTAAGTATTTTTAATTGATTTTTAAATTAAATTAAATAAATAAAAATATAAAAAAATATTATTTTTTTTAAGTGTTGACCGTTGACCGTTGACCGGTTCGCTAGTATAATTGTGCGCTGAGTGAGGCTCGAACCCGAGACCTCCCGTACGCGTGCACGCAGCTCTACCAACTGAGCTACGTGTCTAACCCGTTATAAACTCGTTTTTAATTATATTTATATACTTATTTGAATTAATCGAAAATTCCTTTATTTGCAAAAACGTTTTAATTCAATTGGACCGGTGCTCGTGACGAGATTCGAACGCGCGACGTGAAGTTCATGATGCACACAGTCCACCGCTGGACTGTGTGTCTAACCCGGTTATATTCTTGGTTTTTATTATACTTAACAACTATCTGTTTTAACCCGGTTTAGTTCTTGATCAAAAAGGCATGTTATTACACAAGACGTGCGTGTAGCAAGGATCGAACTCGGGACGTGTGTGAAATTTGCACACAGTCCACCGCTGGACTGTGTGTCTAACCCGTTTAAAATACCGTTCTTAATTAATCTTATGTTCTGTTATAACTTCATCTTCTTTGCCGATTTACACCGACAACATAATTCGACTGGTTATGATTGACTTGTGATTTATAAAGTTCTCAGACATTAACAGTAATTCAAAAGTAGAGAATGGAGAGAGTTTAAGGAACAGAATATACCGATTGATGTTATTCACAGAAATCCGGCGGAGGTTCGTCGGTACTGGAAATGAACTCCGGCCGTTGAAACCAATTAACAGCGTTGATCGATTATTCATAAAGTTGAGTCACTTAAACAAGGTTTAAAAGAAGTTTAGGATATCATACCAGTTCACAGTGTGATTCCGGCAGTCTCAGAAACTTTCCGGCGAAGATAAGATTTTCGATAAACGTTGACTAGGATCGATTCTGATGATGGAGTTGTGTTAGAGACTGATTAATCACATGTTTTAAACAGAAAGAGTCGGAGGAATTACCGTGAGAATGTGAGTCCCGGTTTTCCGGTGACTTGCAGAAATTTTCCGGCGAAATGATTTAGAAGATCTTATGGTTCGAAAATGCGACGAAAATGAAATTGAGTATTGTTGTGATAGTTCTGAATCGTGCGAATGATCTGGAGCTTGAATTAAATCAGAACCTGATGAATTTTCGGTTTCAAAAGCCGAAAATGATAAGACTTAAAGTTTCAATCAATTTTAACTTGATTAGAAACCGTAATACATCGGTTATAACTGAAATTGTGAGGTAAACAATCGATTTGACGATTGGTTTGCCGATTACCGGTTTTCAGATGGTATCATCGGTTAAACTGAGTTTGTGTATAAGTTTCTTTTGTTTTCCTAGAGTTAACAGAAAACACATTGTGGCGGAGTGGTTTAGGGAATGATTATTAAGTCGTTGTAGCGACTCAGCTGACCCGGGTTCGAGTCCCGGCAGTTTCAAATATTTTTTATTTGTTTTATTTTAACTTTTTATCAAATATAATTTTTATAGTTTAGTTTATTTATTAATTATGTATCGCTTTAACTCAAAATAATCATAAATAATTAACGCAACTTTGATAACTTGGTACAAGATTACAAAACGGAGCGGGTTTTGGAGACCCGATTTTTACAAATGTTACATTAAACGTTTCTCTCCGAAGTCCATAATTTCTACTGGTCTTTCAATGAAATGCATAGATTCATCGACTTGAATGTATTCTAGAGGAATATGGAGATTTTCATCGGCGAGGCACTTCTTCAAGTTCGATATGTGGAATGTGGGATGAATTCTGTTGAGTTCCTCTGGTAGGTCAAGCTTGTATGCTACAAGTCCTACTCTTTCGAGTATCTTGAAAGGTCCTACGTAGCGTGGTGCTAGCTTGCCTTTTTGTCCAAAACGAACTACTCCCTTCCACGGCGATACTTTTAAAAGTACTTGGTCACCAATGTTAAATTCCAAGGGCTTTCTTCGTTTGTCTGCATAACTCTTTTGACGACTTTGTGCCGCTAGAAGGTTGTTTCGGATTTGATGAATCTTGTCTGTTGTTTCTTGTATTAATTCTGGACCGGTGATTTGAGCTTCTCCAATTTTGTGCCAACATATTGGTGATCGGCACTTACGACCATATAATGCTTCGAAAGGTGCCATGCCGATACTTGAATGATAGCTGTTGTTGTACGAAAATTCAACTAATGGTAGGTGAGCGTCCCAATTCCCTTTGAAGTCTATGACACATGCTCGAAGCATGTCTTCAAGAGTTTGAATGGTGCGTTCAGATTGTCCATCAGTTTGGGGATGATAAGCGGTACTGAGGTCTAATCGTGTACCCAAAGCGGCTTGTACAGCTTGCCATGTTCGTGAAGTGAAACGACCATCACGATCTGAAATAATGCTTAACGGTACACCATGACGGCTTACGATTTCGCTGATGTAGATACGAGCTAGTTTCTCATTCTTAAAGTCCTCGCGAATCGGAATGAAGTGAGCTGATTTTGTAAGACGATCAATTATTACCCATATAGTGTCATACCCACCGGAAGTGCGAGGTAACCCGGTAATGAAGTCCATGGTTATGTTTTCCCACTTCCATACAGGTATTTCAGGTTGGACTAGAAGTCCTGAGGGTCTTTGATGTTCAGCTTTTACTTTAGAACAGGTAAGCCACTTGGAAAAAAAAACAGCAATATCCTTTTTCATGCCAGGCCACCAGTAGGTATATCGAAGGTCTTGATACATCTTGTCGGCTCCTGGGTGTACAGAGTATCGTGTTTTGTGTGCCTCTTTCATAAGGAGATCGCGAAGGTTATTGTGATCGGGAATCCATGTGCGATCTAGATAATACAGAATACTATCGGGTTTTGTTTCGAGTTTAAGTTCTGCTCCACAAGATAACTCATTGCGTATGTCGTATTCTGTTATGGAAACATGTTGAGCTTCTCGGATTTGATCTTTGATATCGGTTATGATTTGCGAACATAGAAGACGAATGGAGTTCGCATAACCCTTTCGACTGAGTGCATCGGCCACCACATTTGCCTTGCCGGGATGATACCGAATTTCACAGTCGTAGTCATTAAGAAGTTCGACCCATCTTCGTTGCCTCATATTCAACTCCTTTTGATTAAAGATGTGTTGGAGGCTCTTGTGGTCAGTGTAAATTTACCATAGAGGTAATGTCTCCATATCTTAAGAGCGAACACAACGGCTCCAAGTTCTAGGTCGTGGGTAGTGTAGTTCTTCTCATGAGTTTTGAGCTGCCTAGAAGCATGGGCTATCACTTTTCCCCTTTGCATTAATACACAGCCTAGTCCCTGCCCTGATACGTCGCAATAAACTACAAAGTCATCGCATCCTTCGGGAGTGTGAGGATAGGTGCGTCACAAAGCTTTTGCTTAAGGGTTTGGAAGGCTTCTGATTGTTTAGGTCCCCATATGAAGGGTTTTCCTTTATGTGTCAAAGCCGTGAGTGGTACAGCGATACGAGAGAAATTTGATATGAAACGGCAGTAGTAACCAGCCAAACCAAGGAAAGATCTTACTTCGGTTGGTGTACGTGGCGCTTGCCATTCTTGCACTGCTTTGATCTTTGAGGGGTCGACATGTATTCCCTTGTCATTGACGACATGTCCAAGGAATTGTACCTGTTTTAACCAGAATTCGCATTTGGAGAATTTAGCGTAGAGCTTTTCGGTTCTTAAGAGCGTGAGGATGAGTCGAAGGTGCCCTTCATGATCAGTTTTGGACTTTGAGTAAATGAGAATGTCATCAATGAAGACTATAACAAAACGATCGAGATAGGGTTTGCAAACTCTGTTCATTAGATCCATGAAAACCGCTGGAGCGTTGGTTAGACCAAATAGCATGACCATGAATTCATAGTGTCCATAGCGAGTTCGGAAGGCGGTCTTTGGGACGTCTTCTTCATGTACTCTGAGTTGATGATAGCCAGAACGAAGGTCGATCTTTGAAAAACAAGTGGCACCCTGGAGTTGGTCTAGAAGATCATTGATACGAGGTAATGGATAGCGGTTCTTGCCCGTTAATTTGTTGAGTTCTCTGTAATCGATACACATGCGAAACGTTCCATCTTTCTTCTTCACAAACAGAACAGGTGCACCCCAAGGCGATGAGCTAGGACGTATGAATCCTTTGTCGGTCAGTTTTTGTAATTGACTGGCTAGCTCTTGCATTTCGGATGGAGCTAACCTATAAGGAGATTTCGCGACGGGCGTAGCGCCCGGTATAAGATCAATGCAGAGTTCGACTTCTCTCTTGGGAGGAAGTCATGAGATGTCGTCAGGGAAGACTTGCGGGAATTCTTTCACTACAGGTATGTCTTCGAGTTTCTTCTCCTTATTTCCCTTCTTGACAACGTGGGTTAGAAATGCTACATAATTCTTGCGGAGATATTTTCGGGCTTGAAGACAGGACATCAGTTTGAGTCCTCTCGAAGGGGTTTCTCCAAAGATTCGTAGGGTTTGACCGCCTGCTAGAGGAATGCGAATGAACTTTTCGCGGCATACCACTTCAGCATGATGTTGGCTGAGCCAGTCCATGCCGATTATAATGTCAAAACTTCCCAACTTCATAGGAATGAGATCAACAGGAAAATCGTGATCGTTTAGAGTAAGAGTACAGTTTCGGATAATGGAGTTTAATGAGACCGGTTTTCCGTTAGCAACTTCTACCGTTATGGATCCCATAAGTTTATCACGAGTTTGGTTGAGGATGGGTTCGAATTCTAAGGACACAAAACTCTTATCCGCACCAGTATCAAATAACACGGATGCATAACTACCATTGATGAGAAACGTACCGTTAACCACGTTGTTGTCGGCCCTAGCTTGGTTGGCGTTGATGTTAAATGCTCTTCCTCTAGCAGGTGGAGGAGCTTGGTTAGCTTGGTTCACCAGATTTGCTTGAGCTTGAGCATGTATGATGTTCACCAAGCGTGGACAAGTGTTTCTAAAGTGGTTTGGGTCTCCACAATTGTAGCAAGCTCGCATGGGTTGCATCATGGGGTAGTTGGGTTGGTAGTAGGTTTGGGCCGTATGTTGTGTAGGTGGTGGTAGTAGGGGTTGTTGGGCTTGACCCACTATTTGATGGTGGGTTTGAGTTGTGGGCTGGTTGCGGTTCATTCGATGTAGTGAGCGGCAGGTTTGGATGGTGTGACCTGCACGGCCACAGCCGGTGCAATATTGACAGGGGTGTTCGGGGGAGTGATGGTATTGACAACGGGTGCATTTTGGGTAAGGGCCAGAGTATTGCCTTTTGTATGGTGCGGGTGAAGGGGAAACTTGAGTGATGGGTGCAGCAGAGATAGGGAAATTGGTTTGGGTGACAGCAAAGTTTCTGGTATTTCGTTTCCTTTTATTAGAAAACTTTGAGGAGGAGGTGGAATGGTTTGAGGTTTGGCTCTCGATGGGGGCTTTCTTTTTCTCTTCCTTGAATTTACCGTTTCTGATGCGGTTCTCGGTAAGTTCAGTGGCTAATTCCATAGCAGCTTCGAGAGTTGCAGGCGAAGTGCTGAGGACTGAGTCTTGAATCTTCGAGGGGAGGCCTCGAATATAATGTTCAACCAAGCGGTATACTAGGGTGAACAAGTTAGGAACCATCTGGTTCCGCTCAAGAAATCTTTTGTTGTAGGAAGTATGGTCCCCTTCCTTTTGCTTCATCGAGTGGAATTCGTCTTCCAACTTCTTGAGTTCGCTTCTTTGGTAGAAGCGTTTTGTCATCATTTCCCTTAACTCTTCCCATGTTAAGGCCATCGCGTCTTCAACTCCTCTTTTACCCTTCTCGGTGTTCCACCAGGTCAGGGCTACCCCAAATAGTCTCCCGGTTGCGTAACGTACCTTGCGATCCTCGGGACAATCGCAGTTTAGGAAGGTGTTTTCCATTTCCTCAAACCAGTGGAGGAGGGCGGTGACACCTTCGGTCCCTTCATACTTTGGGGGATCGCAAGACTTGAAGTGTTTGTAGGAGCACTTCTTGGAGGGAGGTTGTTGATGTTTTGATCCGCTTGATTGGGTGGGTTGACAGGATTCGCAGTGAGAGCTTGCTGGACTTGAATTACAATATCAGGAAGCACCGCGGCCATTTGTTTTGCAATTTGAGTGGCCAAGCGTTCGTTTGACCTTCCTGACTTTCGTCCTCCACGTAGCTGCCTAGCCGACATCTACAGGAACATACATAGGAAGATTGTGAGTTTAAGAAGTGTTTAGGTGTCATGTGTCGTTAAAATTAATAAAATAACATAATCATCAATAATGCAACTACATCCATAGGATGTCTTGGGTTTGCTCATGTTTGGGCCTCCAATGTCCCCCATACCATCGCTGGTATAGTCATGTGGGCCCCCATGACTATTGGCTTAGTAGGATTCACATTGGTATTGGCGGTTTAACACTCGCATCACCCGAATGAAAACCACGAAATATGTTTGCGAGATGTATGGTCGGAGGGTGTCCAGGTATAGACACAATGACAACTCAAAGTGGGGTTAGTTCACACGACGTTTGGTATAGCATGCTTTGGCCTAATAGGTCCTTCGTACTCTCATCGTTAGTCCCCAGGTAGGGAAACTGGTCCTTTATTTTGGCTTTATACGAATGCCAAGCCTAGACAGGACGTTCTGACTACCGGTACTCATACCCTTCCAGTTACTACATGCCCGTCATGAGAACTCACTTTGATGTGATTTGAAAACACAAAAATCGTTGTAAAAATCGTATAAATTGTGAGGTGCGTGCTCCCATGGATATGATATGTTATGAGAATATGATTCATGATAGGCATTGTATAATAATATGTACTTATGAACATGCTTGCATAACATTGAATGTAACAATAAACATAAGCATATAAACATCATGAATTTTGCATGTAACACACCAAAAATTTAAAAATTCTAAGCAACTATATTATAGGCTCTAAGGGTCTAATAACCTATCCTATATCCCTATAGTCATGGCTCTGATACCAATCTGTCACACCCCGACCCGCAGCGGAATAAAAGTCGGGGCATAATTGGGTTATCACCAAAGCTCATGATGTTTACTAATATGTTTCATATTTATTAAATTCAAATTACATCTCAAAGTTCCAAGTCAAATTCATACAATATAAGGAAGGAAAAATTAACTAAAACAATCCAAAATCTAAACTGGTTTATTCTTCTAGGCCGCCCTATATGTTTCTTGCTTCAACTTGATCACCTGTATCATGTGTAAAAATGGGGAATTTTGGGTCAACAAAAGTTGGCGAGTGAACCATGTTAAAAACATTTGTCATTGATTTATTATTGTAATTAATATAGGAAAATTGTGCAACAATCATATATGAACAAATGTATATAAACATAACGATCACAAACCACCTTGCTTAAGTATATAATAAGAATGACAATGTATATGTTGGCAACGTCCCGTTCACGCTCATAGGTAATGGGGAATGGACGGCCTATGCTAATGTATGTGAGATCAAGGCTCAATCAAACGGAGCCGATCTTATGTTGGCAACGCCTGGTTAACGCTCATAGGTAATGGGGAACAGCTCACGCTCATAGGTAATGGGGAGCGGCGGCCTATGAAATGTATGTACTGAAAATGATAACTTTAATTTAAACATCAACCACACAAACAATAGATATATATTGGCAACACATTTGATCATGAACATGATGGATGCACAAGTGTTTAATTATAATAAATAAATAGCGACACATGATACACCCCAAAATGTGATTAAAACGGGGAATTGGTAGAGATTCACTCACATTGGGTGCGTTTGCTTGAAGATGTTGAATGCGCACGAGTTTAGAGGATTGATCGACGAGGGATAACTAACCTAATTAATAACGAAAAGGTACGGTAAGTATGTGGATTTTATTAACTATTTTAATAGGATTTTTGGATATATTTTTGTGAGTTTAAGGCTATTTTCTAACTTTAAAAACGTTATTTTTAAGTATTTTTAATTGATTTTTAAATTAAATAAATAAAAAAAATAAAAAAAAATGTTGACTTTTGACCGTTGACCGTTGACCGGTCCGGTCGCTTATATATGTGCGCTGGGTGAGACTCGAACCCGTGACCTCCCGTACGTGTGCACGCAGCTCTACCAACTGAGCTACGTGTCTAACCCGAAATATTTCTATTTTTAATTATATTTATATACTATTTAATTTACTCCGAAAATCATTTATTTTTAAAAAGGATTTTAATTGCATTGAACCGGTGCCGCTAACCAGTCTCGAACCCGGGACGTGCGAGTTAGTGTTGCACAGAGTCCATCGCTGGACTGTGTGTCTAACCTGGTTAATATTCCAGTTTTTATTATACTTAACATCTTACTGAGTTAACCCGGTTCGGTTTCTAAAAAAAAACATTTTTATTACAGAGGTTAAGGTTGTGATAAGAATCGAACTCGCATCGTGTATGTAATTGTTTGCACACAGTCCACCGCTGGACCGTATGTCTAACCCGTTCATAATACTAATTTTAATTAAACTTATAACATAACCAACTTCGTCTTCTTCGCTCAAGAACACAGAAAATGACAATTCTACTGTTTCATGTCTAATTCGATTAACAAGCATTGTAAGTAATTGAAAAGTAATGAACGCAGAGAGTTTGGGGGAAAGGATGTACCGATCAGTGTCTTTCACAGAACTCCGGCAAAGATTCGTCGGCTCTGTTTGTGAACTTCGGCTGTTAGAATCAATTAACAGTTCTGTTCGATTAGTTATGAAATTGAGGTACTTAAACAAGGATTAACAGGAGTTTGAAGGGTTAATCCAATTCACAGCGCGATATCAGAAATTTCAGAGGTTTTCCGGCGAGAGCTGAATATTCCGGCTACGTCGTCTGGGATTGATTCTGATGGTTGGATTGAAGTTAGTAACAGTCTAACAACGGATTGAAACAGAAAGAGTCGAGATATTTACCGTTTTGAGGTGAGTCTCGGTTTTCCGGCGAAAGTCCGGTGATGGCAGGATATTTCCGGCGAGTGAAATTGCTTTGAGAAAAGGTGCGATTTTGAGCGAAAATGCTACCAGAGACTTGTGGGTGCATTTATAGGGAAGAACATCGATGAATTGGGTCTGATTTCCGACTTGATTCGTGGGTCAATAATTTTTCCGACGGTTATGACTGATGTCGCGGACTGGACATCGGTTATAACCGATGTAATAGTTATTATACGCGTTAAGTCACAAGAAACCGACAGTGTAGGGCGAAATCGTCGGGATTTCCGACGACTGCGAATTGGGCGCGTCAGTTGCCTGATTTGAAATCGGGATTTTGATATTTGAATTAATTGTTTTGATACATTACTAAAGAACACAAGTGGCGGAGTGGTTTGGTGAATGAGAGTTAAGTCATAGGCTAACCCGGCTGACCCGGGTTCGAATCCCGCCAGCCTTGTTTTATTTTTAATTTTCTTATTTTTACTTTTTAACAATTTTTGTTTTTAAATCCTAATTTGTTTATTAATTATGTATCGTTTAAAAATAAAATAAATCATAAATAACAACAAAAATTTAAAACTGATTGTTTGATTAATAAACGAAGCGGGTTTTGAAAACCCGTTTTTCGACAGATGTTACAAAAACCGAATCTTGGATTTTCGAGGGGAGGCCTCGAATGTAGTGTTCGACTAAGCGGTACAAGGGGGTGAACAAATTGGGGATCATCTGGTTCAACTCGAGAAATCTCTTATTATATGAAGTGTGGTCTCCTTCCTTTTGTTTCAATGCGTGGAATTCGTCTTCCAGCTTTTTTATTTCGCTTCTTGGACAGAAACGTCTTGTCATGAGTTCCCTTAACTCTTCCCATGTTAAGGCCATGGCATCTTCAACTCCTCGCTTACCCTTTTCCGTGTTCCACCAGGTAAGGGCTACCCCAAACAGTCTTCCAGTCGCGTAACGTACCTTACGGTCCTCGGGACAATCGCAATTGAGGAAAGTGTTTTCCATTTCTTCAAACCAGTGAAGGAGGGCGGTAACACCTTCGGTCCCTTCATATTTTGGGGGATCGCAGGATTTGAAGTGTTTGTAGGTGCACTTGGGGGTTTTGGAAGGAGGGTTGGCGACGCCCTGGTCTTCTTGGTTGGGAGGGTTGATGGGATTACCGGTGAGAGCTTGTTGAACTTGAAGCACGATGTCCGGAAGCACTGCGGCCATTTGTTTAGCAATTTGCGTGGCCAAGCGTTCGCTTGACTTTCCTGACCTTCTACCTTCACGTGATTGCCTAGCCGACATCTACAGAAACATATGTAGGAAGATGGTGAGTTTAAGAATTTCCTAGGTGTCATGTGTCATAAATAAAATGAAAATAGCCGTAACTGAAAATAATTTTACTACATCCATAGGATGTCTTGGGTTTGCTCATGTTTGGGCCTCCAAATGTCCCCCATACCATTGCCTGTGTAGTCATGTGGGCCCCCATGACTATTGGGCTTGGTAGGATTCACATTGGTGTCGGCGGGTTAACACTCGCACCACCCGAATGAAAATCGTAAAATATGATTGCGAGATGTATGGTAGGAGGGTGTCCAGGTGTAGACACAATGACAACTCAAAGTGGGGTTAGCTCACACGACGTTTGGTATAGCATGCTTTGGCCTAATAGGTCCTTCGTACTCTCATCGTTAGTCCCCAGGTAGGCAAACTGGTCCTTTATTTTGGATTTATATAAATGCCAAGCCTAGACAGGACGTTCCGACTACCGGTACTCGTACCCTTCCAGTTACTACATGCCCGTCGTGAGAACTCACTTTGATGTTATTTGAAAAACACAAAATCATTGCAAAAATCATGGAAATCGTGAAGTGTGTGCTCTCATAGATATGATATGTGTCACACCCCGATCCGCAGCGGAAAAGGTGATCGCGGCATGATTGGGTTTTCATCAAAGCTCATGACATTTATTATAATGTTTCATATTTATTATTTCAATTTAAAAGATATCATACAATCATATCAAACAAATACAACATGTTCCATTCATCCTTCTAAACTTCATTATTTTTCTTCTAAGGCAATTTCCTATGTTTTCCTTGCTTCATCCTGTTCACCTGTATCATATGTAAAAAAGGTTTTTGGATCAACAAAAGTTGGCGAGTGAACCTTGTTAGAAAATATTTATTATTTATTTCTTATTGTATTTAATACGGAAAAATTGTGCAACATTCCTATATGAACAAATGTAAATAAACATACAATAACAAACAATTAGCATACAATAACAACCCAATAGCATACCATAACAAACAACAACAAACAATAACATACATTAACAAAAATGGGGAACGGACGGCCTATGATAAATGTATGTACTGAAAATGATAAATGTCTGTGCGATCAAGGCTCAATCAAACGGATCCGATCGTATTGCATGTACTGAAAATGATAAATGTATGTGCGATCAAGGCTCAATCAAACGGAGCCGATCGTATGTTGGCAACGCTAGGTTCACGCTCATAATGTAATGGGGAACTGCTCAACGCTCATAATGTAATGGGGAGCGGCGGCCTATGAAATTGCATGTACTGAAAATAATAAATTAAATCTAAACAATAACCACACAACAGTTGATACAAGCTGATTACACATTTGTTCATGATATGATGTATGCACAATGATTTAAATATAATAAATGGTAAGACACATGATACACCCAAAAACGTGATTAAAAACGGGGAATTTGTAGAGATTCACTCACCTTGGGTGCGTTCGGTGAATGATGTTGAATGCGCATGAGTTTAGAGGATTGATCGACGAGGAAAAACTAACCTAATTAATAACGAAATTGATTTTATTAACAATTTTAATAGTATTTTTGGATATATTTTTGTGAGTTTAAGGCTATTTTCTAACTTTAAAAATGTTATTTTTAAGTATTTTTAATTGATTTTTAATTTAAATAAATAAATAAAATAATAAAAAAAATGTTGATTTTTGACCGTTGACCGTTGACTTGTTGACCGTTGACCGGTTCGGTCGGTTATATGTGTGCGCTGGGTGAGACTCGAACCCGTGACCTCTCGTACGTGTGCACGCAGCTCGACCAACTGAGCTACGTGTCTAACCCGAAATATTTCTGTTTTTAATTATATTTATATACTACTTAAATTAATCCGAAAATCACTTATTTTAAAAACGATTTAATGTATCGACTCGGTGCTCGCCACAGGTCTCGAACCCGGGACCTGTGATTTAGTTTGGCACACAGTCCACCGCTGGACTGTGTGTCTAACCTGGTAAATATTCTAGTTTTTATTATACTTAACATATTGCTGAGTTAACCCGGTTCGCTTTCTAAAAAAAACATTTTCATTAAAGAGGTTATGGTTGTGCTAGGAATCGAACTCGCGTCGTATGCATATTGTTTGCACACAGTCCACCGCTGGACTGTGTGTCTAACCCGTTCATAATATCAATTTTAATTAATCTTATATCTTACACGGCTTCGTCTTCTTCGTTCAAAACACAGACAACGGTTAACTAACTGTTATTTGTTAAATTAATTTAACGAACATTATGAGCAATCGTAATGTAATGAACAGAAACAGGTTTGGGGATTGATTGTACCGAACTGATCGTCTTTCTTCAGAAGTCCGGCAAAAATCGTCGGCTCTGTTTTGGGAGCTCCTTCTGTTCGAATTCAATAATCAGTTTGGATGAACTAGATGTGAAATTGAACCATTGAGTAACGATTATCAGTATGTTACATGATCATACCGGTTAACAGCGGGATTCTGAAACTTTCAGAATTTTTCCGGCGAAAACAGAAAAATCCGGCAATGTCGTCTGGGGTTGATTCTGAGTGATGGAGTGGTGTTAGAATTTGTCTAATAATGGAATGAAACAGAAAAATCGAGGTAATTACCGTGTAGATGAAAGTCTCGATTTTCCGGCGACTTGTAGAGAACTCCGGCGAGTGAAATTTCTTGCGACAGAGATTCTTCAGAGGTTTAAGGTGAGTGTGGGTGATGTCAGTATGAGCTCCAAGATCTTATGTTTGGGTAAACAGACGGAATGGAATGAACTCGATTTTTCGACGAAAATTTCCGCTAAATTTTCAGAGAATTCCGGCGACTGCGGCGAAGTTTTCTGAGCGAAATGAAGTGTGCAGGTTGGATAGATTCGTAAGCTTAACTGATGAACAAAGTAAAATTCCCGGATTTGAATTGTATTTTTCGGTTTCGAATAAAAATTTAAGGTAATGAATGAAATTGATGGTGTAACGCTCCGCGTTTCTATACTTTCTATATTTGGAAACCTTGTATCGTACTTCTATTTTTAGTAAGCGTTGTATCTTGTATTTGTCTTTCGTTGTAAACGTGGAAAACCGAGACTTGAATCGTAATGAGAAACGCGTATTTTAACTATAATCATGTTATCCTTATACTTGTTCATACTTTAAACGTGTAAATATATTCGTGGTACTCTCAATCGTAAACGTGAGATAACTCGCAAACTTGGTTTGTATTGCGTAAATGAGACTCAAACGTGAAATTTTTAATCGTTAAACTAAATTCGTTACGAAAATATAATTATCTATTCATTTATTAAGTTAATTAATTAAATTAATTAATTAAGTTAATTAATTAAATTAATTAATTAAATTAGTTAATAAAATTAATTGATTTATTTTTACAAAAATTTAAAATTCTAATTTTTTTTATAAATATATTAACATTTAGAATTTAATGTTAATATATATCCTTCTTTAAATAAGTCCAAGGTTTAAAGAGTAAATATTGAATTCTTGAACTACAGGGACCATTCCTGCCATTTATGAAACTGTTTAAAGGTTTTTTTATAAAACAAAATAATATATATAAATAATATACCAAAACCGGATCCGCGGGACTCGAATCCGGGACCTCCGGTTCACCAAACAAAGCCTCAACCACTCCACCAGCCGCCTCACATTTGAATGAACCCGGAAACAAAAGCTTCTTATGCTTTGTTTCCGGTCGAGGACTGGTCGCGACCAGCGGGCAAACAGCCCTTTTTGGGCGGGTTTTTTTTGTATTTTTTTTAGTTTCAATCACTTTTAAGCCATTAATTACCCACCTAAACTTCACCTAACTAACCCTAATCCTTCCCCTATAAAACCCACCTCTAATCCAAGTATTTTTACACTTTAATCTCTCTCAAATCACTCTCAAATCACCTCAAGATCCTTGCAACATCAGATTTTCGAGCCGATTGTATACCTCTTACTAAAGTGAGTGTAACTCACTCATTTCTTAATGAAATCACTCCATTCTTTTTCCTACTTGCTTGGATAAACTTTGGGTTGAATTCCTAGGTTTCTCCATGGAGAATCCAGACCTGGAAATGCCCCAAAATGTCCACAAACTTTCTGTTTTGTCTAAACTTTTATCAAACTCGTGTTTTAACTTCAACAAACTTGTGTTCTTGTGCTTACAATCAAGCTTATGATTAGTAAAGCCTAACCAAGCTTGTTAACATGAACTAAGGGCTGTTTTAACACCCTAAACATTCTGTTTTTAAAGAGCATTGAGCTCACAAGTGATGCAAGTTCTTAAACTTGTTCTTGTGTGTCCACCAAGGAAGCTTGGGCTATCCTAACTTGAGACCACACATCATTTGATGATTTTTCATCAAGATCCCAAGATAGTTTGCTAGACTTAAAGTGTCACAACCCCACAAAGCCGTTGACGATTGTCCTCGTGTGCTCGTCGGGTTGTTGAATATTTGGCTACTTGGTATCTAGATGACACCTTATCATTCTTGTCTTTACATTCTTGTATAGTATATAGTTCTTGTACCCTCCTTGTTACCAATGGTAACTTGTGTAGTGGTGAACATAATCCGAGGTTCAAAGTGGATGGTTTAACCTCCCACCTCATACTTGACATACATGACACTAGAGGTTACAAAGTGGATGGTTCATCCTCCCACCTCCTACATGATTATAATGATATATATATATAACTATATTATAATTCTAAAACCGAAACCTTGATAATGAACTTATAATCACCTATCAAGTTATTAAGTTTAACACTAAAGTATGTAATTCCTTGTCACGATTCTAATAGGCCCCGAACCTATGAAATCACAGCCAAACTCGTAAGAGTTACTATAGTGTCAAGAACGAGTGTTACATCTTAGTGAATACTTTCGTATCATAATACTTTATCCAACATATTTTTTTATCATGCTCGAATACTCCTAATCTCCCGTTGAAACTCTATACTCATACGCCTCATTTCCTCTTGTAGGATAATTCGGCGTCATCCTCGAACCAACGTCTTCACGGATTGTCAAGTGTAGAAAAGACTTAGCAAAACCGTGAGTACACTCGACCCACATTTGTTTATATCACTTTTTGGGTGTAACATGTTTCCATATACAAAAATCACAAACACTTAAACTTTATGAAACGCACAAACAATCCTATACACATGACTACTTGAATCGTATACTTGTTGCTTGTCTGGGGATAAACGTTGTGCTATGCTTTAGTCATTAACTATTTTTAGCCTTTGTTTGACATGCTTAGCGCTATAGGAATTCACGCATCCACCTCCATCGTGTTATTCGTGAGGTCATGTTAAAACATCGTGATTGCGTTACGGGTTTTATTATTAGTATTGCATGCCTTGATATGCTCTTGTATAGATTTGGTTGCCATGAGGATTGTTAAAACTTTATTCGTATACGTATGCTATGCTTAAACTTGTGTACTCGCCTTTGCTTTTGCATTGACTTTATTTTAAAACATGTTACAGGTTGAAGGAGATGACGCTATGAAAACAATATAGCAAGGACTAGATACACACAAATTAGACGTTAGGTTTAATGTCGACGTATCAATTTTGTTATGACTTTGCAAATGTTAGGTTGTTCTTTGTTTTGTTACATTGATGTATTTGACAATTCTTATAAAATGAAATATGGTTTAACTAATTATTGTCACTTAATAATGTTGTGAGCAATGAGCAATCTCGTTTTCGTCTCATCCCGATGTTTCCGCCATCGGTTGGGGTGTTACAGATTGGTATCAGAGCCATAACTATAGGGAATTAGGTAGAATTGCCATGTTCGACCTAGTCTATAGTTCTAAGTACCCGTTGTGACCATTCTTGATTATGCTTAAAACTTTATGCTTCCTACTTTGCTTCTCTCTTTCCTTTTGGTCTTAATACATATACATGGTGTCTTCCTAAGACACTTTTACACAATACACGTTTGGACGCTTGAAGACACTCGTAATATAAACGAGACGACTTCACTAAAATAGGTGTGAAAACCGCAATTTGGTGAACGACTCTCAATCCGCTATACTTATTCTTTTTGCACGCAATTATGCCATCGAGTTAGGAGTGAAATCCAAACCTTAATGGAAAATTTCCAACTCAAAACTCTAGTGGACCCTTACCAACGAATCGGAATTTGCTCTTCGTTTGGTAAGTACCAACCACACTTAGGGTACAAAATCGTCAAGTTAGGGGTGAAACCCGCACCTTGTCGATTAAGTCCCATTCCTTGATTTTCGCTCTCGCCAAAGTCTCGATTTTCCGATCGGTTAGAGACGTGTAGTAACTGGAAGGGTAAAATGTCGTTAGTCGCTTCTCGATGAGAGCATTTTACCTATAGACCAAAGCACGTTTCTCTAATTCAAGAAGATCTTCGATTCACTTTGGAATTGTCGACGATTCTCTACCCGAATCATTCCTATGTTTTACGAGCCTATTCTTTTTATGTGACTCAAATTTTATGTGTTTTGATACTTGTTACCTCGTTCATTTCAAACCATTACACACTCGCACATTTATCGCAATCAAAAACAATACTAATCCTCGTGAACAAACTAAATTTATACTCTTTATTTGTATTCATACGTGAGTATACATGTTATACTTGTTGAACTCATGCAAACCATATGAACCATACTTGATGAACACATGCTTCTTATGTGAAACTTATGCGAATTTTATTAATACTCATGCATGCAAAACCTATTTTCTTTATTACAATCAAGTCTCATGCTTTTGTCTTGTTTACAACCTCTAGATGCCTTCTTTCCGTAACACGTTAAACCGCCTCAAGAAGTCCAAGAAGACGGATTCCCAGAAGGAATCCAACAACGAGGACTCGATATCGAAGCAAGAACTGATTGGGCTCGTTTCGGAGCAAATGGCCGGGCAATTGGCTAAGATCATACCCGACATTGTTAGCCAAATCCACACCATACACGCCGAAGCCACACCTAAATCATCCGCTGATTCCAAACCTGATACCCCCAAACCATCTTACCAATTCAAGCATTTCATGGCTTGTAAAGCAGTGGAATTCACTGGCATGGACGTGTAACACCCCTGCCCCTCGTTATCACCAATATTGTCTGCTTTGCCCCTGATGGGTGGCCCATCCAGGAACTCACGGCTTTGTTTTTTGTTGCCCTGGTGGAGACTTCCCAGGAGGTCACCCATCCTAGTACTACTCCCACTTGAGCACGCTTAACTGTGGAGTTCTCCTCTCATCCACTAGCATTAAGCCCAAAACGCGTTGGTGATTTTAGAGGTAGGGAATTACTTATGAGCCAGGAATCTCTCCTGTCCACGGACGATGTTGGGAGGTATGCCATTAGTTGTTATAATCACCCCCCTAAGGGACTCATCGTCCTCGATGAGCTTTTGCCCCAACATGTAGGAGGTTGCCATTATCCTCGATGAGGATTTTGCCCCACATTTGGGAGGTTGCCATTAGGTGTTACAATCACCCCCTAAGGGACTCATCGTCCTCGATGAGGTTTTGCCCCAACATCCCGAACGGCACAGGAGTGGCTCTGATACCACTCTGTAACACCCCTGCCCCTCGTTATCACCAATATTGACCGCTTTGCCCTTGATGGGTGGCCCATCCAGGAACTCACGGCTTTGTTTTTTGTTGCCCTGGTGGAGACTTCCCAGGAGGTCACCCATCCTAGTACTACTCCCACTTGAGCACGCTTAACTGTGGAGTTCTCCTCTCATCCACTAGCATTAAGCCCAAAACGCGTTCTGTCACACCCCGACCCGCAGCGGAAAAGGTGATCGGGGCATGATTGGGTTATCATCAAAGCTCATGACATTTATTAAGCGTTTCATATTCATTAATACAAATTAAATGGAAATTTACAATGATTGCTACAACATGATCTAACTAATAATCTAGCTTCTTTGTTCTCTTCTAAGGCATATCCTATGTTTTCCTTGCTTCAACCTGTTCACCTGTATCATGTGTAAAAAGGTTTTTGGATCAACATAATGTTGGCGAGTGAATCCTATGGAAAACATTTGAACAATTTATTTACATTGATTATGAAATATGTGCACAACCAAACATGAGTAAAATTAGATGTAACTTGATCAACAATCATAAGATGTTAAATGAAACACTCATGAATAATAATGGAACAATTAAAGGCACGCGATGCTCAACTCGTCTCTCACGAGGAACTGAGGGGCCTGATGAATAAATTGCATAAACATGATAATATGAATAACACAACTACAAACAATATAAACTCAATGATACACACATGGACAATAATGAAATTGATGTGAAGCACGCGATGTTCTACTCGTCTCCCACGAGGAACTGATGGGCTTAATGTATGAGTTTCATGTAATTTGACAAAAGGAATATAAGTAAATCATAACAATAGAAACAATCTAAGTTTAAGTCATGATGTGGTATGGCACAAGTTTAAATAAATAAATTAATTAATTTCATAACACATGACACACCCCAAAACGTGTAATTTAAAAAAAGGGAATTGTAAGATTCACTCACAGTGGGTGCGTTCGGTTGATGACGTTGAATGTACGCGAAGTGGTTTTAACCACGAGTGAGATTTAACCTAGATAAATTGCATTATGGTTTGGTAAGTAAACGGATTTTATTAAACTATTTTAGTAGGATTGTTGGGTGCATTTTTGTGAGTTTGAGGCTATTTTCTAATCTTAAAAATGTTATTTTTAAGTATTTATAATTGATTTTTAATTAAAATAATTAAATAAAAATAATAAAAATATTTTATTTTTTTTCTGACCGTTGACTGACCAGTTGACCGTTGACCTGACCGTTGACCGGTTCGATGGCAGATTATTGTGCGCTGAGTGAGGCTCGAACCCGAGACCTCTCGTACGCGTGCACGCACCTCTACTAACTGAGCTACGTGTCTAACCCGTTATATATCTGATTTTAATTATATATATATACTAATTAGTTAAACTGAAAATCATTTTATTTTAAAAATAGTTTTGAGCGAACCGGACTTGCACTCCACAGGTCTCGAACCCGGGACCTGTGGTTTAATCTAACACACAGTCCACCGCTGGACTGTGTGTTCAACATGTTATATAACTTGATTTTTATTATACTTAAAGACAATTTAGTTATTTCCTTTTTCTGCCTTATTTAAAAAGAATAGATAATTGTCCGAGTCGGTGCTGAAGACCGGACTCGAACTCGTGACCAGCGATATAAACAAACACACAGTCCACCGCTGGACTGTGTGTCTAACTTGGTTATTATTCCGGTTATTAATATACTTAACATATATCTAAGGCGACTCCGGTTCAGTTAAACAAAAATTTGATTTTTATTAAGGCAGCGTGTGTGAGTCGGGAATCGAACTCGAGACCTTTGCATGATTAACGTTTTATGTGCACACAGTCCACCGCTGGACTGTGTGTCTAACCCGATTAATTTCATGATTTATATTATACTTATATAATACAGAAAGACATCGTCTTCCTCGCTAGAAAATAACCAGAGTTCGGAAATCGATTGGTTCAAAGTTTTATCGATTTATTAGTGTTTTACAGTTGATTAAGGTAAGATAAAAGTGAAAAGGAAAAGAAACTGGGCGGAGAAAGTATACCGACAGGACTCTCTGTTTTCCGGCAGAACTCCGGCGACAGGATTCAACTCCGGCGTCAGGTGTCTTGCAGCAGCAAGTCTCCGAAAAGATTGGAAAGAGTATGGGTATCTCCGGTATAAGCTTCAGAGGTTCAGAAAAGCTCGGCAATGGGGAAACCGGTTTTCCGGCGACGAACAGGTTTATTCCGGCGAGTGGAATTACGCCGTGAAAAGATGTGATTTTGAGCGAAAGTGTTTGTCGTGGGTTGTGGTTGAACTTATAGTGCAAATCGTTGAAGAATCTGGTCTGAATTCCGACTGTATTCGTTTATTTAAAATTTCCGGCGGTTTTGAAAAGTGTCGCGGACTTCAAACATCGGTTATAACCGATGTCTGGTTAATGGTTTACGTTATAACGTAAATCGTAGTTAAGACTCGCGAGTTTACCGGGATTCCGACGACTGAACTGATTGGGCGCCGGTTTTGAATTCGTAATGACACTTTATCAATTAAATGATTCTACTAGATAACAAACAAAGCAGTTGGCGCAGTGGTTTGTGTGTGAGGTGATAAGTCACTGAGTGACTCGGTACAGACCCGGGTTCGAAACCCGGCAGATGCATAATATTTTTATTTTGCGATTTTTGACAGTTTTTCAAAAACTAAATATATATTCCCGTATAATAATTGATTACGGATCGTTTAAAAATATTTTGGGCATTTAATTTGCAACGAAAATTTTGACTGACTGTTCGGTTGATAAACGGAGCGGGTTTGGTAAATCCGTTTTTGACGGATGTTACAGTATCCCCTGCTTTTTAGAAATTTCGTCCCGAAATTTAAATAATGATATATTTTGACTAAAAGGATGGTGATGTTTTGTTTGACAGTTGTATGCTTAGCAAAATAAGGGCTTAAGTTTTTTTGTTCGAGGCGGTAACGTTCCGTGGAAGGGTTAAGTACCCTATTCAGGAATCGCTTTTTGTTGCCTACTGTATGAGTATTGATAAACAGAAATGATTTGCTAAAAAAATGATATCATGCATAAGAGTTTAGATACGTTTGGGAAAATATGGTTATATCCTAAGGCAAAACTTATAACACTATAATCTACATGGAACATAAATAAAGACATAACAGCTGATATTTGAACATAAGTAAGCACAACAGCTAATATTCAAACATGAACGAACACATCAGCAAATATTTGAACATGAATAAACACAACAGCAAATATTCGAACATGAATAGACACATCAGCGAATATTTGAACATGAATAAACACAACAGCAAATATTTGAATCACATTCTGATAGCATATATGTTTGAATGATGGAAGTTCCTCTCTCGTTTATTATGATGGAGAGGTTAGTTTATGTAGAAATGGAACACAATCCATTCTCTTTAAATAACATGATGATATCAATGTAACACAAATTCCAACCAAGGCAATACTAAATCCTACATGGAACTTCTCATAACCGCCTGATAATGCCTCTGATCCTTTGGCAAGAATACTTATATATAGGAAGTACCAGCGGCGTATCCACCATATTCTTGCCAAATTTTCATTAGTTTTATCCACAAGTTATGATTGGTTACCAAGAAACTAATAAATCCTACATAGAACTTCTCATAACCGTCCGATAATGCCTCTGATCCTTTGACAAGAATACTTATATATAGGAAGTACCAGCGGCGTATCCACCATATTCTTGCCAAATTTTCATTAGTTTTATCAGTGAATTATGATTAGTCCTATAACTCTACAATCAATACAACAAACATAAATTACTGAAATGAAATATATCTGTGCGATCAAGGCTCAATCGAACGGAGCCGATCGTATTGCATGTACTGAAAATGAGATGGATGTGCGCTCAAGGCTCAATCAAACGGAGCCGAACATATTGAATGTACTGAAATTGAAATTGTGTGCTCAAGGCTCAATCAAACGGAGCCGAGCGTATTGCATGTACTGAATATGAATAACTTAACCACACAAACAGCCTATGCATGGAACCTCTCATAACCGCCTGATAATGCCTCCGATCATTTGACAAGAATACTTATATATAGGAAGTACCATCGGCGTATCCACCATATCCTTGTCAAATTTTCATTGACTTTATCCGTAAGTTATGATTAGTTCTATGCGACTCTACAACAAACACAACAACCACAAGATACTGATAATGAAATTGTATGTGCGCTCAAGGCTCAATCAAACGGAGCCGAACGTATTGCATGAACTGGAAATGTAAATTGAAATGTGCGCTCAAGGCTCAATCAAACGGAGCCGAACGTATTGCATGTATTGAAATGTAAAATAAAATAACCGATCAAGGCTCAAACAAACGGAGCCGATCGTGCGGGCCTGCCCTGATCAACCGCATAATAAAATGGGGATCAAACTCAACCTCGATGGATGGGGAGCTGCGGCCTCAGCAAAAGCATATACTGAAAACAATATATAATATATAATATACCATAATTACTCTAACAGTCTACACATGTGATAAAGAAAAACATAAGACTAAACAATAGGAGTTGAATCTGGATCTTCGGCGAAGAGGACTAGCTGAGTATCTTCGTTTGGGCCGTCATTATCTTCGACAGGATTGGCGTTGATATTGAAGACTCTTTCTCTTGTTGGTGGCATAGTGGTTGGGTTTTCTTGGTTTACTTGGTTAACTGGGTTTGATTGGGCTTGAGTGTTGATAACATTAACCAATTGAGGGCATGTGTTTCTAAAGTGGGTAGGGTCGCCACAATTGAAACAAGCTCGAGCATATGGGAACATGGGGTGTTGGGGTTGGTGATAAGTTTGGGCCATGTTTTGAGTAGGGGAAAAGGTTTGGTCTTGAAAGGTGCGACAAACATTGCTCAAATGACCATAGCGTCCACAAGTTGTACATAGCCGGCAAGGTAAAGTAAGGGGATGGTGATAAAAACAGTTGTTGCATCGAGGGTGAGGTCCAAGATATGGTTTCTTATTTGGGTAAGCTGAGTTGGGTGCCACTTGGGTGATTGGGATAGCTCGGATGGGTGTGGCATGAAAAACTGGTTGATTTCGTTGAGTAGCAGCGAAAAGTCGCCCAACTCTTCTTCTCTTAGGATTGGGTTGAGAAGGGGATTCGGTTTGAGTGGAGTCGGAGGTTTCAGTCGATTCTTTATCCTTCTTCTCCTCCTTGAAGTCTTTGTTTCGGATTCGGTTCTCGGTGAGCTCTGTTGCTAGCTCCATTGCTGCTTCCAAAGTTGCAGGCTTGGTACTTATCACAGGGTCTTGAATCTTTGACGGAAGACCACGAATGTAGTGCTCGATCAAACGGTAGAGGGGAGTAAAGATGTTGGGAACCATTTGATGTAATTCGAGGAACCTTTTGTTGTAGGTGGTGTGGTCTCCTTCCATTTGCTTCAATGAGTAAAATTCATCTTCTAACTTCTTGATTTCGCTCCTTGGGCAAAATCGTCTGGTCATGATTTCCTTCAATTCGTTCCAAGTTAAGGACATAGCATCTTCCACACCTCGTTTGGACTTCTCTGCATTCCACCAAGTAAGTGCTATCCCATATAATCGACCGGTAGCATAACGCACTTTGCGATCATCAGGGCAATCGCAATTTAGAAAAATATTCTCCATTTCTTCAAACCAATGGAGGAGAGCGGTGACGCCTTCAGTCCCTTTGTATTTCGGAGGGTCGCATGATTTGAAATGCTTGTAGGTGCATTTAGTGGTATTTGGGGGAGAGTTGAAAATGTTTTGGTTTGCTTGATTGACAGGATTATTGGTAAGTGCTTGTTGAACTTGGATTACAATGTTGGGTATTACGGCAGCCATTTGTTGAGCGATTAAGGTAGCCATGCGTTCGCGGGCTTTTCTTGCTCTCGTCTTCCTACGGGCGAGGTTAGAAGACATCTACAATGAATACATGACAAGAGTATGAGTTGGATGCTTTTGGGATCATGGGTCGCATTCAAGAATGAACATTCATAAAATAATTATACAAAAATACTACATCCATAGGATGTCTTGGGCTTTGCTCGCTGTTAGGCCCGTCATGCCGCCATACTTTACCTGTGTAATCATGTGGGCCCCCATGAATACCGGTTTTTCATATGGTTCGCACGGTTTCTGCCTGGTTGCGTACACAAAAACCCGGAGAAAATCGAGAAATATGTATACAACGTGTGATGTTTGGAATGTGTCCAGGTGTAGACACGGTGACACCTCAAAGTAGGGTTAGTTCGAACGACGTTTGGTGTGGCATGCTTTGGCCTAATAGGTCCTTCGTACTCTCATCGTTGGTCCCCAGGTAGGCAAACTGGTCCGTTATATTGGATTTATACGAATGCCAGCCTAGACAGGACGTTCCGACTACCGGTACTTGTACCCTTCCAGTTACTACATGCCCGTCGCAGAACTTACTTTGATGAGAATTGAAAATTGCACAAAATCTTTGGATAATGAGAGTATGAAAATAAATTGAATATATAAACATCGATATATGTATAATGAATATGTATATATGTATAATGAATATGTATATGAGCATGTATGTTTGACTGGAATGTAAACAAATATGAAACAAATAAATATCACAAGTTTGTATGTAACCACCTAATCAATTTAAAATTTAGGCAGACTATAGTATAGGCTCTAAGGGTCTAATAACCTATCCTATATCCCTATAGTCATGGCTCTGATACCAATCTGTCACACCCCGACCCGCAGCGGAAAAGGTGATCGGGGCATGATTGGGTTATCATCAAAGCTCATGACATTTATTAAGCGTTTCATATTCATTAATACAAATTAAATGGAAATTTACAATGATTGCTACAACATGATCTAACTAACAATCTAGCTTCTTTGTTCTCTTCTAAGGCATATCCTATGTTTTCCTTGCTTCAACCTGTTCACCTGTATCATGTGTAAAAAGGTTTTTGGATCAACATAATATTGGCGAGTGAATCCTATGGAAAACATTTGAACAATTTATTTACATTGATTATGAAATATGTGCACAACCAAACATGAGTAAAATTAGATGTAACTTGATCAACAATCATAAGATGTTAAATGAAACACTCATGAATAATAATGGAACAATTAAAGGCACGCGATGCTCAACTCGTCTCTCACGAGGAACTGAGGGGCCTGATGAATAAATTGCATAAACATGATAATATGAATAACACAACTACAAACAATATAAACTCAATGATACACACATGGACAATAATGAAATTGATGTGAAGCACGCGATATTCTACTCGTCTCCCACGAGGAACTGATGGGCTTAATGTATGAGTTTCATGTAATTTGACAAAAGGAATATAAGTAAATCATAACAATAGAAACAATCTAAGTTTAAGTCATGATGTGGTATGGCACAAGTTTAAATAAATAAATTAATTAATTTCATAACACATGACACACCCCAAAACGTGTAATTTAAAAAAAGGGAATTGTAAGATTCACTCACAGTGGGTGCGTTCGGTTGATGACGTTGAATGTACGCGAAGTGGTTTTAACCACGAGTGAGATTTAACCTAGATAAATTGCATTATGGTTTGGTAAGTAAACGGATTTTATTAAACTATTTTAGTAGGATTGTTGGGTGCATTTTTGTGAGTTTGAGGCTATTTTCTAATCTTAAAAATGTTATTTTTAAGTATTTATAATTGATTTTTAATTAAAATAATTAAATAAAAATAATAAAAAATTTTATTTTTTTTCTGACCGTTGACTGACCAGTTGACCGTTGACCTGACCGTTGACCGGTTCGATGACAGATTATTGTGCGCTGAGTGAGGCTCGAACCCGAGACCTCTCGTACGCGTGCACGCAGCTCTACCAACTGAGCTACGTGTCTAACCCGTTATATATCTGATTTTAATTATATATATATACTAATTAGTTAAACTGAAAATCATTTTATTTTAAAAATAGTTTTGAGCGAACCGGACTTGCACTCCACAGGTCTCGAACCCGGGACCTGTGGTTTAATCTAACACACAGTCCACCGCTGGACTGTGTGTTCAACATGTTATATAACTTGATTTTTATTATACTTAAAGACAATTTAGTTATTTCCTTTTTCTGCCTTATTTAAAAAGAATAGATAATTGTCCGAGTCGGTGCTGAAGACCGGACTCGAACTCGTGACCAGCGATATAAACAAACACACAGTCCACCGCTGGACTGTGTGTCTAACTTGGTTATTATTCCGGTTATTAATATACTTAACATATATCTAAGGCGACTCCGGTTCAGTTAAACAAAAATTTGATTTTTATTAAGGCAGCGTGTGTGAGTCGGGAATCGAACTCGAGACCTTTGCATGATTAACGTTTTATGTGCACACAGTCCACCGCTGGACTGTGTGTCTAACCCGATTAATTTCATGATTTATATTATACTTATATAATACAGAAAGACATCGTCTTCCTCGCTAGAAAATAACCAGAGTTCGGAAATCGATTGGTTCAAAGTTTTATCGATTTATTAGTGTTTTACAGTTGATTAAGGTAAGATAAAAGTGAAAAGGAAAAGAAACTGGGCGGAGAAAGTATACCGACAGGACTCTCTGTTTTCCGGCAGAACTCCGGCGACAGGATTCAACTCCGGCGTCAGGTGTCTTGCAGCAGCAAGTCTCCGAAAAGATTGGAAAGAGTATGGGTATCTCCGGTATAAGCTTCAGAGGTTCATAAAAGCTCGGCAATGGGGAAACCGGTTTTCCGGCGACGAACAGGTTTATTCCGGCGAGTGGAATTACGCCGTGAAAAGATGTGATTTTGAGCGAAAGTGTTTGTCGTGGGTTGTGGTTGAACTTATAGTGCAAATCGTTGAAGAATCTGGTCTGAATTCCGACTGTATTCGTTTATTTAAAATTTCCGGTGGTTTTGAAAAGTGTCGCGGACTTCAAACATCGGTTATAACCGATGTCTGGTTAATGGTTTACGTTATAACGTAAATCGTAGTTAAGACTCGCGAGTTTACCGGGATTCCGACGACTGAACTGATTGGGCGCCGGTTTTGAATTCGTAACGACACTTTATCAATTAAATGATTCTACTAGATAACAAACAAAGCAGTTGGCGCAGTGGTTTGTGTGTGAGGTGATAAGTCACTGAGTGACTCGGTACAGACCCGGGTTCGAAACCCGGCAGATGCATAATATTTTTATTTTGCGATTTTTGACAGTTTTTCAAAAACTAAATATATATTCCCGTATAATAATTGATTACGGATCGTTTAAAAATATTTTGGGCATTTAATTTGCAACGAAAATTTTGACTGACTGTTCGGTTGATAAACGGAGCGGGTTTGGTAAATCCGTTTTTGACGGATGTTACAGGACGGTGTTACCGCCATGATGATGATCGGTTTGATTCTATGGAGCTTATCTTCCTTCAGGGCGGCTGCCCTGAGGAACTCCGAACCCTTAATGCCACCGGGGTCTTCCGCAAGAGAGCCCTCGAGTGGTGGACCACCGAACGAAACACGTGTGGAAACGAAGCAGCCCGTGCGATGACTTGGGAAGAGCTTAAGGAGCTCATGAAAGAGCAATTCTGTCCTCCCCATGAGACCCAGAAACTTGAAAACGAGTTCTGGAATCTCACACAACAGGGGAGCGACGCTGAAGGATTGATTGCGCGCTTTAAACAGTTAAGTATTATTTGCCCTGGGCAAGTCGATACTGTTCCCAAGTCAATCGCCAAGCTCATCCGTTGCCTCTCACCAGTGATCATGAACCATGTAGCCGCAGCCAACCCGAAAACCCTCGAGGAAGCCTATGCCATAACTGCATCCTTCAGGGGGCCTACGACAAGGTCCCTATGAAGCATGCGCACCAAGCCATAGCCAACACCACCGAATCACCTACCCCTCCAGCCAGGAAGCCCCACAACAAGAATAAGAAGCGGAAGGCTTCTTCTCAAAACAATGTTGTCGTCACTCCGCCTACCCAAAACACCCACCAACCTGGACAAGGTTACATTGGCTCTCACCCCAAGTGTACCACTTGCAACTACCATCACCCTGTTGGCACCTCATGCCGAAAATGTGCCAACTGTAATAGGTTGGGACACCTCTCCAACTACTGTCGCCTACCCCAGAACCAGCAAACCCAAGCCCTTTTACCCAATCCTAACCCAAACCGCCAAACCCAAGCTACACCAGGTCGAACCTGCTACAAATGTGGCGATCCTAACCATTTCGCCAACGTTTGCCCGAAACGCACCAACAACCAACAGCAACAACAAACCGAACCTGCGAAAGGACGAGCTTTCGTTCTCACCTCAGCTTAAGCCCAAAGTTCGAATGACGTCATCACTAGTACGTTCCTTGTGAACCATATCTATGCTACTTGTCTGTTTGATACTGGCGCGGATAGAAGTTTTGTATCCGTTGAATTTGAACCCTTGCTTAAGTGCGAACGAACTAAAATGCCTAATCCTTTTGCTGTCGAAGTCGCTAATGGTAAGACCATCTCCGTTGACTCTGTTCTTTCTGGTTGCTCCCTAATCTTAAACGATCATAAGTTTTCCATCGACCTCGTACCTATGCAAATGGGTAGCTTTGACGTCATAGTAGGCATGGACTGGCTTAAGCGAGTTCATGCTGAAGTCGTTTGTTCTGAGAAATTCATTCGTCTTACCCTACCTCAAGGTGACTCTTTACACGTCTATGGTGAGAAACCTTCTAAGGGTCTCAAGCTTATGTCATGCATCAAAGCGAACAAGTACTTGCGTAAGGAGTACTTTGCCTTTCTCGCCCACGTTGTGGAAAAGAAAGACAAAGGTCCTAGCATAAGTGATGTTCCTGTCGTTTGTGAGTTCCCTTCTGTTTTCCCCGAGGATCTCCCTGGTCCTCCGCCTCCTTGAGCTGTCGATTTTCGTATTGACCTCATTCCTGGCGCAACTCCTGTTGCGAAGGCTCCCTATCGTTTAGCACCCTCGGAGATGCAAGAGCTATCAAGCCAACTTCAAGAGCTTCTTGATAAAGGCTTTATACGCCCTAGTACTTCCCCTTGGGGCGCTCCCGTGTTGTTCGTCAAGAAGAAAGATGGGTCTTTTCGGATGTGCATTGATTATCGTGAGCTCAATAAACTTACAGTCAAAAACCGATACCCACTTCCTCGTATTGACGACCTCTTCGATCAATTGCAAGGCGCGAAGTGCTTTTCAAAGGTTGATCTCCGTTCTGACTATCATCAACTTTGGGTTTTGGAGGAAGATGTACCCAAAACCGCATTTCGCACACGTTATGGACACTACGAGTTCGTGGTCATGCCTTTTGGTTTGACCAACGCTCCTGCAGTGTTTATGGATCTTATGAACCGTGTGTGTAAGCCTTTTCTCGATCATTTCGTCATTGTATTCATCGACGATATCCTAATCTACTCTAAGACGAAAGAAGAACATGGACGACATTTGCGTCTTATTCTTCAGCTTTTGCAAACTGAACGTCTGTATGCCAAATTCTCCAAGTGTGAATTTTGGCTAAAAGAGGTTCAATTCTTAGGTCACACCGTCAATGAACTTGGTATTCATGTTGATCCTGCAAAGATAGAAGCTGTGAAGAATTGGATTGCACCTAAGTCGCCCTCTGAAATTCGTTCGTTTCTTGGCCTAGCTGGGTATTATCGCCGTTTCATCTCGAACTTCTCGAAGATTGCCGTTCCTTTGACTTCGTTGACTCAAAAAGATAAACCTTTTGTTTGGGGTCCCGAACAACAAGAATCTTTCCAAACGCTCAAGGACATGCTTTGTAATGCTCCTATTCTCACTCTCCCCGATGGGAACGACGATTTCGTCGTGTATTGCGATGCCTCTAACCAGGGTCTTGGTTGCGTTCTCATGCAACGGGACAAAGTAATCGCTTACGCGTCGAGACAACTCAAAATTCATGAGAAAAACTATACTACTCACGACCTTGAACTTGGTGCAGTTGTTTTTGCATTAAAGATTTGGCGACACTACCTTTATGGTACAAAGTGTACGGTCTTTACTGACCATAAGAGCCTCCAACACATCTTTGATCAAAAGGAACTCAACATGCGTCAACGTCGTTGAGTAGAATTGTTAAACGACTATGACTGCGATATCCACTACCACCCTGGTAAGGCGAATGTCGTGGCCGATGCACTTAGTCGTAAGACCCATGTCAAGAGTGCTCGTTGCTACCAAATCGTGGGAAAACTCAATAAGTTGATTCGACAAGCACAATTTGCCGTCATTAACGAGGGTAACCTCGATAACGAGTTGAATTGTGGAATCGAAAACCCACTCGAAGCTAAGCCTGATGGTATTCTTTACTACCATAGTCGCATTTGGATTCCCGATCGTCTCAATCTTCGGACTACTTTGATGGACGAAGCCCACAAATCCCGATACTCCGTTCATCCTGGAGCTGATAAGATGTATCATGACTTGCGCACATCCTATTGGTGGCCTGGAATGAAACGTGATATCGCTCTCTACGTCTCCAAATGCCTTACGTGTTCCAAAGTCAAGGCAGAACATCAACGTCCCTCCGGTTTGCTCGAACAACCAGAAATTCCGGTCTGGAAATGGGAAAGCATAGCCATGGATTTCATCACGAAATTGCCTCGTACCTCGTCTGGTCACGACAGCATTTGGGTTATCATCGATCGTTTGACCAAATCCGCACACTTCCTCGCCATTCGTGAAGATTACAAGGTCGAGAAATTGGCTCGTATCTACACGAGTGAAATAATTAGTCGTCACGGTACTCCTCTTGATATTATTTCTGATCGTGATGCTCGTTTCACTTCTCGCCTTTGGCAAACTTTCCAATCCGCCCTTGGCACTCATTTGAATCTTAGCACCGCTTTTCATCCTCAATCTGACGGTCAGACCGAGCTACTATTCAAACTCTAGAGGATATGCTTCGATCATGCGTAATCGATTTTGGCGGCAACTGGGATTCGCACTTACCCTTGGTAGAATTCTCATACAACAACAGCTATCACGCAAGTATTCAAATGGCTCCAGTTGAAGCACTCTATGGTCGCAAATGCCGTTAGCCTATTTGTTGGTACGAGATCGGAGACGTACAACTCACCGGTCCCGAACTTATACAAGAGACGACGGACAAGATCCTACAGATTCGTGACAACTTGCTCAAAGCTCGAAGCCGACAAAAGAGCTATGCTGATAGAAGACGCAAACCTTTGGAATTCAACATAGGTGACCACATACTTCTCAAGGTTGCACATTGGAAAGGTGTTGTTCGTTTTGGTAAGAAAGGCAAACTCGCTCCTCGCTATGTGGGTCCTTTCAAGATTCTCGAAAGGATATGCAAGGTAGCGTATCGACTGGATCTAGCTCAAACGCTCAGCAATGTTCATCCTGTGTTTCATGTTTCGAATTTGAAGAAGTGTCTAGCCGAAGAAGGACTTCAAGTTCCACTCGAAGATCTTCAGATCAACGATACTTTGCACTTTGTGGAGAAACCGGTCGAAATCATGGACCGAGGAACCAAGCAACTGAGGCGCAGTCGTATTCCTATTGTCAAGGTTCGATGGGAAGGTAAACGTGGCGCCGAATTCACTTGGGAACTTGAAAGTGATATGAAGACTAAGTATCCATATCTCTTCCTTACATCTTCCTAAATTTCGGGACGAAATTTCCTAAAGGAGGGGAGACTGTAACGCTCCGCGTTTCTATACTTTCTATATTTGGAAACCTTGTATCGTACTTCTATTTTTAGTAAGCGTTGTATCTTGTATTTGTCTTTCGTTGTAAACGTGGAAAACCGAGACTTGAATCGTAATGAGAAACGCGTATTTTAACTATAATCATGTTACCCTTATACTTGTTCATACTTTAAACGTGTAAACATATTCGTGGTACTCTCAATCGTAAACGTGAGATAACTCGCAAACTTGGTTTGTATTGCGTAAACGAGACTCAAACGTGAAATTTTTAATCGTTAAACTAAATTCGTTACGAAAATATAATTATCTATTCATTTATTAAGTTAATTAATTAAATTAATTAATTAAGTTAATTAATTAAATTAATTGATTTATTTTTACAAAAATTTAAAATTCTAATTTTTTTTATAAATATATTAACATTTAGAATTTAATGTTAATATATATCCTTCTTTAAATAAGTCCAAGGTTTAAAGAGTAAATATTGAATTCTTGAACTACAGGGACCATTCCTGCCATTTATGAAACTGTTTAAAGGTTTTTTTTATAAAAAAAAATAATATATATAAATAATATACCAAAACCGGATCCGCGGGACTCGAACCCGGGACCTCCGGTTCACCAAACAAAGCCTCAACAACTCCACCAGCCGCCTCACATTTGAATGAACCCGGAAACAAAAGCTTCTTATGCTTTGTTTCCGGTCGAGGACTGGTCGCGACCAGCGGGCAAACAGCCCTTTTTGGGCGGGTTTTTTTTTATATTTTTTTTAGTTTCAATCACTTTTAAGCCATTAATTACCCACCTAAACTTCACCTAACTAACCCTAATCCTTCCCCTATAAAACCCACCTCTAATCCAAGTATTTTTACACTTTAATCTCTCTCAAATCACTCTCAAATCACCTCAAGATCCTTGCAACATCAGATTTTCGAGCAGATTGTATACCTCTTACTAAAGTGAGTGTAACTCACTCATTTCTTAATGAAATCACTCCATTCTTTTTCCTACTTGCTTGGATAAACTTTGAGTTGAATTCCTAGGTTTCTCCATGGAGAATCCAGACATGGAAATGCCCCAAAATGTCCACAAACTTTCTGTTTTGTCTAAACTTTTATCAAACTCGTGTTTTAACTTCAACAAACTTGTGTTCTTGTGCTTACAATCAAGCTTATGATTAGTAAAGCCTAACCAAGCTTGTTAACATGAACTAAGGGCTGTTTTAACACCCTAAACATTCTGTTTTTAAAGAGCATTGAGCTCACAAGTGATGCAAGTTCTTAAACTTGTTCTTGTGTGTCCACCAAGGAAGCTTGGGCTATCCTAACTTGAGACCACACATCATTTGATGATTTTTCATCAAGATCCCAAGATAGTTTGCTAGACTTAAAGTGTCACAACCCCACAAAGCCGTTGACGATTGTCCTCGTGTGCTCGTCGGGTTGTTGAATATTTGGCTACTTGGTATCTAGATGACACCTTATCATTCTTGTCTTTACATTCTTGTATAGTATATAGTTCTTGTACCCTCCTTGTTACCAATGGTAACTTGTGTAGTGGTGAACATAATCCGAGGTTCAAAGTGGATGGTTTAACCTCCCACCTCATACTTGACATACATGACACTAGAAGTTACAAAGTGGATGGTTCATCCTCCCACCTCCTACATGATTATAATGATATATATATATAACTATATTATAATTCTAAAACCGAAACCTTGATAATGAACTTATAATCACCTATCAAGTTATTAAGTTTAACACTAAAGTATGTAATTCCTTGTCACGATTCTAATAGGCCCCGAACCTATGAAATCACACCCAAACTCGTAAGAGTTACTATAGTGTCAAGAACGAGTGTTACATCTTAGTGAATACTTTCGTATCATAATACTTTATCCAACATATTTTTTTATCATGCTCGAATACTCCTAATCTCCCGTTGAAACTCTATACTCATACGCCTCATTTCCTCTTGTAGGATAATTCGGCGTCATCCTCGAACCAACGTCTTCACGGATTGTCAAGTGTAGAAAAGACTTAGCAAAACCGTGAGTACACTCGACCCACATTTGTTTATATCACTTTTTGGGTGTAACATGTTTCCATATACAAAAATCACAAACACTTAAACTTTATGAAACGCACAAACAATCCTATACACATGACTACTTGAATCGTATACTTGTTGCTTGTCTGGGGATAAACGTTGTGCTATGCTTTAGTCATTAACTATTTTTAGCCTTTGTTTGACATGCTTAGCGCTATAGGAATTCACGCATCCACCTCCATCGTGTTATTCGTGAGGTCATGTTAAAACATCGTGATTGCGTTACGGGTTTTATTATTAGTATTGCATGCCTTGATATGCTCTTGTATAGATTTGGTTGCCATGAGGATTGTTAAAACTTTATTCGTATACGTATGCTATGCTTAAACTTGTGTACTCGCCTTTGCTTTTGCATTGACTTTATTTTAAAACATGTTACAGGTTGAAGGAGATGACGCTATGAAAACAATATAGCAAGGACTAGATACACACAAATTAGACGTTAGGTTTAATGTCGACGTATCAATTTTGTTATGACTTTGCAAATGTTAGGTTGTTCTTTGTTTTGTTACATTGATGTATTTGACAATTCTTATGAAATGAAATATGGTTTAACTAATTATTGTCACTTAATAATGTTGTGAGCAATGAGCAATCTCGTTTTCGTCTCATCCCGATGTTTCCGCCATCGGTTGGGGTGTTACAGATGGATTCTTCGGTTATAACCAATCTTACTGTTAATGTAAACGTTATGACAAAAAGAAACGGCAAAGTTTGACGAAATTGTCGGGATTTCCGGCGTGAGCGGATTTGGGCGCTTTGTGTAACTGGGTTTTGATTTCCAGATTTAATTTATGTATTAATTGTTTCAATATGTAAACAAAAATCACAAGTGGCGGAGTGGTTGGATGTGTGTGTGTTAAAGCTTTGCTGACCCGGCTGACCCGGGTTCGAATCCCGGCTTCAGCATATTATTTTTAATTCACTATTTTTAATACATTTTCAAAAAAAAAATTTATATTCTAATATACTATTTAATTATGTATCATTTAAAATTAATTTGGGCATTAAATACGCAACGAAATTTTTAACTGGTTGTTCGGTTAATAAACGAAGCAGGTTTGGTAAATCCGGTTTTTGACGGATGTTACAATATGTTATGAGGATATGAATTATGATGAGCATTGCATAATAACATGTATTTGTGAGCGTGCTTGCATAATATTGGGTGTGAAAATAAACATGAAACATATAAACATCATGAATTTTGCATGTAACACATAAACAATTAAAATTTAATCAACTATAGTATAGGCTCTAAGGGTCTAATAACCTATCCTATATCACTATAGTCACAAGCTCTGATACCAATCTGTCATACCCCGACGCGCAGCGGAATAAAAGTCGGGGCATAATTGGGTTATCACCAAAGCTCATGATATTTACTAAGAAGTTTCATATTTATTAAATTCAAATTACAAACTTAAATATCCAAAAACAAAATTCATACAATTACAAAGGAAAACGAAACTATATATTTATTCCAAAGCATTAACTTGTTTATTCTTCTAGGCCATCCTAAGTGTTTCCTGTATCGACTGGATCACCTGTATCATGTGTAAAACATGGGAGATTTTGGGTCAACAAAAGTTGGCGAGTGAACCTTGATAAAACATTTTAACTATTTATTGTTTTATTTATTAAAGAAAATTCGTGCATTAATCACATGTGAACAAACATATATATGTAAACAATCACAAACCACTTTGGATGAGTATATGACATGAATGATGATGTATTTGAGATCAAGGCTCAATCAAACGGAGCCGATCTAATGAGGCTCCTGATGCTCAACCCGTATCCCACGGGGAACTGATGGGCCTAATGAAATGCGTGCACTGAAATGATAAATTTAATCTACATATAATTCACACAACAATCAATACACATTTGATCACGGATATGATGTATGCATAAGTGTTTAAATAAAATAAAAGAATAGTACGACACATGATACACCCCAAAACATGATTAAAACGGGGAATTGGTAGAGATTCACTCACTTTGGGTGCGTGTTCTTGAGTGGTAAAGAGAGCGCACGATTTAACCGACGAACTACTAACCTAAAAGATAATAATACGATAATTCGATAAATATAACAATCTAATATTTTTATTTAATCTTTTTTTTTAATTTTTAAGATTATATTTGGTGGTTTTATATTTCTTGAAATTTATTATCATGTGTTTTTAAATAAATTTTTTTATTAGAAAGGATGCATAGTTTAAATTAAGATAATAAATAAATACTGAAATAAATAAAATAATAATAAAAAAAATATTGTCAGGCTTCTGACAAGCCTGACCGGTTCACTCAAAGTTTTTGGCAGCGCGACACGGGATTCGAACTCGAGACCTCTTGCTTACGTGCACGCAGCTCTACCAACTGAGCTACGTGTCTAACCCGAAAGTAATCTGATTTTTATTACTCTTATATACTTACTGAATCATTTCAGAAAATCATTTTGATTAAAAAGGTTTTAAACCAATTGAAGCATATCAGCGCATGATTCGAACCCGAGACCCATCCGTTGTCTTGCACCCAGCCCAACCAACCGGGCTAGGTGTCTATCCTATTCATATCATGATTTTCGTTAAACTTAAACACTACCGGAACACCTTCTGATTAATTTTAAAAGTTTGAGTTTTATTATAAGAAAACCGGTTGTAAGCATGGATCGAACCCCGACCTTGTATACTACAATTGCACACAGTCCACCACTGGACTGTGTGTCTAACCCGGTTAATATCCGGATTTTTTTTATATTTAACCACTTAAATGATTCGTCTTCTTCAACAGTTTGAGCACAGAACGATACCCAAATCAAGAACTTTTCATAAATGAATTATAACAGTTATACTTTTCTGATATGATTTAGTACAGTAAATGAATGAGGTATAAACAAAGAATTTAAAGAAAGTTACCCACTACGGTTGCTTTCGGTTTTCCGGTGGAACTTTCCGGCGACTGAATAACCGAGGTTCTTTATTTGCCAAACGTTAAAAGTTTTGAGAATTTTCAAACAGATGAAGTGTCTGGTGTTCAGTCTGTTTATATAGCCACGATAGGAGTATTGTTTCAGTTTCAAAGGAATTGATTGAAATCGGTTTCAAAACAATGATTGAATTCGGTTTTGATTTATCGAATTAAACATCAACGGTTACTAGTCGGTTACAATGTTTTTATTTGAACGAACATAGAGACTGATTCCGAGATCTTAGCTTCGCCGGCGGTTTCAAATGTGCGACTTGATTTTGCAGGTTTGATGTTTGACCTTTTTAAATGTTATTAGTTTTGGTTTTAAGACACTAAAATGGGTGTGGAGTAGTGGTGTTATGAGTGTGTGTGAGTCCGGGAGACCCGGGTTCGAGACCCGGCGACTCTATTTATTATTTTTGGGTTTATTTTACTTATTATTATTATTTATTAATTATGGTTTTTAAATTCTATAATATTTATTAATTATGAAATGTTTAAAATAATCGGCACAATAAATACGCAACGAACTTTTAACCGAATATTTGATTATTAAACGAAGCGGGTTTTGAACCCGTTTTTCATAAATGTTACATTGGATGCCAATTAATTTATTTTTACTCTTTATAACTATTCTTAATATGAACTTTTAAGAGCGTGCATTTCTTGAAACATAAAATTTATTATATAGTCAACAAAAGAATATTTGGGAACACAAAATTTATTATATAGTCAACAAAAGAATATTTGGAACATAAAATTTATTATATAGTCAACAAAAGAATATTTGAAACATAAAATTTTTCATATAGTCAACAAAAGTATATGTAGTATATTTAATTAGTTTTAAGGTCGCGTGTTACTACAAAACAAAAGCTTTCAATGACATGTATCCCTTTGATGAATTGGTGATAGTCGGAAAACATGGTATGGGTAATGTAAGCATGTTAGTGACATAATTGTCGAGGGATCACCTACCTACGCTATTTGGTGGCAATTACCATGATAGTATCACTATGACAAAGTTGTCACTGATGGATCAACGACGATCTTTTACGAACAGATTACTGGTGACATTTTCGGTTGGTTTATAGTTTTATTTAAAAAATATTAAAAATAATATACATTTGTAAATGTAATCAACACCTAAAATAACATAAGGCTAATGTATAAAAGATCTCACTAGAATAAAAATTACATATAAAATATGTTTATAATTAATATACAAGAGAAAACTTAGCTAAGTAGCGGAAGTGTAGTTGGCATTTGCAAATGGGGTGGTGGTCCATTGGAAAAGGCAACACCATTAAACACCTGAGTTTGGGAAAGAGAGATCTTGTATTCATGTCTCACAGATAACAAGAATTAAAAAAAATTCCATTAAAAAATATCGGTATTTACAATTGTGACTGCTTTCGGTTGACATTTATTCTATGGTCATTCGAAGCAATTCTTGCACCACCATTAGCTCAACGTGCATCTCTAGGTCTTGTGTTCCCCTATCCATCCGCATTTTCCGTACCTCCACATCTTGTAAGACAGAAATCTATAAACATGATTAGTAGTTTGTCAACGATGCATAATAATCACATCATATAAAAATTAATTCCATGCCTCTAGATAAGGACGAGGAGCATGAGATCTCCTAGTGTCGGAACTACTTGCATAGTAGGGATCGTGAGTGGTCTAGATGCGGAAGGGCTTCGACCTCTAGCACTCTCAAGTCTCATCTCACCATTGTGGTTCATCAGTAGGTGGGTGTTGATGTATTTTTGATAGTGATCCTTAATGTGAAATATAGTTTAACATTATCCCGGTTCTATTTTTTTCTTTGTAGTATAAAATTTTGGACTTTTAAGAGTCTGGCTCTCACCGATATGATTTTGAGAGTCTGGCCTCCACTAAATTTTCGTTCAAGCTCCGCCGATCATTAGCTATTACGACTTTTGTATGACATCATACATTCTTTATGAGGTATATGTTTTTTAAGTTGTCGTGTTGGAATTTGATCAAGTTCCTTCTAGTTATAAAGACGTCATTTTTATTCAAAAAATAAAAATAAAAATACATACTTATTATTGAAGTTAGGAAATGATAATATTCTAAAATTCTTATTTTATAAAAAATAGACATATTCAGTTTCCTTTCAAAATACGAGCTCTACATAAGTATGAAGGGATAATGTCTCCTTCCATCAAAAAGAATTGAGTCATGTGATCGGTAATTTTTTATACAAATTATTACTTAATATTGTTTCATTAGATGTACCAATATTATTATAAACTTCACTGCTTTTAGTTGCTTGGTTGTTTGTAGGTTTAACGTGAAAATGAATTGAAACTACCCAATTGTGTTTTCAAGGAGACAAAAGACACGATATTGAGTAAATGCAGTTATAAATCAAAGAATCAAACTTACGGTTTCTAATTGAGGATACGATATAATGCGCTAAGTGAAATAATCAATTTAACTTGGAGCTAAATATTAGGTCCCAATTATCTGTTGGAAGTGGACGGCAAAAAGAAGTAATGAAATCGGCACGAAAATTACTAATACGATTCGAATCTAACACGAAAAAATAGATTTTTGGGTCGTTAAACAGTAAACACGACTTGTTTTTTAAACAAGTCGGGTTTAGGTTGACCTGTTTTTACAACAAGTTAGGTTCGAATTGACCCATATAAAAATTGGTTGACACGAATAAATATTTAATAAAATACTTTCAAATTCTTTTTTCCGTTTTCCATTAATAAATACTTTTATTTTCTTTTTTTTTCCGTTTTCCATTTTTCTGAAGATACATTTGCGATTTCCAATCCATTTTCAAGATTTTCAATGTAAAAAAAAGAATTATTCATATTACTTATTTTGCAATCAAACAATTCACTTATAAAGCGCTAACAGGTATGACTCATTTAAAAAAAATTGAGTTGAACAAGTTAGATTCAGGTTGCACGTTTCAACCGTCAACACAGTTACACACTTACACCCCTATAAAGAACACATAAAGAGGGAATATTAATTTCGGGCCTAGTGTGATACAAAGTTATGGGCTTAGATAAATTGTGGCAGAAGCCGACATGAAAAGAGTCAGTTGTGGATTAAAAAGCAAAAGACCGCAAAGGAGCACGAGGACATCGAAGGTTGGTCGTCAGTTCGCAAGGGGCGTTTCCCTCATAGAGGACTGATCACATCCGGGTTAGATTAATAATAATGTGTAAGGCTTGATTTTTATTTGTGTGTTTGAGCTTTAATACAATCATGTTTATGATCTAGTAAATGTAAATGATTGTGTTTTTGTTGCTACTTTGTGTTAATCTAAAACACATTTTGTAACACATTATGAATAGCGCTGTAGCTTATTGTTGAATCATCAAGATGTCACTTTGTTATCGTGTTGTACTATGACCTATGCAATTAATTGGCTTTAATCTATTTGGTTAATATGGACGTGATTGATTGGCTTTAATCTGTTTGGTTAATATTAAGCGTGTACAAATTATCTCTATGTTTGATTGTTCACATTTTAATCCAAAAGTAATTGCAATTTAGGTTAATATTAGTTTACTTCAAATCAATCAACATCTTTGTTTTTAATTTTATAATCAAGTAACTAATACTAACCACACATTCCTTGGACCCTTAGGGGTTGCTGCTCATTGGACCTTGCTCTTGGGGGTGCTGCCCTGGACCCCTACCAAGAGAGGCAACGTTGGAACCCCATTGAGGTTCTTAAATACTTAGATATAATAAATTCAAATAAGCATGCATTTATTTTGCGATCTCTTAACTTGTTTGATGTAAATTAGGATACACTTTGGTCAACACAAAAATAATAATCAACACTTAGTGAATAGTTAATTAACTAACTCACTCAGTTAATTTGTTAATCTGCAAGCCTGTAATTTGCAACAATATTGAAGATGATAATTATGTGTGGTGGTCAAATATCTATATGAATATAATGCTGCTAAGGTATGATTTTTCTGTACTTTGTGAATTTTGCACCGATACAATAAAGACGAAGAATTGCAGCATGGGCCACATTCAACCAAAATGTCAACAATACGCAATAACTAAGTAACGTACACATGTAGCTAGATCGACCACACCTGACAACCATGACTTCTTTAACTAAAAACACCATTACTGAAACAAATCAATACGAATATAATATAGAAAATAAACTTAGAAAACACCAAACTCCTTTCACTACATCCACCATGATAAACATTCATATCATGCATAGAACAAATAATCCCTAATCTCTTTGATGAATCTCTTGATGTTGTTTTGGGTCATGCAGTCTGTATCAGTTTCGTGATAGCATGCAATATGTAATTATATATATATATATATATAATAATATATATATATATATATATATATAAAACTTAAGGGCGAGAGAACTTAGGAGGCAGTGGAGGAAGATCCTTGTGATGATGGAAAGGCTTAGGAGGAAGGGTGGGGAATGGTGGTAACTGTTTTGGGGGAAGGGTGGGGAAAGGAGGAAGCTTTGGAATAGAAATTGGTGGGCATGGTTTTTTATAAAATGGTGGAATAGGTACTAGCGGCGGCAATGGCGGCTTTGGTGTTGGGTTGTATGTTGGAACCGGAGGCGGCTTGTAAACCGGTGGCTCTGGCTTGTAAACTGGAACTGGAGGCAGTTTGTAAACTGGTGGCTTTGGTTTTGGCTTGTAATCTGGGACTGGGGCCGGTTTAGAAACTGGTGGTTATTTTTTGGGGTCACATTTTGGTGGCTTGACTACTGGCGGCTTTGGTTCTGGCTTCACAATTGGTGGCTTTGGATGTGGCTTGTAAACAGGTGGCTTGGGTTTTGGCTTGTAAACAGGTGGCTCTGGTTTGACAACTGGTGGCTTTGGGTGTGGCTTGTAAACAGGTGGCTCTGGCTTGACAACTGGTGGCTTGGGTTTTGGCTTGTAAACAGGTGGACATGGCTTTGGTTCTGGCTTGACGACTGGTGGCTCAGGTTTTGGCTTGTGAACAGGTGGCTCTGGCTTGACGACTGGTGGCTCAGGTTTTGGCTTGTAAACAGGAACCGGTGGCTTTGGTTCTGGCTTATACACCGGAACCGGAGGAGGTTCGACAACTGGTGGATCATAAACGGGCGGCAGAAACGTTTTTTTAAACGGAATTTTCGGTGGAAATGGAAATGAAGGATAAACTTTTGGTGGAAGTGGCGGTAGCGGAAAATGGTGGCCGAAAAACGGGTGTTTTTTCGACCAATGCGGCAGTTTCGGCAAGGGAGGGTACTTAAAAAAGGCCACAAAAATGCAGAAGTACAAACAGCTGATGAAAACTTAAGTTTTCCTGTTGGTCCAAATGTGTGTGCTTTTGGTCTGATTTTGATAAAGAGACAATTTTGATGGCATCTAAAGTACCATCATGAAGTGCACATGGTTTATTGGCTGCATTGTGAAGTTGTACCTAACATTCTTCTGACAATTTTCCATCTTTTAAGATCTCTTGTGGTAGTAGAGGAATGTTGAAGTTTCCTTCACCACTAAGTTCCCCCAACACCTCTTGTTTTCAACTTCCCATTTGCAAGCTTGCAGTCAATGGTTACTTTAAGCCCTGAACAAATGACCTCAAATATTTCCATTAATTTGTTCAGGAATAAATTAAGTATGAGATGTGTACAATAAATATATAAATTTACGGAAAATTGCAAAAATAGACAAGTTGATGCAAAAGATTAACAAAATAAACATTCAAGTTTGAAGTTTAGCTTTTGTGAAAATAGACGTATCTAAAAAACCAATAAGGAGATAAGCATTGCCGGCTAAGATGGTAAATGGTGGGCTGAATTTAGCCAGCATAAAAAACTTTGAAAAGTATGATAAGGTTCACGCAAAACCAATCAAAGTAATAATACGCTTGGGCTAATTTAGCTTACCCTTTTTATCACCATAAAAAGTGTGGGCTAAATAAATATTAGCCTTAAAGAAAAGCGTCGGCTAAATTTCAGCCTAGGCGACGTTTTTTAAAGCCAATAAAAAGAGACCACGTGTGGTTAAAGCTTAACTGCCTTAGCTGATGCGTTTGTCTATTTTGGTAAAAACTACAAAAACAATGCTTATTTTAATAATTTTTAGGTTAACTTATCTATTATGGTAAATTTTCCCTGTATGTTTAAGTAGAGAACTATGATAACAACCTTATAAACACGTGTGTTATGAAATATAGTGCAATAGAGACAGGACATGGTTATGAGGATATACTTAGTCATTTTAATGTCATAAATTCAAGTGTTAAACGTGACTTAAAATTAGTAAACTATCATATATATAACAGAAATGGACAATCTAACTGCAATGTTACCTGATAAAGCATGGCTGCTCTTAATATTACTCTCCTTACAATCACCACATTCTCCAATCCCAACAACCTCAACAACTTTGTCATCACCAAAACACAAACTCCCTGAAAATAACAAAATCAGCAAGAACCCCAAAAGGGTTTCATGCCGACAGACCGAATAAACCCGCATTAAGAATCGTTAAAAACACAAGACACACGCACACACTTGGTACTTGAACCAGTTACTACTACGTTGTATATATACTACAACGGGAGCTTATGACAGTTTGGCTATAGTGGCTTAATTGAACAAGATCACATGACAGTAAGGACCCACATTTAAAGATGGAGAAAAAAAGAAAAGCTAGCTAGCTAGACAGATAGATAGATAGATAGATAGATAGATAGATAGATAGATAGATGGGTTCAATTGTATTTTTCATTGATTGTTCTCTCAACTGCATTGTATACTTAACTAGCATGTAAACAAGTAAATGAGACATCTACATGACCTACTGACTAAATGATGTTCATTATTACCTTCATTTCTTGGTGCATGATGGAGATGGTTACAGCTTGCTATTATTTCAACTTATTTTGACAAACTTTTTGAAAACTTTTCAACGTAATTGAATTGACAAAACCGTACACAATTATCAAATACATCATAATATTTTCTAAATCTCAAAAAGGATATCAGCAAACCGTTCATGAACAGGTTGCTGTAATTTAACAAACCAAAATTTTATAACCTCTTTGATAAAATCCGAAGCCGATCCTGAATTGGGGGACTTGAAGAGATATGGTACAGAAACCGGGTCGCCTTACCCACGGTATCTTAACCTAGCAGGCCAGGATTGTGTTGGACTGTTGGGTACATCCATGGTGCTTTGCCATGCTGTGTGGAGTGCATGTTATGTGACCACCAATCAAATCTTTCGCTGTCGCTATAAATTTGGTTACGCCATTGGAGGGCCCACTACTCTTTGACAAAAGGGTGCAACATACACGGGTGACCCTTGGGGCAACCGCCCTCCTTAAAAAAATTAGTGTATTTATTAGACAAAACTCCATATAATCTCCCTTAAAAAGATATTTGGAGATTAGTTTCGAGGGATTATTTTAATGTATCAGGGTCAATATATTCGTGTTATAGCTTCAAGAGCCATGCTTCATGAGTAATGGTGCCACCTCTTCCAAACAAATCTTTTTGGGCCCAGATAGACATTAATCGTATCAAACAGTTGGAAGAAGAGAGATTGAAATGATACATTAAAGTGTTACGTATGTATATAGCTCGATTGATATTCAATGTAAAAAAAATCACAAATGTACGAACTTATTACTTCCAAGTTCAAACCCCCAACCATTTTCACCGAATGGAAATCCTAAATAAAAATATTCTTCATTCTAATTGTACAAATGATTACAAAGTTATATTTAAAACCATAAAATCTAGTGCTTATTTAGTGTATTAATAAAACTAAAAGGGTACCTGCGCGATGCGGCGGGAACTCTTTTCATTGTCAGGGTGTGCATTGTTCGGTTGATTTGGTTATTATCCATAACTGAAACCAAAGTAATCAATGAGTCTATTTTATCAACAGATCGATTTTCAGTTAATCAGTTTGGTTAATTCGGTTAGACTGAAGTTTTTTGGTTCGATTCATTTAATTTCGGTTGGTAGCCAAAACAAAACTTGGACCGAACTTTTGTATACGATGTTAATTCAGGTTTCGGTTAATCAGTTTTTTGTTAATTCAGTTTTTAGTTGATTTGGATTCAGTTTCTTTTAACGATTCAATTATTGCTCACCATTAGACATATTAATGACGTAACATATCAATTTTTTTTAATTAAATCATTATATCAATAGTATATTCAAATTAAAGAGAATAAAATACTCATTTTTATGGTGTAGTTTAAAAAAAAATATATTAACGTACAAAAAAAGTTATGACCATTTAAAAATTTCTTGAGGTAGGTGGTTTGTTATAAGTGAATAAAATATAATTACTAACTAATTATATATAATTTTGTAAAAGACTGAGAATTGAAGCGTAATTAAGATGAGGATTAAAATGTAATATGTGTTTGAAAAATTAATTTACTCTCATTTGAGATTGTACCTTATGTATTAAAAAAAATTATTTTGATATTTTAAAATGTTATTTTCTCATACATTATGATATATACTTAGAGGATTTATACATACGAGATTCAAAACTAAATGGGCATTAAGCTTGACGCATGAAGGCAAGAAATATATATGAAATTCTACTATAACTACTCAAAAATAATAAAGATATTACAAATTTTATTATTAGTTTTGAATAACTAGAATGGGAATGTTATTAGTTTGTCATATATGTGTTGTTATGATTTATAAAAAAAATTGAATAATCATTTATGTTATGATATTATCATTAAGTATTCTACTATTCTAGTCGAATCAATCAAAGTAAGATTAAGAAAAATGTATTAACTTCACTAATTAATTGAATTTTGCGGAGAGAGAGATCGAGAGAGCTGTTTTGAAAACGTATTTAATTTGGTAGGCATTATTTTCTTTATTTACAGGGACCACCTAATAAGTAAGTCTCAAAATAACTGTTAGCCAAGAATCCAAGATATGTTGTTTTAGAGTAAGGTTTACAAAAGGATCCAAACATATAGTAATTTGTTTTTTTTTTCCTATAAATTGCATTTCAAAAATATTTATTTCAATACTTTTTTCACTAAAGAAAAGTTGATGACTTGATTCGGAAAGCTTATTATACAGTAGATAACTAGTGTGTGTAGACTTTTACATAATTGTGACATAATTCTTAGTTACATTAAATAACAATAAACTTTTGTACTTTTTTAATAGATGTAAATTACAGCATCTAAGTAGCATCCGCGATAGGGGTGATTTTTTGATGATTTTATAATATCAAGGTGCTATTGTCCCACCAATCACAAACATTCTCTCTCTTACGTTATTTTCATCACTTAAAAACAACACTCTTTCTCCTATCTCCTTCCTCCCTCTCACAACATATTTCTCTCTCCTAAAATATATGTTTTTCTCTACATACACCATCATACATTCTCTCCTCCACCTCACACCCTCTCTCATCCACCTTACATTTCTCTCTCCTTAAAAACATCAAAATACATCATATTCTGGATGCTCCAAGTCATTTAAGCCACCTCCACTTCTATCTTCACAACCATCAGTCACCACCGCCTTCAACTCTCGCCACCATCGCCTTCAATCATCACACACCTCCACCCCTCGCGTCTGCAGCCCCATGCTGCCACACTCATCGGAGTTCCTGCTTGTCTTGCTGGAAAATCGCGAAATACCACCACCACTGTGATCTTGCTGGAAATTGCAGTGGTGGTGGTATTTCGTGATTTCCTAGAAAGGTTGGGGGGTTTTGAGGGTGGTCGTGGTGATGGTGGTGGTATGTGACGGCTGAAGGTGGTGGGGTGGTGATGGGTGCTCGTGCTGGTGGGTGGTGATGGCTGATGGGGTGGTGGTGATGGTAGAGGAGGTGAGGTGGTGATAAGAGTGCCACGTCGACATCCACGTTATCAAAAACTAATTGGGTTAGACATCAATTAGAAAAGACTTGTTAAGAGAAAATAGGTTAAAAAATAAATATATCTGATGATTAAAGGATAATAATAATAATCATCATCATCATCATCTGAGTATGATGATGAATATCCCTTATTAATTTGATGCCTCAATTATATATTTTAAATCGTAACATAGATCAAATTGTCACCTAAATCCATGCAACATATGGTTCATATCAAATTAATATTGTAAGTTACAATCAAGAAATTAAGATTAAACTTAAACATTAGATGGTTTCATGGCAACTAAGTTAATATTTAGTTTAGCTTATAATCATAACGAGAGTCTAATACAATGTAAAGCTTATATTCATTCAAATCTAAAGGCATCGTTATACCATGAATCATCTTTTTCCAATAACAATGATTTATATATAACCGAACCAAACAATCATGAAAATTTACAAACCTGAAACATCACTTACATATGAAGTTTGAGCTCATAAAGAGAAAGTAAAGTTATTTTATTCGTATAGATATGAAGCCTCAAAAATAATACTAGTATAATCTTCTCATAACATCTTATCTTTTTTTACATATTTGAGAGAGAATGGAAATAATGTATGTACAGTTGAAAATATGTGTTTTGCCCCAATGAATGCTCAACCATGGTGGTTGTGTTATACTCATGATTCACAGGAACTTTTTAACTTTCAATGGATCTTTACAACTTTTCCTAGAAATTTAGCCAAAGAAAAAATCATATTTTGTTTTAGAGATATAATTTATGTTTGCTATTTGTAAGTTATAAAAACTGGTATTGTACCTCATCCCTAAACTTAAACCTAATTGTATTGGAGGTGAGTAGAAACCTGGTAAATTGATTTGAAACCGATTAATTGGCATAAGTGAACTGAAATAACCAATCCTAACCTAAACCAACGGTTCGGTTCACTCTTTCTTTAAAAAAACATTTTTATGGTTCGATTATGTTATACTTGTCTTCATCCCCAAACCATAAAACCGACCGTTCGGTATAACCGAACCACAAATATAATCAAACTGAGATTGCCTCCCGCAAACAATATAGTTTTTTTTAATATAGTAAGTATAAATTTGAAAACCAAATGAATTATCATTAAACGTCAAGTTAATTATGCACGTCTAACTCTAGTTTTATATACGTTTGATATGAATGTCAAGTTAATTAAGAACGTCTAACTCAAGTTTTATATTATGTTAATATACATTTTATTTTGTTATATGTGATTATTTCGTATTTTATTGTTACTTGTATTTTCACTTATAGCTTTAATTAAAAAATTATTATTTATGCTTATTTTTGTTATTACTTAAATATGTTCACTTATAGTTTCAATTTAAAAAAAAAAGATTATTTATGCTTATTTTGTTGTTACTTAAGTACGGTTCTTGCGACATAATATTAATTTTAGTTAATGTGTAATAAAGCAAAGACAGGATAAATTATAAATAAAAAACAAAAGAGGAAAAATTATAATAAGGTGAGAATGCATAATAATTTAAATTTTCATTATTTAATAAGAGAAAGTGAAATCGAAAAATTGTGATTTTATTTGTTTTCTTCTGAATCATGAACTAAAACAGTAAAACTCGAGAATAATTTTTTTTACATTCTTAGTTAAACTGAACCATTATCAATAGTTTGATTCAGTCTAACATTAAAACAAAATTACCTACTATTGTAAATTTGGATATAATATCCAAAATTTTAATCATAATAGCCAAAAATTTATTCGTGATAATTGATTTATTAAATTTGGTATATTAATAATAAATTTGTTTGATTAAATAGATTCTTGGATTAAAAGTGTGTATTTACGATTAGCCACATTTACACGTGTAAATATATATAGTTGATAAATATTTGCTTATTAAAAAAATCATCTTATGAGTTAAGAGTCCATATATATTATATTTGTTTTATTAAATCATTTATTTCTATTTTGTATATTATATATTCCTTAATTATAGCATTTAAAAAGAAGATATATTTAAAGTTTTAAAAATTTATCTAATTATTATAATAAATATGATAATTTATTAGGTGGGAAAATATATTGAAAAGTTGTCCATTTAATAACATGTCCCTTATATGGTTTCTTTCATTTTATAGAATTAGTAGTAAATCCGTGTCCAAACACAGGTGGTGTTTAGAAAAGAATGTATACCATATTTTATACAGTTTTTAGATTGAACATATGTATTGACAGTACCCACAAACATGGGTGCAAACACGGATGGTTTTTAAAAATATTACATAATACATTTTATTAAAGAACGATTTTTCCAGCTATAATACAAAAAATAGCCTATTCAAAATAAGATCTCGGGCAATAAATAACAACTAAATAAATAACAAATAAAAGAGAACATATTTTAAATAACAAATAAATAACAATCGAGCACACAGTATTCTATATTCTATGATCGTAAATCTTGAAACATATCTTGATGCAAGATCGTTCATTGTTGCGATATAGCGTTCCATAAATATTTCACCTTCATTTCTTAAAATACAATCTTCACCACATTATCCCACACAAGAATAAGATGAAAATGGTTATGATATGCTTCAACTTATCTTTTAACATACGTGTTAAACAGATACATAGATCAATACAATAATTAAACAACAACAATTCATCAAAATAACTAATAACAAATCTGCATAACACCTCATCATTAAGCAATTATAATGCATCAGAATATACATATATATACAAACACCTAAACTTCAACTGAATTTGAAATATGTCAACCTATCTGCTCACAAGTAGAATATTTTCTGCAACATAGAATATGTTAGATCTTATCCAATAAAGATCAAGGAACGGATTAAACAACAACTTACCATAACCAACAGATCCTCTATATGAACATAACATCGAAAGCTACCAAAATCGAGTACCGGTTAACTGTTTACTGACCCCTGTAAAATCTGAGCAAAGTCAAATATATGTTTTCAACATTTTGGATCATGCGACTTATTTCAGATAAAAATTTAAATTTTTCAACAATTAAAATCTAATATTTTAGCTTTTTTCTAAAAAGTATTAACTAAAGATCTCATTTTTTTCAACATTTTGGCATCCGGATCATTTCATTGTCCGATTTAAATGCAAGCGGTAAATAAAAATTTATATTTAAAATCCATGTACATTTAATGATTTAGGAGGAAAATACGTGTACATTTAATATAAACATGTGCATTTATATCTAGAAAAACAAATGCCAAAATTTAAATCTTTAAAAACAGATTATGATAATTTGAAATTATCCCTTCGTTTATCATATCATCTATTGTAAACACTATAACAGGCTCATGATTAGTTTAACTGAAAATATCAACAATTTACTTTTAAAAAAATGTTCATCCAAAATTTATATATATCCAAAAACAACACCAATATTCTAAATGGCAAACCAAAGTTTTTTACCAATAGGCAGATACTAACGCTGTTAAAAAGCAATTTATAACATGGTCAATTGAAGAAGAGAGAACAGACGAAGAACTCAACAGAAAGTTGGTATCGTGAGTGAAAATTATTATAAGCAAACCTTGAGTAGCATTGCGTTACTTGATCAAGTTGTCCATTCTACTCCATTAGAGTTCAAGGATAAGGCAGAAAAATTCATCAAGAACTATTGAAATAGGATCAAAATATTTGTGACACGCTAGTTAATCTGCAAAAATAAAAGAAAAGATGAAGTTTCATGGAAAAAGACAAGAGTCTGAGAAATCCTTGGAAGTATTAAATGGAGGGCGTAATGTTTTATTATTTTTCAAAATCTAAGTTTGTAATACTAGTTAATATCAATTGAACAAAATTCGGATTTTCTTTTTTGTTGTTTATTATCATTATCAGTTTGTCAAAACCCGAAATGACAATTTTACCCTTTAATATCAAACGCTGAATGTATTCATTAAACCTCTTAGAAGCCTAAAATCATGAAATCTAAATGCACGTGAGTTCAAACCAAAAACCGAAATTAAATAGAAACAATACAAGTTGTGTAGAAAACACGAACATTGTATATTATATTGAATCAGAAGATCATTCAAGAAGGAAAATAAAACCCTTAAAACAAAGATCATAAAATCCAATTCCAACAGCCAATTTACTTAATCATATACGCATATGCATGTATTGAACCAGAATATTAAACCTAAACAACACTAATAAAAAAAACTTATCACATATAACATACATGGTTAAAATTTCATAGACATTAAGTAACAACAAATGGCAAAGGAAAAAAATTCGCATCTTATTGACGTATAAAACAATTGTGTACCTGAAAAGAGCATCCACATGCATGCCTCATCACACTATCTTTGTATTAGATAACCTGATGCACAAAATTAAAATTAAAATCTAAAAATGAAATGAACTTCTGTAATCAAATCGAAACAGTCAAAAATATTTTTTCAACAATTTCGATCATACGACTTAGATTTTGGTCTATCATGGACACATATATATTACTGTTTGCAATCGATTTGTAGAGCATAAAACAAATAATAATTTGAAAGGATAAATCTTTAAACTCATAAAATAAGTATTAAAATACTAACAGTTACATATGGAAAAGAAAACTACTCAGACATTGAAACTCTAATAGCAAGAATCAAGAAACTTTAACTACAACTCCATCGAACACTAAACCTCTCGAGTATGTCCTTGATCTTTGTTATGAACTCCAGATCTCTATTACCACACTCTATATTACTCACAACACACAGGTCACAAACGGAAGTCGTCGGCATCGCCCTCAGGTCTCTCGAAACCTGGTCTCTCGTCAGCAGACTAAGTTGTAGTCCTTTAAAACATCTCTTCAGCTCTTAAAGAGTAGACCTATTAGCATAAACTTGCTATTCGGTTTATTTAATAAAACGTTGTTTTAAATCGCCAGATTGTGCACAAGTATATGATCCCATAAGATAAGAACTGATGCAAAACAATAAAAGTTGCTCTTCTATTTCACTGAATGAATCGGTGTATGAAGAAAAAATATTTGAATTGCCAATAGTATTATGTAGTGAAATATCTACCAGCCTAAATGTCAAATTTAATGCAAGCATTAAATAAAAATTTATATTTAAAAACCATGTACATTTATATTCACAAACCCGGTGTCTTTAATGCAAAACCTTTCAAAATGAGTTTTTATGGGAAAACAAGTAAAATTAAATATCTAGAAATACAAAGGACAAAATTTAAATCTTCAAAAACAGGTTATCATTTAACATATCAAACATTTTAAACACTATAAAATGCTCATGATTAGTTTAGTTAAAAAATCAAGAATTCACTTTTAGAAATCTGTTCATCCAAAAACAAACAATCCAAAACCAATCACACTCTTTCTAAATGGCAAACAGATCATTCTACCACTGGGCAGATACCAACGCTGTTAAAATGAAATTTTCAAGATGGCCACTCCAAGAATAGAGGACAGATGAAGAACTCAACCAAAACGTTTCTATGGTGAGTGACAATTATTATAAGCAAACCTGGAGTGTCATTGCACTGCTTGATGAAGTTGTCCATGCTCCTCCATCAGAGTTCAAAGATAAAGTAGAAGAGTTTATCACACAACTACTGAAAGAGGATCAAAAGACTTGTGATATGCTAGCTGATCTGCAAATTAAAAGAAAAAAATGAAATTGCTTGTAAGAAGGCGAGAGTTATAGATATCCTAAGAAGTGTTAATTATAGCGTGTATTTTTTAATATTTTCCAAAATCAGAATTTGTAATACTATTTAATATCGAATGAAGAAAATTCGGACTTTATTTTTAAATTCCTGATATAACTTATTAGTGGTCAATTAGCAAACAAAGTATGACATATAAAATAACCTATTGATTTCAAATATTCCATCTATCAAATGTCTCATTTCCTTAACAAACTTAGACATTATAATTGAAAATATTAATCACAAATCAATAAATTCAAACTCAAACTCAATTTTTCACAAATATATATATATATATTCAGTTCAGTAAACTTTGCTAATATATGGATGACTATCAAATTAGAATACCAAATAACTACTAAATTTATCGTTTAATAATAACATTATCGGTGATATTATCGGCGCTATTGATCGTATAACCGATATATCACCGATATAAATGATATACCATTTAATTATTAGTGTTAAATTGTTATATATAAATTCGACATTATATTTAAATTACTGATATCTTACCGAGATAACCTATATCTGATATTTTACCGTATTAACTACATAGACGACTTCATAAGTTCAATCTACATGTCAAAATTTAAATAAACTAAAACGAAAACATCGTACCGATAGTCCAAAATGAAGAATCCGCCTTTACAAATATGAGCAGAGTCAATCAGATCGTCAATCTTTCTAACATGGTTATTGCATCAAATCTGCATCCAAAGATATGACCAAACACCAAATTAGCAAAATATCCATGAATAATCAAACTAACGAAAACCATATGAAAAAAAACTAAATAAACCATATGTAATTATTTTACTATAAAATTCACATATACCTTTCTATTAACATCTTTGACAAATTTTCAAACTTCGTGGCAGATAACACATCCTGATTTTTATTAACTAAAAGTGAAATTATTTTTTAATACCAACAAAAAGCTTACAGTATGATCACTTAAAGGAAAAAAGAATTGAAAGGAGCTACCTTTGACATTAGCTTCTATTTCCTTCTCCGTAGTTGGTCTTAATTCAATATAACACCGCTTTAAAAATTGACACTGGAATATAACTTCACGGCTAAAGTTATGACAATCACCACCCAAACCACTTTCACTTTAAACTTGTTTTTCCATTTTCACTTTAAACTTGTTTCTAACATGGTTATTGCATCAAATATGCATTCAAAGATATGAAGAAACACCAGAATTAGCAAAATATCCATAAATCAATAGCTCCAACAATCAAAACAAATCCTAAAATCAGAAGCTATTTACTAATAAACAACAATCAGCCAAAATACGTAATATGTCTGCCTAAAAGTTTTTTTTAAAAATTTTTATTGTTTGTTTTTCTCTTTGAAGCTCTTCTTTTGTCTCCATTTTCTCCACCTTTACAAATTAAACATATATATAAGAGAGTCAAACACAAACACCAACTACAAGGTATTATAGTAGATTGTTACCTGATTCCTTTTGCAAAAATATTTCTCTACGTTCAATATCACACCTTTCTTCATGATGAAATTTACTTCCTTACATTGTCTTTCTCGCATCGTTTTTACCTCTTCATTATGTATTCGATGATCTTGTTTCTCCATTTTGTTTTTCATTCGTTCTTTCTAATATAAGAAAATGCACAATAATAATAAGTCGGAAAATATAAACATTTTCATTGGTTCTTCTTTCTGATATAAGAAAATAACTAAACAATGACTTGATGTAATTGTTAGACTGACCGTGGCCTACTTATTCGCTAATGATTACATATAGTTTAGTTATTCATGTGCAAAAATATCAATACATAGAAGCTTGAAAGTGCAAATTACAACAGTTAAAATTTCGTACCTCGCTAATTAGAATATGAGGTGAATAAAGGAATATGATGCAAAAAGAAAAAAAAAACCGAACATTAGTTTTTTTTTCTTCATGTTATGTTCAGTGGACAACGAAATAAGTGTGTTCTATGATAGAAGACATTCTATCCAAATAGAAATACAATTATATAGTAAATCCTTTCAGAAGCCTAACCACTCAATTTATACTACTGTTGCACAACATTTTACCCCTAAAAGTATAGGCAGGATGAAATTGTGTTCGTTCTGCTCCACCAAATTTCTCAAAATTAACACTGCACATAATCAACATAGTAAGTAATGGATATCAACAAACTAACCAAGTTTATACAAATATTAACACAGATAAGTACCTTGAAATGATTTTTTCCTTCATTTTCACATCCATCTCCAGCTTTAACAATTCTAAGTGACTCTGTCCGGATAACAATCACTTCCAGCTCAGTGAAACAACTAACGTTTGAATGAAACAAAATTTAAAAAAAAACATAAAAATACCTGGTATGGTATCATATACATATACCACAACAATGTATTCTCTATCTTGAAAACTACCTCAGAAACAATAGACACAAAGAGGTTTAATGTGTCTAATATAAAGAAAATGTAATTCAAAACCTAGATGTGAGTGTTGATCCTCATTACAAGATATATAATATTAAGTAATTAGGAGTACCCACTTTGTGTATCATACTCGATTGCTATCTCGTAATCCACCTATAACCATCTTTGAAAAGTTAAGAAGACATACAGGTTGTCTTGGTAATAGTAATAAACACTAATATACATTTATAAGAGTACCATCTTGAGTGATGTTGCCACTAATGGACCTAGATCAACGGCGTTGTCGTAAAGCACCGTCCTACATAAAAGCTATAGCATAATGTGTGAAACAACATATATAAAGCAAAGTAACCAGCAATTTCAGAAAACAATGAGTGTGAAATTACAAACTAAAAGCTATAATTTATTATTCTGATATCAAGATATAAAAATTATAATCATTAAAACATGGATTAGACTAAGAAAATAAGTAATGGTTCATAATAATTTGAAACCTCAGCTAGAGAGTAATTTCTCTATGAAACATGACTAACAGATGTACAGCGGAAAAATAGTTTATATGCGTAAAAGTCTAATCACAACCACCATAGCAAATCGCATATTTTATAATTTCGGATATAAAATTCATGATGGTGTACCGAGAATAATCCCTTAGGCAGTTCTATAGTAAGAGCTCGTCAATGTCTTGAATCTCTCTTGTGCATCTATTGCTCATGTTTAAGATTATAATAAAATGAATCTAACTATGAAGCAAATTTAGTACACCAGGTCAATTCATTCATCCTCAATTACTAAAAAAATCATAGACGATGAAAAAACACAAGAAATTAACCAAAACAAATCTAAGAAAGCATGACCGTAACCAAACTCAGAGTGAGATTGGACTTATCATTCACGAACATATCATAGAGAGATTACCCTAAATAACGAAACTTATTCAAATCGTAGAGAGAATACCTTATAGACCAAACAATAAAAACTTAAAGAAACAAAAAACTGAAAAAAAATTAGCGTAAATTACCTTGCCGAATCGGTGATAATTGATTAAAGTACCAAGCTCAGTGCATCCACACATTCAACAACAACGTCAGAGTTTATTGCAGCCACGACCATGCTTGTTGTTCAAATCATTCATGGAACTGAAGTGAAATTGACTTGATTCTTTTTACTGTCATAAATGATAAAGAGAAGCAGAGATTTGTAACAATTAAAACAATCAGAGGTGTAACCGCAGGTCGGTCATCATACATTCAGAAGTGTAGAGTTTCCGAATAACATTGTTGGTATTTGGGGAAAAATGAAGTTTATTGTTGATTCAAGGATAAATAAAGAGAGAACTAAAAAGCAAATTTGGATCTTTTTTCATAGGGAATTCAAGATATAGAGAAGTTTGAAATTTAAAATGTCTAAGAAGATGGAGATTCAAATTCTGAAATCGATTGCAGCGTGAGAGAAGATGAAGAAGTTTAGGGTTGTATACGAAGACTGAAAAACATTAAATGCCAGTGTCTTTTAAAATTCAAAACACCCTCCATTTTTAATTATTAAGATTAAGATTAATATAAATGTATTAAATATAATATGAAATACATAATTTATGATGCAATAATGAGATAAGATTGACATTGTTATATAGCCTATATGGTGCCACGTCAGCTTCGTGATATCATGCTTATCTTTTCTTTATAGTAAGAGGAGATAGATTAACTTTAATGAAAATAAATTAGAAAATATGTAGCTTATAAAAAAATTGCATATGGAAAATAAATGGTAAAAAAGATAAAGTTTTTTTTCCTAATATGGTGTTGATGGAAAACGTATTTACTAAAATGAGTTTTTTTTTTTGAACGGCGACTTTCTAGTATCATGCTACTTTACTCCACAAATTAGAGACCTACATTACCCCACTCTAGCCAGATTATGCTTCTTAAGCGGGCGCATACTTGCTTTAGAGTTTTGGATTGAGCGTTCCCTTGGGAAACCATATGCCGACTGACACTTGACAGACTAAACGTTTTTTTTTAACTCTCTTTTCTCACCCCTAATCTTATTGGATAGAAAATTTATATTTAAAGAATATGTATTTGTATTATGATTCTAATAATTTTCATTATACCCTATTTTTAAAAGTCACTTAAATTTAATGGTATGTATTACCTAAAAACATAAATTAACTTTACAAATGGTATGTATTACCTGAAGAAACATAAATTAACTTTATTAATGGTATGTATTAATTAAAAAAAATAAATTTAGGTAATATTTTAAAAATAGGGTATAACAAAATTATTAGAATCACACTATAAATATATATTTATAAACTTTTTATCCAATAAATTAGAAATAAGAAAAGGAATGTTTTAAAATATATTCATTATAGAAAATATTTTTTAAATTACTCATTTTGATAAAAAAAAGTTTTTCATCAAACACTCTTTTAGGAAAAATCTCAAAAAAGATGTGATGATGTGGGTGAAAATATAAAAAAAAGTGTTTTTATGCCTTTATAGAAAGGTAACAAGACAACTTAATAGGTGTTTGTGGTTGCATCTACCATTTTGCATTGGTGGTAGGGTTAAGCCTATCTCCACTTCATTATTAATATATTAGTTTATTGATTATTTTAAATTTTAAATTATAACGCGATAAATTATTGGTTCCATGTTTAAGATTCAACAATATATTGGTTTCATGTTTAAGATTTAACTACTTAAGAGACATTAGGCAAAGAGTGCTAAGAAAACATGTTTCCGGTCTATAGACATTAGGCAAAGAGTTCTAAGCGACCATCGTCAAACCGACCATCTAAGTAGTGGTGCATAAAAAGACACCGAAAAAAACCCGGAACCGGGTATTAAAAAACCCGGGTTTTTTATACCCGAACCCGGAAAACCCATAACAACCCGAAACCGGGTTTTTCTATACCCGTTTTCAACCCGGGTTTTACGAAGTATCGGTTTCAACCCGAACCCGGAACCGGGTTTTTTCAATACCCGGTCCGGGTTTTCCAATACCCTATTCATGTTTTTTCATTTTTATTGTGTTTTTTCGAGTTTTGTACCTTGGTAACGACTATATAGCCGTTAAAAAGTGTGTTTTGACCATTTTTTTTACATTGTATCTCTATACCCTTTATAGGGGTCATTAATGTTTGGTTTAACCGCAATTGTTCTCCTCGAGACGAACAATAAACGAAGACGATCAAGTTATTCGAAACTATCTATGTTCATCATCTTATTCGACCCGGTTCTATGATTATTTTGGTGTCATGTATTTCTATGTTTTATGAAATAAAAAGGTTTTGCATTTTATATTTCTATATTTTATGCAAAAAAAAATGAATACCCAAAGGCATACCCGAACCAAACCCGATTATCGATCACCCGAACCCGTAAATAGGGTATTATAATACCCGGATATTAGAAAACCCGACCCGGACCCTACCCGAACCCGAGTATATAGGGTATACATTTTTTTGTATAAAACCGGACCCGACCCAGGTATTGTCAATACCCGATTTTGTAGAACCCGATTGTACCCGAACCCGGCTCCATACTCGGAACCGGGCATTCAAAAAACCCGATTTGTGCACCACTATATCTAAGGGTTCCAAATGGTAATATAGATCAAATTTCCGTGAGCATCATTTCTACTTTCTAGGGACCAAGATGACGCAGTAAACATCGTTGTTCATAAATTCATGTTTGATGTCCTTCGAATATATTTGTTGCACTTTGAATACTTTGTTTGAATGTTTTTCAATTTTTTGTTTGAATGTTTGTTGATTGATTAAATTTTGTTTCAACGTATGGATTAATTCTCTTGTTTGATTTTTTTTTAATTTAATCTATATATATACTAGCACCTTTTTTTAATATCAAGTAATATTAACAAACTATAAAGCCCAATCAATTTAATCTATGTATACTATAAGCTCAAATATGTAAAAATAAAAATTGACAAGTAATTAACAAAAGTTTTAGACTCAAAGTTTCAGTCCACATTAATTGTTTTGGGCCACTTTTTTTTTTTTTCAAAAGCCGAACATTTCAAGCATAAATGTAAAACTAAATACCAACACATAACCAAAATGAATCCATACACAAGATGTCAAGATCTATAATCCTGTCATGTAATTGCATACCAGAGTTAGATTGAACATCAATTCAATTGACCAGTTGTCACCAAAGCCACTAAACTGAGTTCAGTTACCTCCCTCCCTAATTCTTTAGTTGGAAAACACTTATGATGTTTCAACATTTGCCATAAAAATTGACCTCATTGCTTTTTTAGTCATTTAATTCCTAATAAATTACACAATTCAACCTAAACTACAACTTTAAACTTTTGACCACGGTTGTAAGAATTGCTAGACGCTGTTAGGCGGTGTGGGTACCGACTAGCAATTAATCGGAATTGGAATTTTTATATGTGATTTTTGTTTTATACACACATATACACCCTTTTTTGTATGTAATTTTTTTAAGTAGACAAGTTTTAACCCTTCTCTACCCATTTTTTACGTATACAAGATTAATAGTTGGAATTTGCATGTTTTGGCCGTAGTTTGTTCGGAATCTGACTGGAATCTCGAGAAATTGCCTATTTTCAGCTAGAGATGGGCAAAATCGGTCTTTTGAATCCCGGACCTGGTTCCAACCCGGACCCGGTTCCTCATGCTAGTCAGTAGACCCGGTTCCTCTGTGGAACCGGTTCCAGTTCGTACCCGGGTATAAGTTTTTAAATGTGGAACCTGTTGGAACCGGTTCCGGGTAATTTGGAATCGGGTATGGTAGGAACCGGGTACGGGTAGGAACTGGTTCTGTCGTATATGTGAAGAAAAGGCTGCAAGCTTCTGTGTGGAACCGGTTCTGTCATAAAAAGCTGCATTTACTATTAGGAACCGGTTCCTAATATTTGAAACTGAATATTAATTTTAAAATCGTTTTTTTCTTGTATTTAAACCTCATTCTCTACACCACTTCTAATTTCATTTACTTACTACAAAAAATCAACACTTTAACCACTTCAAATCCAATACTATCAAAGAGATAACGATGGCTTGCAACGATGAGGTCGTGGATGTTTTGGAAACCAAAAGAAAACCCTGCTATTTGGAAGCACTTTGACTTGTGCTTGATGTCGGATAGCCATGAAATGGCTAGATGTAAGGGGTGCGGGAAGTTCATGAAGGCGTCGGCCAACTCGACGTTCAAGAAACACACCAACCGCCATTGTCCGGTGACAAAGGCGAAAAACAATGAAAAGGGTGAAGCATCCGGGACCGGGTCATCGAAAGTTTAGTTTGTTTTATGTATTGTAAACCCATTTGTGTTTTATGATTAGTATGTTTAGTGTTTTATGTGTTTTGTTTAACGTTTCATGTTTAGGTTGTTTGTGTAACCGGGTACTTGTTTCTCGTAATAAATAGTTTTATGTTTATGTATTATACCTTGTTCTAGCAAAGACTTATAAAAAAACTCACATTAAAAATATATTGGCGCCGGGTCTGGAAGGTTACCGTAGAAACCGGGTATGATAAGAACGTACGGGTAACGGGTACGTTGGAACCGGTTTCGGAACTTATTTTTTCCCAAAATGTGGAACGGGTAGGAACCATCGGGTATTTTGAACCCGGAAACCGGTTCTACTATATGTCGGGTAGGAACCGGAACTGGTCCCAGGTAGGTTCCACCGGGTCGGGTTTGGAACCGGTTATTATGCCCATCTCTATTTTCAGCTGACTAGGGCCGATTTTTTTTGGTCGACTAGCGCCGATTAGGGCCGCCTAGCGATTCATTCACCGATTACCTAAAAATTAATCAATGGCTGGCCAACTAGTAGCCAATTAATCCTGATTTTTCAGACACTGCTTTTGACAAAATTCTTCCACCATGAACGTTTTCTTTCGTTAACTTTGGTTAAACTTGTCTATCTTCTTGTAAAATCATATGGCCATGCCGAATGTCTTCAACATATAACTTCACTGCATCCTTATCAGCTGCATTTTGAGTAAAATCTAAGATATTGGAAGTGGCTTTAGCGTAAAGAAAGAGATAAGCAAGAGTGCTTGAAAGAGGAAACAGAAGTTGTAGTTGTAGCGACAAGAATGAAGGTCGGCCAAAATTTATAGCAGACCACCGCCTCGCTCTTCATATAATGCAAGCCATTTTATCGCAAGCGCGCGCACACACACACACATACACACAAAAGGAAGAGAAGGAAGAGCAATGGCTAAACATGTACAATGGTCTTTAACAACAGCAAAATACAGCCAATAACACAAATGAACAGCAGGATTTAAACGATTGGAAAGTCATTGAAATTTGCCAAAACTAATTTGCAGGTATATAAAACACTCTAAAAAGAAAACAAATGCCTGTAATTGCTAGTTAAAACTCAACAGAAAGCGAGAATGTTGCTCACTCTACAGCCGGCTACCTTTGCTCAGCATCGAAAACTACTCCTCTACTTCTTCTTCTTCAGTTTGTTCGACTGTGATTGAGTATAAGCAGTTCCCTGAGGTCATAACAAGTTGTTCATTAGCAAAAAACTCTCTTCCATTATTATAATCCAGAATATATAATTCAACAGTTATCCCATGTCATATTGTTCGACAGTATTACTAATATTTGTTAATGAAATATACAGAAAAACAAATTTTAATCATAATAATAGAGGAAATACAAACCTGCAGCCACTCGTCCATTGATGCATCAACAGTTCTAGTTCCAACTTCCACCTTGGTTATCTTCTTAGTTTTCTGGGTCGAATATATTAACATATAATCAGAACATTTAAGTAATTGTACCAAGAGAAGGTGTTAACAAAAACAGATGACAACAAGAACATAAAAAGGCAATGACAGAAAATCAACCGAAAATTTGTTATTTTAAATTACCTTGGAAAGAGACTGTAGCTGAGTGCGGACCCACAAGCCAAAGAGCACGAGAAGAGCAAGTCCAAGTGACACCAAGAAGACAGTCTCAACACTAACAAGACCACCTGCTTCGGTAACTTCAATGGTGCCATTATAGAATACGTTCTGGTATGGTAGTTGGTCAATCTTGTACACTATTGTCCCAACAAGATCAAATGTTCCAGGCTGCAACAAATAAAATAACGTCTCAGTACTCGATAGTTTTGTAAATTACAGAATTATTTAATGTGATTGATATGGTGGCTAATCAAACAAGATTCTGATTTGCTAACCATCATTTTTGAGTCGGTTAACGTAAATCATATACAGAAGTGATGAATATTTTACCTGCAAGAATTTGCTGACAGCAAATGTATAGGGAAATGTAGCTTGAACTGAAGCAGGAACTGATGCATCGTTGAAAGCCTAAGAACACGAAGAAACATAAATCATATCTAAGCTTTTTATCTAAAAAAGGCGGAAGATTTATCATTATAGTAATATATATTACCACTGTAGAGAGGTTTTGAACCAACATCCGATGATCAAAAGGAAGATGAACACTAGCGTGAACAGCAATAACCTTAACGTTTTGTTCTCCTGTTCATCAATGATATCAAATTATCAAGTAACAACATTTCTCCAGATGCAATGACCAACAAACATAAGGTAACAAACTAACAACTTACCCTCGTTTTTCAATCCAATCAAAAGTTCAGTTCCTTGCCCTGCTACTACCACTGTAGAAACAAAAAACTATTATTGGAATTCAAATCTCGTAACAAGAACTTTGATGCTTACAACAAACAAGAAGTATTAAACTTACATTTCGCAAAGTTTTTAGGGAAAACAGACACTGTTTCCACGCCAGGAGCCGGATTATAATTCTCAACACCGATATCCTCAACATCGTCACCAACATGACTGCCTTCCTCGACAGTTTCCGCCACAAGTTCAGCATCCGCTTCTGAGTCTGGATCAGACTGAGACCTAGCAACTATAGAGCAAAATCAGTAAATACCAAAATGATGCAAGAGATTAACTCATTAACATACAATGTGATGGCAAAACTACACAATTTGCAATCCAAAATCACCTTATATCCCTCTCAGTAACATTTAACTGGAATTTAAAACCGCATACATTATAAATAATGTGTTAATTATAGATAAAGTGATAAACAAAACTATACACAAACGCCTCGAATAACACGAAATGATTAAACTTTTTTCCATATATTCTCAATTTAGTTCAACAAAATAAAAATCAAACACTTCCAATTAACATAATTTCTGAAATTAGAACATGCATTCACAAACATCTAAACCTAAACTAAAAAATTATTCTAGATGAACAATAACAATCAATCCTACAGATTAAATAACAATCATTTCCTAAATGAAACAATTAAACAACATCACCAAGTCAAATCAAAAAGTCAACTACAGTAAACAAGAACTTCATAAGCTAATTATACCAAACGTTAACAGATCTAAAAAGCAGATGAATTAAATATGCAGAAACGTTGAACGAGTAACAGATCTAGGGCAAAATTCGATCTTGATCCAGATCTGAGATGCGAAAGATAGGCACCTTGAAGGAAGAAAGATGAAGAGAGAAGAAGAAGAGCGAGGATGAGAAAAGCCCGAATCTTGGCCATGATCGGATGCTTGAGAAAGATGAAGAATTTGATGATCGGAATGACAAAGATTCAGCAACAACGATAGTATCGAGCGAGTGTGAGAGTGGGGGTTGGACGTTGAACCAAAACAAAACATTTGCCCCACCAAAAAGAGCATAAATGGAATTGGTTCTTTTCATTTTTTTTTTTTTTTTTGAGTATCCTAATGTAGATTAGATTTTTTTTTTGATATCACTAATGTAGATTAGAATTTGAAGATTAGGTTATCTTGTTTATGTGTAATTGTAAGTTACTTTTAATACTTCACAAGAAATTATAAATTTTGATAAACCGATGTTAATTATCTTTGTATAAAGAATTAGACGTATTTGGCTCTCTAAACGCCTCACATACCGTCTCCGGAAGTGTTTTCATCTAAAATTTGTGTTTGGTGTTATAGTGAAAATGTGTGATGTGTGTTGTGTTTGTTGAATTATCCAATGAGCAATTACAGAAAAAGAAAAGAAACTAAATTAATTATTTAGATAATCATTATTTGGAACATTATACCTACTACACCATTTTTAAATTTCACCATCACATATCAACCCTAGAAAAGGTTTTTTAGGACTACACATGTTTTTAATATTTTGTTATTGTACGGGAAGTAATCAAGAATCATCTAGTTATGTTATATCTATGATGAATTCATGCATTTATCAACACGTGTTACCAACCAATCGATGTTAACCACAATGATCAGATTTCTTAGGAATAAGCATGTCTTTCTCTCGGTTTCTAAGAATGTGTACGCCTTTCTAACAATCTTTGTACTTTTCAAACATTTTTAAAAAATTCTAACAATCTTTTTACTATGTTTAATTTTATTATTCCGACCATGTTTTTTTTCTTCTAATTTTATGATCATTATATTTATTTTCTTTTCTTTTGCAAAGTCTTTGCTTGGTCGTGTTTGGATTGACCAATTTATTAAATAGGTTGTGTTCGGGTTAACTTGCTTAATAAAATGAGCTATGTTAGCCGACTCAAAACTTGTTTTTCTATGTTGTGTTGAAAATTGCCATCCCTAGTTGTGTATACATTAGGTGATCTTACAAACAAGATGGTGAACGAATTGAACCGTCAATGGCCAAACAAAATTGATACCAACATTACGTAATATCACAAACAAATGGTGACGAGCAAACATTAATAATAACTTTATTTTTATAATAATATATAGCTTTTCAATCATATATTCTTTAATATTATAACAATTTATTATTATATTTATTTTAAGTTTTAACATATTTTTATTTTATTTTACTGTTTTTAAAATCATTTTTTCTTTCTCATTTTTTTTGCTTTTATTAATTCTTTTTTCCTTTTTATATATCATATTTCCTTTATCAATTAATTTGATGTTTCTTTAATAACATACGTTCGTTAATTTGTTTCTAAAAACTTAAGTATTTGTGTTTAATTTTTTTCTTCGACATTCCAATATGAGTCTTGTTAAAAATGAAGTTGTATTCAAAATATTTTTTATTTAGTGTAGTAAACGGTATGATGATAAACTAAACGGATTCTGACGGTTTGGCTTTCTAAATAACATGTTTCATTATTTTTAAATAACGTTTGTTTTACATTATCATTTGCTTCGTATCGCGCAACGCACGACGTCAGCAAAACCAGTTATCATTAAACTACAAACTCATAAACACCACACCCAGAAAATCATAAAATCAAAACTTTACTTTGAAATTAGAACCCTTTAGTTTTCTGTTCATTTGTACCCGAATAAAAGTTGTATCTCGTGTCTTAGATTAAGAGATACAAAAAAAATTATCACGACGCATTTATCAGTCTAAAAATCAACCTTGTCTGTTAACTTTACTGTTTGTTTTTATCTCTTTGATTGATATGATTAATTTTTATATTGATAAATTATAAATCAAATCAATTATAGTAAATAACATTAACCTTTTAATTTGGTTCATTGTATTTGACTATTGATTGACCATTGTCTTGGTAATAAAAATTAAAGTAGATCAGAAAGAACACTAGGAAAATACAATATAATTTATTTCTTGTTAATTTTCCTAATTTCACGCACACATCGATCTTGATCCTCGAGTGATCTCATGTACAAAACTTAACATATCTACTACGGCTGCACTTGGATCAGAGTTTTGCCACCGTTATCAATGCTTGTGTGTTTATCAGTCTCGGCTGGTAACATTTTTGCTTCTACAAGACCTACACAAAAACAAGAACACAACATGCACATCGGTGGATGATGTTGTGGGCAACCAATCCCTGCACAATCTCGGTCACTATGACACCAACAGCGCGCATTTGCTGTTTGAGGGAAGTTCACCAGTCCTAAAACGAGTAAAAGAAATTAAAACTATATTTCACAAAATACACCAGAACACATGAACAAATATAACAATGTGGTGTGCTTAACCTGAAGTAAAGATTAGAAACACAAGGAAGATTGCCATTTGAAATGTAACTTGCATATATCTTCTTCTTCTTTCTACCTTGTATATATATAATGTATGGAATACCAACATTCAATGTTCATGGTTGTTAGTTACATATTCAAGTGCAAAAAAAACATCGTAACTTAAATTTGCCATTACTATTTATATTAATTTTTCTTTAAATAGCAAAGTAACTCACTACTAGAACTTCATTATTTTCATGGTAGTCATTATTATTTTTACAATAGGACTTAAACCCTCATCACTTAGGAGAGACTACACCATAACGAACACCAAAACAAGGTCTACTCTATAAGTAATCGCTACAAAGTAGACTGTCGAGATGATTTTCTTCAATTCTGCCTAATTACGCGGAATCGATAAAACACAGTCAATCTCGGCAATAATTGGATCTAGTTGGTCAACTCGGCCGAGTTTAATTAAAAATAAAATAAAACATAATTCTTGTGTCTATCGTATCAAATAATAAGTATCATTTTTGAAAGAATGAATATCAAAGTTTTGAAATATTTTACTATTTGAACATGTGTTTTTTTATTTATATTGGTATTCATGTATTTTGCTATATAAATATTAGTAAACTTATAATATTTTATATATATATATTCTAAAAAGTAATTTCTTTATAATTTAAGATGTTCGAGTACTTTTCGCCTGGATTTAGTACTCACAACTCCCTAATTGGCCGATCTGAAAACGCCTAACGAATTCTAGTTAGTATTTATTTTGATGAATGGCTCATTCCTAAGTACACAATTCATATCACCTTGCATTTAACTTAATGCTCCTTTAATAGTTATCGAGGGCCGGCAATCTATGACTCTAACGTGTTAACACAAGATATTACTCATTGTAAATTAAATAAGTATGGGTCATAAACAAGTCAACACATTAATGACATAATTAAAAACGCGTTTAAACAGGTTCAACTTGCTTAATCATTTTATGACATGCATATAACACATTTAACTTATCATGCTAAATATGTAAATAGTTTGGTACACAAGTTTATAACCCTTTTATCAAAAGAACAAAGCACTTATAAAAAATTATACAAGGATTCTAAGCTTCGTAGCTATTATTTTATTGTGTTAATATATTATTCTTTATCGTGTAAAATGTTTTGTGTCATTCATGTTATTAAACCACTACTTGTAAGTAATCGTTTAAAGTGTTTTATGTGATTCGTGTTATTCAACTTGTTAGTTTTAATCATGTTAAACGTGACATGTCGTGTAGCTCGCTTGTTAAGCATGTTTGTGTTAGCGTTTAAGAAAATAACACCTTTATTTAACATGTTACGTTTAGTTTCACTACCCATGTTAAACGGGTTGTGTCATGATTGATTGTTTACACAACACAACACATTTTGTCACCTCTACCGTTACGTATTTAAGTATAAAATTAGAATAATAGATAAATTTTATTTAATTTAGTATTACTTTTTAGAAATATTACTATTATTAGATTCAAGGATGTAATACTAAAAAGGAGGTCGTCCTCCCTCACATTTAATTCTCATCAACACTAAAATCTTTATATAATTCTTATTATTTTATTATATTTCCTTTTTAGCGACCAGCGAATACCATATAAGTTCGGTTATCCGTGCCAACTTATCGCCCAGCGAACAGAGACAACGTTGGTGACCAGACCCGCCCACCATTTTAGGGAAACTCACCGAGGCCCATTACAGTAAAACCATTGGATCATCGATTAGGAAAGTATTGCAAAAATTGGGACTCCAACTTATGACCTCCACATTAGAAGGCTATGGGGTGACCCCAAACTACTTGATCTAGGACTATTATTTTTAGCTTATTTTGCTTTTCTTTTATGACTTTTATCATACAATATCTCATAAAACTATGACTATGCTATTGTGGCGTGCATTTTTTTTATCTACATGTAGATTTTTTTTTTCAAAATCAGTTGTCAATAGTAATGTAAAAGTGATTGAAACATATACCTACATGTCATCAAAGTTGTTTCAAGATTTAGTTAATTAATATATAAAGTGAGGTTGTTTACCTTTTTCATTATTTTAGTAATAATAATATAGTGGAGGTTCAAATGAGAAGAAGAATTTTGTAAGAATAGAAAGAATAACTTTTAAACTAATAGAAATTCTCTATTTACTTCATTTAATGTGTGTATTTAATATTATGAAAAGGGCATATAGGTAAATCTATAATTGTCATTAATTAGCTAATCAATTAAACTTGTAACTCATTTTTCTTAATATACTCTTTCAAGATAAAATAATTTATGGTGAATGACAATTTTCGATATGTAGGATAAATTTTAGTATGTGTAGGATAAATTTTGAAATGTGTAGGGTAAATTTACATGTGTGTAGGGTAAATTCCGATAAGTGTAAGATATATGTAGGATAAATTTTGAAATGTGTAGGATAAAATGTTTTTGCTTTATTAATTAAAGATAACATAATTAATGAGAGGAGTTATAAACTATTTAATGATTTACCATTATGCCTTTTTTTTTTCTTCTCATATCAAATTTCTTCTCAAATTAACCTTCCTCTAATAATATAATGTACTATAAAGTTCTGATGTATCATTGCGACATGTTTATTTTTATTTACAACTCAATAAAAGTTTATTTTTTTTACCTTGAGGATACGGATCAATAACATCTGAACAACATGGATACCAGTATCGTATTCTTTTATGATTTTCTTGATGCAATGACATAAAATTGTTGAAAACGGAGTGGTATTCTCCATTGGTTGTAACCTCTACATAATTTTCTATACTGTTGGGCCAAAGGCCTAAAGTTCTAAAAATATATATCAGGTCAAATGGTTTAACATTGTACATCAAAAATGTTAATTGTGTTTCAAAACTCAGAACCGTACATACCGGTTTAGCTAGAAAATATAAAATCACACTTTGAGTTGCCACAAATCCACACTAGTTATTTATAAATTGAAATAGACAAAATAGTTATAAGTCCTTTCTAACGTTTATGAACAATTAACCCATTATTTATTAATGTACCCGTAGTATCCAGTCTTTGGGTGATTAGGGCTTGTTAGGAGAAGTGGCGTCGATGATGAGTGGTATATTGTCTCCACTTCTCAGTATACAAACACAACGATTTTTCAAGCAAAATGGAATGGTATAACCGGGACAATAACCGTCCCGCCAACAATCCGTTAATATATCACATGGGTAATCATCGGCCATCGAAAAACTCATGCCTGTCACATAAGTAACAAAAACATTGTATCATTCCTTTGTTAACATTCGATAATCACACCAAAATGTGCGCGTGCATGCATAAATACATACACATGTGTATGTGTATGTGTTATCCGGATCAAAAGAATTTACAAGGGACATGGACTAACAAGATACAAGAACTAGAAGTGTAACGAAGAGTTTCATTTTTATTTGGGACATCCCCTTTTTTATATTAAATCAACTACAAAATGTTCTTAAAACTTTACACATAAATATTGGTTTTTTGTATGCCTTGCATTTAATTACCTTTCTTCCGTTATAAAATAATGAAAAAAAAGGCGTAATTATTATGTTTTAACTGTAATGAATTTACTTATATATCGTCAGTTACACATTTTAGTATGACTTATGAGTTTTATTTACAACAACATGGCTCACTTCAGGCTTATCGACTTTTCCTTATTTTCGCACTCTCCAAGTTGTCTTCTATCAAATACTCTTAATACACACAAACACAACTGAGTTTTGACTTACATTTCCAATTTTCCAGAATCTTACTACTTGCAATCCTCTTCAATATGGTGGGCACCAGGATTCACAACCTCAAGAGGTAACACCCGTTCTGGCCGAACCATGAGCTCTGTACCTCCACTCCATGACACATCACCTCCGAATATTTCAATAGGTACGTACAAGTTGTGATAATTTAGAGAATTCGACCTTCTCATTCGAATTTTGCCCATATTTTTTTCACACCCCTAGATTAAAATGTTACAAAGACGGCAGTAAAAAAAAAGAAAAATTCGAAGTGGTGTTTTCGGCCCCTTATAGTTGCTCCTTACAGCTGCTGTAAAAAGCTAATGACATTTACGATTTTACAGCATTTACAACTACCGTAAATGAAAAAAAATAGATTTGTTTTTTGAAAAGTTGATTTTTTAAGGATTTTGGTAAAAAAAATTTTAAAAACCTTTCGTAAGACCGGGTTCTCTAAATTCTCATAACCCATATATATCTTTAACTTTAACTTACAGAAACATAAATAATCCATGGTTTGATGCAACACAAAGATTATGTTTTGTGCTTTTTTACTTTATTTAATTTTTTATTTCCTATTGTTAAAATTCTTAACATTGTTACTGGATATACGATCAGTAAATAGTCGCGGGTTCGAGACAACATCAGTAAACAACAGTTCCTGTTCGGGGTTCGGTTCAGACCATGTTCGTTTCGGGTCTCGTTTGGTGTTCGGTCAAACCTGGTCAACTTGGTCAACGAAAGTCGAACCTGGTCAAACAGTCAAAGGTCAGCCTTAGTCAAAGTCAGATTCGGTTCGGGTCAACACTAGTCAACAGCCGTCTTGGTTCGTTCAGGTTCGGGTCAAATCTGGTCAAAGCTCGGATTGTGGTCAACTTTCCAGTTCTGGTCAACACTCGGGTCTCGTGGTATCAGTCGAATCCGACTCGACATGGTATATCCCTCTATAGTTAGTTTTTGGATATAATCGTTATAAATATACATTTACATAACTTGTATGGAGACTTAAATATATATTGTTTCGTTATTATTGCGTTTTGACAAATAATATCGACACTTGTGTGTCGGGATCGTCCAAAAACAAGAGGAAACTCTGCCCGATTTTCTACAGGTTGTATATTTATTAAACTATTCGACAAAATATATTTATTAAACTATTCGATAAAATATATTTATTATTTGAACTATCCGGCGGAATATATTTATCGATATTATTTTTTTGTCGACAAAAATATACTTACTTTCTTTATTATGCTTTTCAACAAGAGCATAAATTTATTTATTATAATTCTCGACGAATATACTTATTTACTATACTTTTGACAAAACATATTTACTTATTATATTCATCGACAAAATATAAATTTATTTATTATAATTCTCGACGAATATACTTATTTACTATACTTTTGACAAAACATATTTACTTATTATATTCATCGACAAAAATATAAATTTATTTATTATAATTCTCGACAAATATTATTATTTACTATACTTTTGACAAAACAAACATATTTACTTATTATATTAATCGACAAAATATAGATATATTTATCATATCTCTCGACAAATATACTTATTTATTTTACTTTCGACAAAACATATTTATTTTGCTTTCGACAAATATATTGGTACACCATTCGACAATATACATATATATCTCATACAATTCGTTAGAATATAAATATATATATACCCAATATGCTTTTCGTCAAATATATATATTAATTATTTGACAACACTCCTACAACCCTTTTTATGAATTTAATTTAGAAATTCCTTTCTTAAACGATGTTAGCTATATACGTACTTTCAACTCCAATTCGAATCCTCCGTCGTAGCTTCTATTATTCATGTACATTCGTTTGCCATTTTTAAGGTGACCTCGATGTCCCCTTTCTCCCCCTCATCAACTCGTCGTGGAATTTCCAAAGAAGACTTAGCAATTTTGTGAGTACACTCGACCCACAATTGTTTTATATCACTTTTTGGGTGTAACATGTTTCCATATACAAAAATCACAAACACGTAAACTTTATGAAACGCACAAACAATCCTGTACACATGACTACTTGAATCGTATACTTGTTGCTTGTCTGGGGATAAACGTTGTGCTATGCTTTAGTCATTAACTATTTTTAGCCTTGTTTGACATGCTTAGCGCTATAGGAATTCACGCATCCACCTCCATCGCTTTACACGTGAGGTCATGTTAAAACATCGTGATTGCGTTACTGGTTTGATTATTAGCATTGCATGCCTTGATATTGCTCTTGTATAGATTTAGTTGCCATGAGGATTGTTAAAACTTTATTCGTATACGTATGCTATGCTTAAACTTGTGTACTCGCCTTTGCTTTTGCATTGACTTTATTTTAAAACATGTTACAGGTTGAAGGAGATGACGCTATGAAAACAATATAGCAAGGACTAGAAACACACAAATTAGACGTTAGGTTTAATGTCGACGTATCAATTTTGTTATAACATTGCAAATGTTAGATTGTTCTTTGTTTTGTTACATTGATGTATTTGACAATTCTTATGAAATGAAATATGGTTTAATTAATTATTGTCACTTAATAATGTTGTGAGCAATGAGCAATCTCGTTTTCGTCTCATCTCGATGTTTCCGCCATCGGTTGGGGTGTTACACTTTCTTACATCGGCGTATCAAAAAACGTAATTAGAACATGCAAATGTGTCTACTGTTTTGATTATACGTTCCTATATACAGTACACATGTGTACACTGTTTGACCCTTCAGCTACCCTTTTGTTATTTGTCTTTGCTATCCTGTTCATTGACATCAACTTTATAATCACAACACTCAACTGAAACAATAAAATAGAATTAACAGTCAAACCAAAAATACCCAACATAAAAAAACGTACATCTTGTCGTCGGCGCAAGTAGACAAGTATTTCTATAATACATTGTCTTTCTTGCTCAACCAGCTATTCAAGCTATCCGGTGATGAAAGTAACTGGTAACTGAAAACATGTATTTCATATTTATGTTAGTAAGGTGTACACTAAATCATACGTAAAAGATAAACAACATAAATATGAAATACATGTTTTTAGTTAACATTTCTTTCATCACCGGATAGCTTGAATAGCTGGTTGAGCAAGAAAGACAATCTATTATAGAAATACTTGTCTACTTGTGCCAACGACAAGATGTACATTTTTTTTATGTTGGGTATTTTTTGTTTGACTGTTAATTCTATTTTATTATTTAGTTGAGTGTTGTGATTATAAAGTTGATGTCACTGAACATGGTAGCGAAGGCAAAGAATAAAAAGGTAGCTGAAGGGTCGAACAGTATACACACGTGTACTGTATATAGGAACGTATAATCAAAACAGTAGACACATGTGCATGTTCTAATTACGGTTTTTGAAACACCGATGTAAGAAAGTATTGTTGACACCTAAATGTCCTTATCTTCAAAGTAAATTTATAATGTATGTGAAGTAATAAGATACTTTTTAAGCAGGCGATTTGTATTTGAAATCATGTCGGGGTTGGGTTGTACCATTTCCAGATGAATGATCTGCAACCTAGTCAGCGAATTAATAGTGGAGTAATAAATTGCTTTGCGTCGATGCTCAATCATGAAGAGAATCAACAAACTGCTGGAGAAAATGTTTTTAAGGGTGATGATAAAGTAAAAGGGGCGAAGCCGCGTTTGTTTTGCCATACAGAATGTTTTGTAAGTTAATCGAACTTACCATATAGTTGTTTATATTTTTTGAAGTTAGAAATTATAGGTTGAGATTTATTGGTTGATGGTTTCTTTTAACATTTTATAAATCGTATAATGCTTTTATGGTACAGACGGAAGATACCTTACAGAATGAAATGTATGGCGATCTACAACGTGTTGAAAAGTTAAGAAATTCGTTATTCCTTGTGGTAGACAAAAAACCATCTTTGATGAGTTTGTCCACGTACAGTGTAATCTGCTTCCCAATTCTTGAGTACGGCCATTTTTATCTTGATCTTGAAAAGCCATCGATATGTCTGCATCTGAAAGCCCAATTCAACTTATAAATGATGAAAACTTTTTCAAGAATAGCACTCCATACAAAGTTGTAAGACACTTATGTATACACTTTTGGATTTTTATTTTCGATCATGAAAATACTTAATGTAATTATAACATGAAATTTGATTTCGAAAAGACATTTTCATAAAGTACATGAAACTGGTGAATCACCCAAAAGCAAGACAAATTGAAAATGCAGTGCCGGAAAAGCTTGAATTTAAATGGAAGACTGTAGGCAACACGGTCGATTGTGGGGTGTTTGTTATGCGGCACATGGAAACTTGGTTTGGCGTCACTGTTGAAAAATGGGATTGTGGATTCCCACTAGACTCTCGCCACAAAAAAGCAACCTTGACAAGGTTACGTAAGAAATACGCCGTGAAGTTGGTGACCTCTAGTTCAAACATTTACCGTGAACGGATATTAGCGGAAGCAGAAGAGTTTGAGAAGTCATTTTATTTCTGTTGATGGTTGGAACTTGTTAGGTTTTAATGGATAATGTTCGTATTACTGTTGGAAACTTATAATTTTCTTTCACTGTCTGAATGATATTATGTTATGTTGGTGAATTTGTTTTTTATATACAGTTGTAATGGTTTTCGCTGTAACGTGTATTCATGAGGCTGACCTGAATGATGTAAACATCCGAACAAAGATCATTGATGTACATTAGTATACTATAGTCATAGCCAAAGTTCATGGTGTTGTACCTGAATGACGGACAAATTAGATTAGTTGCGTTAGTACGGTAACGTTGTATGTACACTTATGTAGTTTTTGTGTTATCGTAGTACATGTGTGTACTACTCTATTTCTGATTGTTATTCACATGTGTACTAGTTCATATTACGTGAACACAAACGTGGAATGTTGTATATAAATCGAGGCTCACATGTGTACAACATGTAATTGTAGTAAATATAACATGTAAAATTTGGGATCGTATATCCAGTAACAATGTTAAGAATTTTAACAATATGATATAAAAAATTAAATGAAGTCAAAAAGCACAAAACATAATCTCTGTGTTGTATCAAACCATGGATTATTTATGTTTCTGTAAGTTAAAGTTAAAGATCAATATCATCATCTTCGCTCTCTTCCAAATGCGCATTAGTTCCGGTATTGGTGTCGTCCTCATACTCGTGTGCTTTGTCATCATCTTCCTCACCATCTTCTTCCGTGGACGAATCATTCTTTGAGATGTTGCCTTTTTTCAGTGGGCAATTTCTTTTATCATGCGTTCTCACCCTCTTGCCACAATAATTGCATTTTCTTCTGTGTTTTTTGCATTTCTTTAATACTTTCTCCCGTGGACCAATTGGACGTTTATGCTTGCCACATCCTTTGTTGCGTATTTTATTCGGCACCGTACATGATACCTCCTCTGGTTGGGCGTGATCGAGAATTTCCTGGTAAACTAAAACCTTCTTTTTAAGTTCCAGATCCGGTGGAACATCACTACATATCTTATCTTTCAACAATGTACTTGCTCATCTAGTTTCTCTAATTTATCAAGCCTACTACGCACTCCTCTCTCGACACATTTCCATATTGTCAAGATTTCTATGCCATATTCTTCCACTACAACTCTGATCTACAGATAACCTATTTTCAACGCTATGTGCATTAGTAGGCAAAGCATCTCTCCTCCATCTTGAGTGAATATACTGACTTGGAATCTTATGTATGTTATGGTGCCCAAATACGCAGAAAATATGCCGGCATAAATATCCGTTCCTAGTATACCCCATGCATTCGCATGAAACAGCGAGATCTTGTTTTTTTAAACGTGACCTGTAATGTAATGATGCAAAACGGGTAAGTTAGGGGATATATTGCAAGTTTAATTTACACATGTTTATGATATAATAAAAGAAAACATTACAATATGTTATTACAAACCGTGAATTCATTTATAACTTCTTTTGTGTGGTCTTGGGGAGCAATCACAAAGCAGGTTACACCATCGGATACGGATCGTTCAGCGATATAACAATTTTCCTTGCCGTTCAATATTTCCTTTTGGACATCGATAAAAATTATCCTTGTTTAAATATCATTTACATGACGTTCAATTGGCCAAGTGGTTTTGAATTCCGATTAGTGGTGTCCGTTTTATGTGTTAGTTCTCGCTGGTCATTTCGGATCCCATCAACTGATGTGTCGTAACACAACATGAACTGCACCAATGTATTATGGGAACCAAAATTTGATTTGAACAAGTGGTTTGCGCTTTCACACCTGGATGTGGTCTTCATTAACGTACACATGGGTATATCGCGAAAATAGGCCGGAATCCAATTTTCACGTATCGAATACATATCAGACAACCACGAATGGTCTTCCAATCCATATTCAGCAATGAGATTGTGTCATATATTCTCAAATGTTTCTGGTTTAGTGTAAACATTACAAACGCGTTTGTGGAACTTCTGTTTATTTATGCATTTCTCTTGTCGTTCCCATTGATCTACGTGTACAACACAAAAGTTATTCAGGCGTAAAGATGATACAATTTGTTACACATGTGTATAGAAATTTTTTTAACTGGTACAAGTGTGCACATGTGTATTGACAAGGTAGTTTTGGTTTAGCATTCGTACCTTCACCGGTAATTTTTGAATAATATGCCACATACACCACATGTGAATTGACTTATGAAAGACTTTTCCAACTGCTTGTTTCATGGCACAATCTTGATTAGTTAGTACCAAAAGGGGTTGTTTCCTGTTGTGTGCCTCAATGAATTTTTGAAGAAGTCATGTATAAGACTCGATAGTCTCATTATGTAGCAGCCCAGCCCCAAAAATAGTGCACTTTTTGTGATGATCGGCTCCAGTGAAAGGAACAAAAATATATCGTAGCTGTTTTGCGAAAACAATTTAGTATGTTTATTAAATGAAAATAATTGATTAAAATTTTCATATAATATTTACATATTTGTATGATACGTTGCATCGAACGCAATAACATCACCAAATGAGTCGTAGTTCGATTTAGAAACCACATCACACCAAAAAATTAACTGGAGTTCGGTATCAACAATATGGGTGTTAAACGTGTAGTTTTCTTTGTTAGTGCTGCGTTCCTTGAATTTGTCAAGTATCATCTGGGTGTCTCTGTCACCTATAAAATCTCGGATATCACGCCTGTAGTTTTTGTAGTCGACAACCGTGCCATGCACGTTATGATGACCACCTTTTAAAACTACGTGTACCTTATGAGACTTAGTAGGCCCAAGATTAGTGTTCTGGCATTTTGCTATGAACTCTTGGGTAGAAAAGTCAAGCTTCCTCCGCTTTAGTGATAGATCAAGATTTTCAGGGGTAGTAAACCCATGGTTGTGCTGTTCTACAAAGTCATAAAGCTCGTACTCAGATGAATTTTTTATACGAACAAACTTAACACATGCCTTGCAGTTTGTAACTTTAACATTCGAACGTCTTGGTGGTGAACTTGAATTTATTTGTTCAGCTATAATATATTTACGTTTAGATTTGTTGGCTCTAGAACATAAGACATATCGTCTATTACTAACAATTATGTCGCCTTTTTTCCTTCTACGAAGTACCAAGACGGGTTCCAAATCCTGCTAGTTGTGCATACTCTTCATACATTGCAATAACTTCTTCAATGGTACTAAATCTAACTTTAACAAATGGTTTGAACCCGGGAGAGACGGTTGGTGTCCAGTACCTAGTTCCATTAGGAGCTTCGTATACGTTGCTCGCAACTGATTCTGCAAGCATTAATTAAAAAAGGTAAAATACTGTTTATGAAAATTAAGATTACACATATGTGTATTGTATATTGTAAACTGGAATTCTATAAAAAAAAATGCATCACCCGATTTACAAAAAGAAACTGTTTTATTTTGAAACATTATACACATGTGTACTGAAAACTTTATACAGTTTTATACACATGTGTACTATATGGTATCAACTGGAGGTTAACTTCAAAGTTGAATAATTTAGTTTTCAATCTTTATTTTAATAATTATATTTTCAATTACAATGATTTACAAAAACCTGCAAACATATTGATTATCATCTAAAATATCTTTTATCTTATACAGTAACGATGCACCCACTTATATAATAATGCAACATGTTAATAATATGTACACATGTGTATTAAATAGAAACCTAAGTTTACAACGAAAATGCATCTTGATATGTAACAATGCATATACTATGCAACTATTCACATGTGTATTGATCTGTAGAAACTTGACAATTACAGCAAAACTGCAAACTCACGTATACCAAAAGCAAACTGCAACTACATGGTTTATACACTACAACTATACACATGTGTACTGAATTGTAAAACTGGGCGTTTACTGCAAAACTGCAAAATCACATAAAAAACATCAACATGCAGATACATTGTTTATGAACGGGAAATTCTGCAAGCTTCTTAACGACTAAATGTATGATTAGTCTCGTAAACGGAAATCTTGACTGGAATACGATAAGAAAAAAAATTAAAACTACACATGTCGATCAGTAGTTGTAACAAATACGAATAGAATAATCTTAAAGAACATACTAAATCACACCTGGTCGATCCAATGTTGTAACGAAAACATTCTCGTTGATCTAAACGTTGTCTTCATCAACGTTTTTGTCGGAGTTATTCGTATTATTTACTGGTTCCTCCATGATAATCAGACAGGAAGATCGAAAACTAAATCAACTTCTGGGAATTATGTAACTGTACGAATGAGTTTGAATTCTATGTTTTATGGAACAATACGATGAAACTGAATTCAATATTTTCATGAACTGTGTGATATACGTAATATTGAAATTCAAATCTTTGTAAAAGATAAAAGATATTTTAAATTGATAATCACTATTAGTTAGGGATCTTGTAACTAAAAATCTAATTATTAAAATAAAGACTGAAAACTAAATTAATATAAAATTACAATCCTATCCTTATTAATTAAAAATAAGATCAATGGTCCTGGTTAGTTCACACAGTTCACTATGAAGATTCTGTTCACAAATGATCCTAATCCTATATATATATATGTGAAGAAAAAGAAGTTTACCCACTTGAGTTGAAAAATCTCAAGAAAACCTTTGTAAAAACCATGTGTAGCATTTAAAAAAAAAACAGAAAATGTAACAGAAATATTTTTGAACATTTTGTAAAATAAAACAAAAAAGCGTCGTGAAGAAACAAGGGTTTAACCAAGGGATATCCGGAGATATATTAGTTATAACCTAGTCTTTCTGCATGAAAGGTTGCTCTTTCGTTCCCTCTTCAGGGTGATCTCACTCGAACTGATCCGCAAAACTAGTAGCACCGTTAGTCTCGTCATGGGGAAAATAGAGGGTTTTCTTCGTGACCACACTCCAGCGTGAGAATAAGTATTTGGTGATTGCAAGTAGTAAACAAGTAAGCTCGTAAGTTTGTGTACATGATTGCATGTTTTACCTTATGGTTCGATACTCATTTATAGCCGAAAATAAGTGGGTTGAGGAGATGGGCTGATGGGCCTTGGGCCCGGCCCAGACGACCAGAGGTATCCTGTCTGTGCCCCTGCATTGAACATTAAATGTTCCCTGTAGAGGAGCATTAATGTTCTCTGTCAGGAGGTGTGCTTTGTCGGATGTTGAATGGTGCCACGTGTAAAGGCAGCTGTCCCTAGTGTCAGACCTGCTATTAGACGAAAGTGGAGAATGTTTAACAGCCACTGACGTAAGTGTGGTGGTGCATAGTCTGGCCTCTGCATTACTGTTCATGCGAAGCAGTCTGGCACAACCTGCCGAATAACCATTGGGTTACAGCTCTGCCACATCGTACACTTGTAAATAGTCAACACCTCTTTGCGCTTTTCCCCCATGCGAGGCTTCTAGTGCTTTCGGGCCAGTGCAGGGTTGTAGGGATTAATTCCTTTTGTTCTCAAGACTATGAGTTGTTCTCATATTTGTCTTGTGCAAGGTTTTAAGGCTTCGCGGCTGGAGGGTTTTTTGGTCCGCGCAGGCTCAAGCATCCTGCGCGTTTAAGTCTAATTCACTACTGCGCCAAGTACGCAAGGCTCATTGTGTGACTTGCTAGTGTTGGTCTAACTTGTCGTTGCGCTGAGTGCGCAAGGCTCGTTGTGACACTTGTATGTATTGGTCTAATTCACTGTTGCGCTGAGTGCGCAGGGTTCATTGTGTGACCTGTATGTGTTGGTCTAATTCACCGTTGCGCTGAGTGCGCAAGGTTCATTATATGACCTACTGGTTCCAAGGAAGGCGCATCATTGCACATTGTGCGCAAGGTTATCCTTGTAGTATGTTGTTGAGGGTATGGTTCCTTGTGCAGGGCAAAAACCATGTGTAACATTTTTTTAAAACATAAAATGTAGCAAAAATATTTTTGAACATTTTGTAAAAATAAAACAAAAAGCGTCGAGTAGTTTTTTTAAATGTTAAAAATTTCACAGGTCGAAGTGATCCCACTGTAAATGATCCTTACGGGTCGAAAAAATGGCACGTAATTGTTTTTTAGTTTTTTACACATGTCTTAGTTAGATGCTTCTATACCTTGTTGCAAAATTTTGTTGAAAAACTCACACAAGAAGTAAGAGTTCTCTAGGTTTTGGGGTGGTTTTCATTTGAGAGTGTCCCTGTAATATATATATATATATATATATATATATATATATATATATATCAAATGGCAATAGCATGTTGGACCGAAGAAGTAGGGATAGCCTTGGCTACGACTTGGGTGAGTGTCCAAGAAGAAACACCTCTCGTCTTCCTTTTGGAATGCAGTTTTTGAATAATTCCTTCAACATTTTGGTCAAATCCACCCCAATGTAGAATAAATTAGTTCAAAGTTTAGTGATATCCGTCTAAAGTCTGGAAGATTTTAGTTGGTTTTCAACGAGCTGATGAATGGCAACGGTTGAAGAAGCAATTGAAGTGGCCTATCTCAAATATTGAGGATAAATTGTGTTGATTGGTTAAACCTCGTTTAATTTAAGTTGTTTTTTTATTTAGTTATGTATCTTTAATTCAGATTAGGTATGCTTATTTGAATTATGTATTTCACATTTAAGTTAAGTACTTATATTTTAATTTAAATATTGTATAAGTTTAATTTAAATGAAAATATTTTAGCTTTGGGAAAACCTGGGACGACACCACACAATCTAGGGATATATGAGAAAATTGAGAAAAGTTTATGAAAAGCTGTTGTAGCGTTGAACTAGCACACGGGAAAACAGAGAAAATGGGACGACTCCTTGTGCCTTTACACATAAGTGGCCCCAATAACTTGTAAAAAACCAATTGTCCTTGATAATATCATAAAGATTGAAGTTCCGTTTATTTTGCAGCAAACCCCATCTTCAATTAGCATCACATTAACGATTTTTTCAATACCGAACAAGCAATTTTGTATAGTACTGCAACTAGACCAATGAGCTTTGAGTCTCAGTGGGTTTCAACCCATCTATCAATGCACCAATGCAGCCATTACTACGTCATAAGACGGCCAACACATCCAATGAAAATGGTTTCCAGACGAGCTAACAAGACCCGACTTCCATGATTGTTTTTGGTTATATCTTTGGTGATACGAAGCCTGGAGACTCCTCCCAAGCAACATCAGGAGTAAAACATGGTTCAGATAACGTCAGGCTAAAAAATGGTCTTAAGTAAATTACATAAATAGCTCGTAAACCATTAAATGGTTTTATTAAGTTACATAAATAGTTCAGGTCTAAAAAGACTAAAATATTCTTCTATATATCAAAAAGTTTAATAGAACTAATATTAGACACTCAGACAAACTCTTTACGAGTCGAGCCAAGGCATCTTAAAATTGACTCGAATTTAAAACCTAGCTAAAAAGTTTTCGCTCAACAAAAGTGGACACATAAGAGTTAAAATGGACGAATCCCATGAACACATAAAGAGTTGTTTACTCAACAAAAGTCAACATTGATGTAAATTTTACGTAAATTTTGTCACGATTTGAGTTAACCGAGGCAACTACTCAACTTCACACGCAACCTCGGTTTACTCCCTCCCTTTTTTCCGTTTCTACAAATCTCCCCCAAAACCTCACTCTGCTCCACCTCTCACCCTCTCCTCCGGCCACCGCACCGTCCAATCGCCGCCGATTCATCACTCCAACCGTTTCTCCGAATTCAGGTTCTCACACATCTTAAAACACGCGCTGCATCTGTATGTTTACTCATTCCTGATTTCAGATCTACTTATCAATTGATTGTAAAATACCTAGCAACAAGTATACGGTAATTGATTGTAATTTCGTTTGAATCAACTCGTGTTTCGTTATATATATATTTGCATGTTCAATCTGTATAACCGATATGTTCAATTGATTGTAATTTTCGTGATTTGTAGTATGTTTATCGGTTAATTTTTTGCGACAAGTGATTTTGTGAACTTGTTATTGACAATGCCGTTTAGGTGTTTGAGAAAATTCGATTCAGTTGTGCAATTGAAATTTTGTTGATTTTGTCGGTGAGTTTGTGCGAGCGTGAACATTTTGATAGATGATCCGTACGAATCAGATGTAGTTTGATTACGATCAAATAGCAAGTTAAGTTTACTGGAACATAATTTCAGGATACTGGAACATAAAAAAAGTGTAGATACATTGTTCTGCATATACAAAATCTGGTCATTATATGTGTGTGTGTGTGTCATTGATCAGAGTCTGAATATCTGTTTTTATTTTTATGCTTCCTTTTGCATTTGCAGTCATGATTTGGAGACACTGGATTGATTTAAGTTTATCGCTTAATCTGTTGCAACAAGTGATTTTGGGAAGTTGTTATTGACAATGTCGTTAAGGTGTTTGAATAATTTTTCATTTGGTTGTGCAATTGACGTTTTGTTAATTCTATCGGTGATAGATGGTCTGTACAAATCAGATGTAGTTTGATAACGATCACTAGCAAGTTAAGTTCATAGAATAAGCATATTATTTTTGTTTTTTTATTGGAAAACCTAATTTCAGGATATTGGAACTTAATAGTGTAGATATATTGTTTCTGCAAATTCAAAATCTGCTAAATTAAAATCTGTGTGTGTTGTACACATTTGATGATTGCAGTTCTGTTATTGCCAAGAGTCTGAATGTCTATTTTTTATAATTTCTTTTGCATTTGCAGTGATGATTTGGAGAAACTGGATTCATTTGATGTTGCAGCTTTAACTGGTTACAGTCTAAGCATTGGTTCAGTGTGTGTGAGATTCTTATGATAATGATATCGAAAATCAAATGGTTATTACTTGGAGGTCTGGTTCTGTCTTTCTTGTCTTTGCTTGTGCACATGTTTCTCGCAAATACAAGCGTGGGGCTAGTGCAATACAGTGTTATGACACGGTTTATTGAGGATTTGAGTATAGAAGCGGCGGGGAAACAGGTAAAACAGCTTGTAATTAATTGTTTTTTATTTTATGAAGTGTTACTTAAAAGATCCATTTGCTTCTTTCATGATACTACAGGCTGTTAGATCTAGAAGGTTGTGGGGGAAGGTTAAGCCTTTAGAGGTTTTGCAACCATATGCAAACCCTAGAAGTAAATATCCCGGTAATGATACATTTATAAAGCAAGTTATCAGTTTTGTATTTTTAGATAGACACCTTTGCTTCTTCTAATGTAGTATATAACAGCACCAACACTTTAGTTTACAACAATACTTGTTTCAGGCCTGTTACTTTAACTTGATATGCATGTTGCAGTTCCAGTTCCCGTTGAACAAAGTACTGGTTTCATATACGCCAAAATTTTCGGTGAATTTGAGAAGATCAGATCTTCGGTAAGTTCTGGTTGATCTGAATTTTTTTCACTAACTTGATAGTTTTATTCTTTCTCAAGGCTTATACGGGCTTGAAATTTTTCTAGATTTGTGATCTTGTTGCCGTATCCAGGCTTCTCAATGCTACTCTGGTATCCCAGAGATTCAAGAAAGTACGAGTTCTAAAGGCATTAGGTATGTTTGATTGTCTTAGGAACAATAATTAATAACCTTTAAGCTTCTACTTTATTTTCTATTATTTTTTTGTATGATTCCATGCAGCTCCGAGTTTAAAAGCTTTTCATACATCTACAGTGAAGAACAGTTCATAACATCTCTTAAAAATGATATTATCATCGTGAAAACTCTGCCTCCTAATTTGAAGGAGGCGAGGAAACGTAAAGAAATTCCCACCTTTAAGCCCAAGAAGTTGGCTTCGCCTGATTATTATATTAAAGAGCTCTTGCCAGAGTTAAAGAAGTCAAAGGTTATTGGATTGGTGATTACGGATGGAGGCTGTTTACAGGTATTATTTATCTTAAATTCTTTCTTCTTCTAGCATAAGATAAGGCTTGCATGTCACACTTATATTGTTTCTCTTTATGGAATTGATTTGAGTTTGTAGTTATATGTGTTATATTCTGAAGTCAGAATTAGTAAGCTTACCAATAACAAGCAGTGACCACTGGAAATTATATCTTCTAGCCACATCTATTTAAGTTATGCTATTTTGTTTCTTAGTTTGTTGCATGATATGTTGAATCTGAACTATGTTCTGCTTCCTTCACTTTTGCAAGGGAACTTCAGTTTTTTCTGAAGAGATATAGTGTTGTGAAATCTCTGCTCTTGGTTCTTGATTGCACAAGCTTGTCTCATCTTTCATTTAGTCAAAGAAAGTTCTGACTCCTATTTTCTTATCAGCCTGTTCTCTCTTCTAAGTGGGTTGAATATCAAAGGCTCAGATGTCGTGTAGCATTTCACGCACTTCATTTCCGTCCTGAGATTCTAGAAATTGCACATCTAATGGTGAAAAGGTAAATTCATCTTATTTCCTCCTCAACTTTATTCAGTTATAAAAAGATTCTTGGTACTAACTGCAGCATGATATCATCATTGTTTTTGAGGAAAAAATTATCCAAATACACTTCAATAATACAAAAAAGATGAACTGTAATCAATCCAGTATCTGATCTAAACATCTATACAGATTAAGAGCTTCAGGGCAACCTTATCTTGCATATCATCCTGGTCTAGTAAGAGATAGCTTGGCTCACCAGGGTTGTGCTGAACTTTTCCAGGTCAGATTTTCTTTTATACTTTTAATAAATTTGCAATTATAGTACTTCTAGAAGGTTCTAGATGATGAATGCGTTCTCTCTTTTGCTTTAGGATGTCCATACTGAACTTATACAGTACCGACGTGCACAACTGATCAAGCAAAAAATCATTCGTGATGAATTAAGTGTTGACTCACATATTCGGAAATTCAACGGTTCATGTCCTCTGATGCCAGAAGAGGTATCGTAGATTCTATTCTTCATGATTATATTTTTAGAGTAAAATACATGAATGGTCTCTGTGGATTGCACTCTGTAACGCATTTAGTCCCTAGCCTTTTCCAAAAGTGCATAGATGGTCCTTTTGGTTTGCACTTTGTAACACATTTAGCCTCTAACTTGGACCCACCCGCTGAACCTTTGAATGTGTTGGCTGAGGACTAAACGTGTTATAAAGTGCAAACCACAGGGACCATCCGTGTACTTTCGGAAAGTTAGGGACCAAATCCAAAATTTTAGTAAACCACGGAGACCATCCGTGTACTTTACTCGTATTTTTAAAAGTGCTCTGTTTTAATATCAACTTTGCAGGTGGGACTCCTCTTTCGAGCCATGGGCTATCCACCAACAACGAGGATATATTTAGCAGGTTCAGAAACATTTGGTGGTCAACGTGTCATGATCCCTCTTCGTGCCATGTATACAAATTTAGTCGATCGTACTAATTTATGCAATCCATACGAACTTAATAAATTGTTTGGCAAAGAAAGCCCACTTCCCTCAAACTCCTTCAACCCCCCATCGACTAAAACATCCAAGCAGTTGAAGAAAGAATGGGATCAGGCGGGCCCACGTCCTCGACCTCTTCCACCACCTCCAGATCGACCCTTTTATCAACATGAAAAAGAAGGTTGGCATGGTTGGGTTGCAGAAAAAGATTCCGAGCCCGACCCATCACCAATTGAGTTAAGGGACAAAGCGCACAGATTGTTGTGGGACGCACTTGACTATGTTGTATCAGTTGAAGCAGATGCTTTTTTTCCTGGGTTCCATAATGATGGTAGCGGGTTGCCTGATTTTTCAAGCTTGGTTATGGGTCATCGGCTTTATGAGCTGGCGTCTGCCAGAACTTATCGACCAGACAGGTGAATGCATATTTTCTTTAGAGTAAAATGCCATTTTCATTCTTGAGGTTTGGCAAGTTTTACGGTTTTCGTCCAAAGGTTTGTTTTTCCGCATCTAGATCCAAAAGGTTTGAAATTTTGCCATTTTCATCCAGCTCGTTAACTATATCCCTTTTTCTCCATTAAGTCAGGGGTATTTCCGTCTTTTTTGTTAACTTAAAGAGCAATTGTTTTTTTTTCACTTTATGTACAAGCATTTAAAATACCCTTACTAAATAAAAGTCAAGTCCCTTGAGTTTAAGTTAACAAAAAAAAGATGAAAATACCCTTGACTTAACTGAGAAAAATGGATGGAGTTAACGGGCCAGATGAAAGTGGCAAGATTTCAAACCTTTTGGATCCAGATGCGGAAAACAAACCTTTGGACGAAAGTCGCAAAAATGGCAAACCTTAGGGACGAAAATGGCATTTTACTCTTTTCTTTATTATATTGTTCTCTCTTGATAATATGTTTCTTATTATTAAAATGTTATTTTTCGCAAACAGGAAATTTCTTGCTAAATTGTTTAATAGTACACAAGATCATCTTTATTATCCAAAAAGAAGCTGGATTCTAGCAGCACGTAAGCATCTGAACGATAGTTTAGGGGAGGAAGGATTAAAGAGACAATTAACTCAATCAAAGCCACGGTCGTTTCTCTCCCACCCAATTCCGGAATGTACTTGTACTATTTCCAAAACAGGTGACAAGAACGCATGCCCCAAATGGATCGAAGCCAGCCTGGCCGAATCCAAAATGCAAGAGAGCACTGAAAACGAGCAACCCGATTATACTGATGAAACAGATGAACAACAAAAAGATGAAGTCGAAAGCAAGAGAAACGATTCACCTTCTTTGGAAGAAGACGTTGAAATGGATCCTGATGATTAGATGTTTGAAAAAAGTTATACGGGTTGATTGTTGCCATGTCATCCAGATTCTTTAGTTGATTATTATCATGGAGTCGTGTGGAGGTACGTTTGTTGGGTTATCAATTGCACAGAGTGATACAGGTAAAAGGAAAACGGTAAGAAACAGGGAGTTATACAAGTTTAGCTTTACACCTATTTTTTCATTTTGTTTACGATATGATCTATAGCATTGTTGTTTTGTGTACCTTATCTTCATAATGAGTTTTTTAAGTTGAGTTTATGAAACAATGTACCATCTACTAGGAACCTGAGATCATATATACATGATAGTGTCTTGAGTTGTATCATATTGCATTACGTGTTTATGTGGGCTCATTCTTACTGCTTATGGTGGTTGGTTTATTTGCTTTCGTTTTCTACAGGGATTATTAGTCTTGATTACTGTATTCTTTTAATCACTTTGTGGCGCCTTTGAGTTATGTCGTAACCTATAACTGACTTAACAGGCAAAACCATTGAGTTAACAACATAACATGAAGATATAAAAAGTTTTCAGTATTTAATACTTAAATGGTTAATAACAGCCAAAAATAATGAGTTAACAACTTAATATGATGATATAAAAAGCTTTCAGTATTTGATACTTTTTAAATGGTTAATAATAAACGTGACAAATGATGTATGGTCGTGTCAAGAAAATGTCAGACATCTTGAGTGACCTGAAAAAGACGAAAAACTATTTTTTAATGATATAGTAGGGACGAAAATAAGATATTTGTCCCATTTTAAATAAAGAAAACTAGAAAATATTTTATCGTTTTAGAAAAAAGACGTACATAAAAAAAATCGTGTTTCTTAATACTATCAACTTGTGTTTTAAGCCTTTGATAAAAGTTATAGACTGAACCACACCACATGCTGGGTCGGGTGGGTTGGTTAGTGTGATTGAATGAACCAACTTTTTTTTAAATAAAGTTTAACTGTTGAAAGAAAAGTACAAGTATGAGTAAACAGGTTGATTTTGGCTTAAGTTTTTTAAGCAATTATTAAAAGACACATAAACACCCTAATACTGTTGGGCTATTTAACTTTTGTTTTAACAAACACAATGGTTCCTTTTGGTCACACACTTGTTCAGTTCACACCTATTGGATCTATAGGGATATTGACTCGAACCATTGCGAGATTGTGACTACATATTGATTTCCCAGATCCGAAAACACGCAACTCTTCAAGTTGCTCTTTGAAGTTCTAGGCTTCTAGCGCCATTTAACAAGTGTTTAACTACCATCCTACTTTCAGCCATTTTATGGTTCCTGAGACACAAAATCTCTACTCACATACCCAAAAACAATAACCCTTTCGTGACAGCAAAAAAAATGTTACTAGGTGGTGTGTTAAGAATCCTTTCTAATGAATCAGACTGGTTAATGGAGAAAAGAAACCTATAACAACAAATCAGACCATTACTGGTTTGTTGATGAAAAGAAATTATGTGCAGCGGTAAATCAAGCCGTCGCTAACCAAAGGGCAATTAGCCCAATGGTATCTTGACTCACTTGCTGTGTTAAATGGTGTTCTTCCCTTGGCGGTTGAGGGTTCGAGTCCTTCTATGGACTGTAGAGTAGAATTAACAATTGATTAATTAAATGGGTGTGTGAATAGACATAATTTATAAAAAATATATGAAAACACTAATTTATATGCAACTATAGAAAATGGGAATGCCCCTCTTTACAACTTCACCTAATATACAGTCTATGATCTAGCAACAGAATAAGCCTAGTGCAATTTTGTGCAGCTAGCCAAAATCTTTGGAGAATGATGATTCTTTGTTCTCTAACTATGAAACGTGTAATTGTGAAGTGAGACGAACGAAAGCTTCTTCGCAGCAAGGAATGGTAAGTCCTCCCATTGGATGGTTGAACCCGTATTCTTCCTCTGACCTCCGCAACAAATCTTGGAACAACGGTTGGTCCAAGTAAGATAAAGGAACAACAAACCTTTTCCTTTGTATTTCTCCTACGTATTCTGCAAGATATCCTTTGGGAACATCTCGCTGGTGTTTGATGTTATGTTTGATTAGTTGTTTTGCGTTAGCAACTAATGCTTGCAATCGGAAAGCACCCATGTTTATGGAGCGAAAATTAAGATTTACGAACACTGGTATTGAGAGAATAAGGTGTGGTTGATGGATTGGGTTGATCACATAGATAGTGTCTATATATACTTGCAGCTAGCAACCCAAATGGAAGATATAATATGGTGTACAGTTGTCTGCAAGGCCTACACATGTGAGGCTTCACATGGCTTTGCTCAGTAGTCAGTTCAGTAGACCTTGAAAATAAAGAACATGGCCTATATGTTTCTGTGGGGTCATGATCAGGAGTAATAAGCAACAAACTGGACCTGCATATATATTTGTTTTTTTGGTTTTGCTATCAGTAGCCACACAACTTGCAATGAGTTATTTAGATTTATAGCTTATTGTTTCATTCTCACAACCTTTCAGTGATAGTATTACAAAGACAGAATGCACTTACTGATTTATAGAAGTTTCTTTCAATAACTTCAGATGGAGGCATTTTAGGGGTGTTTAATTTTGAGTCTTATATGTAGATAGCGAGATGCGAGCCCAAGCGTACTGAAGATCCAACTGTAGCAATAGAATTGAAGTAGAATAGCCACATTAAAAATAGCACATGTACAAGTGTCAACAAAATAAAGTTACTGAAAATGTTTGTTTTCCAAGAGATGATGGATGCATTTTAGAATCTTGAGTATGACTAGCAATCTTTAGTTTTCAGCGACTACTCTAAACAGATCGTTGTATACTGCTAATAAACTGTGACTTTTGAAAATTACTGAGAGAACACAAAGTAATGGTATTGCGTTAAGTTTTCAAAACCTGATCAAAATTTCGTATAAGGGATGTAAAGTATCACTTGAGTAATGTTACCATATTTTATGTAGTTAGGAGTTAGTTAAGCACCAAGTGAAGGAGTATAAGCATACATACCACTCTTTCCAAGCTAGCTACCACAAAAGAAAAGAGTCCCTATCCACTACCCATATCAATGAAAAGCAATATAGAACCTAGAATATAAATTATATTTTGTTAGAAGATAACATGATTAAGTGTACCAAAGATTCTGAAAGAAATGTGTGGGTTCTACCATCCCAGCCTGGGTTCCGCCACAAATATGACAAGTTTTCATGTAGATTGTTTAATTAGATCGTTAGCTGAGCGCTTGCGCTTACGACCTATTATATTTATTGTTATTTGATTTATCATATATCTTTAAGTTTGTTTGTTAGCCACTATTCTATTTCGAATATTAAAATAATTAATATATATTTGTTGGTTAGATTTCTTTATCTTCATGTACACTACAAGAATCGCCGCTAAAGGTGGTAATTTACGCCGCAAAAGGTAATAGTGGCGGGATGTCGCCGTTGTTGCTTGGCGGCTATTACCCTTATTGTCGTTGCTAATGGTTCTTGTCGCCGCTAAAGATGCAAATAAACCCCCCAACCACAGGATCAGGATAAGAAATGGATGGCTAGGGTTTGCTGTGGACACTGTGTCCGGATCGAACCAATAGCGGCGACATATGGCGTGTCGCCGCTATTGATGTCGTCGCTATTCTTGTAGTGGTAGTTTCTCTATTGTTTTCAGCCTAGAGAAATATACAGAAAATAATATCCACCAAACATTTTCAATGCTTTTGAACTATTTCAAATACAATACTTCAAAGCTGGTGAAAGTTGCACATGAAAATAAAGATTCATTTACCGTCATTACACATTACCCAAGGGTTTATACAAATGAAAACACAACTATATATGTTTCAACTATTATGGAGGATGAAAAGTATTAGTCCTCATAACTACAAAGGGTGTAATCGAGCTGCGACAAAGGCATCTTCCTCGGACCTATGTTTCCTTAATTTGGACTGTAAATTGGTGCCTGTTGGGCAGTTTGATTGTCTGTTTGGTGTTAGCAAGCATCAAATGCGATCAATGTAGGTTGAGAAGTGAGAACTGTTTGGGAGGGGTGTCCTTTCACCACTTTATTTGCATTTATAGTGTGTGTACTAGCAGCAGCTACCTCACATGGTTTTGCTTGGTGTATTAATAAACAAGTATAACATAATTGGTCCACTTGTTTATGTTATCACATGAGTAATTAATTACCATCCTACTTTCAGTCATTTTAAAGTTCAGAAACACAAAAGTTCCAGAAACACAAAATCTCCACTTTCTGTTTACATTACAAGTGCCAATTACTGATACACTTTTTACTTGGCCCATATTGAGTGAAGACCATAATAGTGAATTCCATATCATTCAACTTTCCAACAAGATAGGTGGTATTGCAACCTTGATCTATATACATATGAAAACACTAATTTATATGCAACTGTAAAAATTGGGAATGTCCCCTAATTTTACAACTTCACCTAATATACTATGTATAATCTAAAGACAAAATAAGCCTAGTGAAAAAAAGCTAGCTAAAATCTTTGGAGAATGATGATTCTTTGTTCTCTAACTGTGAAAGCGTAATTGCGTAGTGAGACAAACGAAAGCTTCTTCACAGCAAGGAATGGTAAGTCCTCCCATTGGATGGTTGAACCCGTATTCTTCCTCTGACCTCCCTAACAAATCTTGGAAGAATGGTTGGTCCAAGTAAGATAAAGGAACAACAAACCTTTTCCTTTGTATTTCTCCTACGTACACCACCAGTTATCCTTTGGGAAATCTCTTGGTGTTTGTTGTTTTGTTTGATTAGTTGTTTGGCCTTAGCAACTAATGCTTGCAACCAGAAAGCACCCTTATTTTCGGAGCGGTAATTAAGATATAAGAACACTGGTATTGGAGAATAAGGTGTGGTTGATGGATGTCAAATGTATTGGGCTAATCATATTTGTAGTGTCTATATATACTTTCGGCTAGCAACCCAAATGGAAAATATAATATGGTGTATAGTTGTCTGCAAGGGCCTACATATGTGAGGCTTCACATGGCTTTGCTCGGTAGTCAGTTCAGTAGACTTTGAAAATATAATTTCATATCCATCCAATCAATTTATCTATATATAAATAGAAGAACATGGCCTATATGTTTTTTTGTGGTAATGATTAGGATTAACAAGCAACAAAGTGGACCTCCATATATACATTTGTATTATTAATTTTGCTCATTATTTCATTCTCACAACCTTTCGGAAGTGATAGTATTACACAGACCGAATACACTTACTGATTTATAAAAGTTTCTTTCAATAACTTCAGATGGAGGCATTTTAGGTGTCTTTCATTTTGAGTCTTATATGTATCATGGTGGGATGCGAGCCCAAGCGTACGGAAGATCCAACTGTAGCAATAGAATTGAAGTAGGAAAGCCACATTAAAAATAGCACATGTACAAGTGTCAATAAGATAAATTTACCGAATATGTCTGTTTTCCAAGAGATGATGGTTGAATTTAAGATTCTTGAGTATTACCAACATCCCCTAGTTTATTTTGCTGATGAAAATTACCAACCAAAAGACTGACTTATGAGTTATGAGTAAGGAGTATAAACTCTGGAATTTGCATTATAGATTCTTGAGTCTTCAGCGCCTATTCTAAATAGAGCACTGTATATTCGCTAATACACGCAACATATGAAGATTCCTAATAGAGCGCAAAGTAATGGGATTGCGTGAACTTTTTATAACCATATCAAAACTTCATATACCGGTTGTAAAGGATTACTTGAGTAATTTCCCATATCTTATGTAGCTATGAGTTAACTAAGCACCAAATAAAGGTGTATCAGCATATTCCATGCCACTCTCTCCTGCTACCACAAGAAAAGAGTTATTCACTACTACCCATATCAATGAAAGCAATATAGTGAAATCGAGAACAGTTTGGATCGTAAGAATTGGAATTGCTTTTTATTTTTCTATATACTTTACATTGAGGAAGATGGATGAATAAATACAATTTCCACAAAAATAAAATTGGAAATAATACAGAAATCTTTGGCTGTAATTGTGGAACTATTTCGGGAGATGATGTGAGTCATAAAAGCTGATCCCTCAAATTTCTGGTTTATTTTCCACCAAATATTCTAACACTCCCCCTCAAGTTGAATAGTGGGATTTCCAAAATTCAACTTGGATAAACACTTGGTAAAGACTCTTTCATTTGCTTTTGTCAGGATGTCTGCCAACTGATCTTCAGATCGAACAAAGGGAATTTCAATAATTCTTGCTTCTAATTTCTCTTTGATAAAATGTCTATCAACCTCCACATGTTTCATCCGGTCATGTTGAACTGGGTTTTCTGAAATTTGGATGGCTGCTTTGTTATCACACATAACTGCACTTACTTCTTTAGTGGGAAAACCAACTTCTGTAAGAAGTTTCCGTATCCAGAGAACTTCTGCTATACCACGTGCTATCCCTCGGAATTCTGCTTCAGCTAGACCAAAGCTACTACCTTCTGTTTCTTACTTCTCCATGTAACAGGGTTTCCACCCACTAGTGTAAAGTAGCCGGAAGTTGATCTTCGATCTCCTCGGTCTCCTGCCCAGTCCGCATCTGTATAAACTTGAGTTTTAAGATTCCCATTTGGTTTAAACAATACTCCTGTCCGGGTGTTCCTTTCAAATATCTGACAATTCTTAAAACTGCTTCCATATGAGATTCTTGTGGTTGATGCATAAACTGACTTACCACTCCTACAGCATATGCTATATCAGGACGAGTATGAGATAAATATATTAACTTCCCTACTAGTCGTTGATATCTCTCTTTATCTGCTAACTGTGCTTTTTCCTCCATAAAAAGTTTTTGGTTTGAAACCATAGGAGTTTCAGCTGGCTTGCAATCTATCATTCCTGTTTCTGCTAGTAAGTCAAGAATATATTTTTTCTGACACATAAATATTCCCTGCTTTGATCGTAAGACTTCAATTCCAAGAAAATACTTGAGCCTTCCAAAATCTTTCATTTCGAACTCTAAAGACAAGTTTGCTTTCAGCTTTGGTATCTCTTCTTTATCTGAACCTGTAATAATCATATCATCAACATATATGATTAAACAGGCAATAAGATCTCCTCTTTGCTTCAAGAACAGAGTATGATCAGAGTTGCTTTGCTTAAACCCGTATGTCTTCATGGCCAATGTGAACCTTCCAAACAAGCCCGAGGAGATTGTTTAAGCCCATACAATGACTTTTTCAGACGACATACTTCTCCGGGTTTGAATTCTTTTGAGAAACCTGGGGGAGCCTCCATGTACACTTCTTCTTTGAGTTCTCCATGAAGAAAAGCATTTTTTACATCAAATTGGTGAAGTGGCCATTCTTCATTTGCTGCTATTGAGAACAGAACTCGAATGGTGTCAATTTTAGCCACCGGGGAAAAGGTTTCGGAATAGTCAATTCGTATGTTTGAGTATACCCTTTCGCCACTAGTCTAGCTTTGTATCTTCAATAGTCACATCAGGCTTGTGTTTTATGGTAAAGACCCAACGACATCCCACTGCTTTCTTCTTTGGAGGAAGAGTACACTTTTCCCATGTATCATTTTTCTTTAAAGCATCCATCTCTGTATTCATTGCATCTTCCCATTTTTTTGATCCAAGGGCTTCTTCAAATGTTGTTGGAGTCGCTTCAGAGTACAACGATGTCATGAATTCTTTAGCTTCTCTTGCAAGATTTTCTACATCAATATGTGCCATGGGGTACCTCGAGCCTCTTGGTTCTTTCTCTGGAGTATACCTCTTTGGAGGGACACCTCTGTTTGATCTAGGAGGTAAAGTATACTTGTTGACATTAGGTTCTTCACTGGTCTTACTCACAGGTTCGACTTCTTCATCGTTGATTGACTCACTGCAAATGGGTTCATTAGTAGCACCAGATGAAGATAGATCTATGGGATCAGAAGTACTTACCTCAGATATCAGGTTGACAGTGTTGTGATCATTGGCATGGGCACTAGTACTTTCTTCTTCTATGGAGGGTGACTTATCTGGATGACTTTGATTAGTTTCTCCTTCTTTAGGTGTCCAAGCAGATTGTAACCAACTCAGTGAGTCAACATCTCTCATCTCCCCTTGACTGCTTGTTTGGGAGTAATGGTATTCTGTCTCAAGGAAATCGCAGTTCATGGTTGTGTGCATATGTTTTGTTTTCGGGTTATAACACCGGTATCCTTTCTGGTTAACACCATACCCGATAAACACACACTTTTCTGCACACGGGGCAAGTTTGTTCCTGTTGGATTTAGGTATATGGACAAACACAGAACAACCAAACACACGAGGCTCAAGGTTTGGAGGAGGGATGTTTTTTGTAAGTTTAGATAGAGTGTCTAAGGGTGTGCTTAGTTGAAGAATTTTAGTTGGTAGACGGTTAATAAGGTAAATTGCAGTAGCAACAGCTTCAGGCCAGAAATAATTTGGTATGTGAGACTCGATCAATAGTGCTCGAGTAATTTCTAGCACAATTCGATTTTTCCGTTCTACCACCCCATTTTGTTCTGGGGTGTGAGCACATGAGGTTTGGTGGACCATTCCCTTGGTTTCAAGAAACTGCTTCATATTTGTGTTGACAAATTCACCACCATTATCAGACCGAAGAATTTGTATTTCCCTTTTAAATTGGATTTTAACCATCTCATAAAAAATAGCAAATTTACCGGCCACTTCAGATTTGTGTTTTAAAAAATATACCCAAGCCATTCTTGTGCAATCATCAATAAATAAAAGGAAGTAACGGTAACTTTGCCCTCCAATAGTTGGAGCAGGGCCCCAAACATCAGAATGTATTAAAGAAAATGGCAAATCAACCTTGGTATTATTGGGTTTGTAAGCTTGTCTATGGCTCTTTGCAAGCACACACGTATCACAATTGAAATCAGTTTTCGAAGGAAATAACTTAGGAAACAAAATGTGTAAGTAACCCGTAGAGGGATGCCCCAATCTTCGGTGCCATAACCAAGCTTCCCGATTTGCAGTTCCATGAGCAAGCATTACCGTACCGGATTGAGTCACCTCGTCCACGTAATAAAGCCCTTGTCGTTCAGTGCCACGCCCAATGATCATACCCGTCCTGATATCCTGTAGTATGCAAAAAGTTGGATGCATTAGAACGGTACAATTGAGCTCTTTTGTCACATGACTTCTTGACAATAGTTTATGTGAAAGGTTGGGATATAAAGACAATTTGATAATCTCAAATTTTTTGAGATTTCAATAGTTCCTCCTGATTTAACATCCATTTTTTCCCTGTTTGCTGTTTGAATTTGTTGTTTTCTAGGTTTCGTACATGAAACCAAGTCAGAAAAATCATACGTCATTGTATCGATGGCACCGCAATCAAAAATCCAACGTTGCTCATTTTTTCAAAGGAATTTTTTGCTATTTTTGCAACGCCAGGGGGGTTTTCTGAAATATTTCCCTTGTCAAGGGGAGGTTTTTTAAAATTGAAATATAAAAAAGGTGAATCTGGGTCTAAGGGTTTCCCCTCAAACTCGCTACCTGACTGCCCCCCTTTATCTTCCTGTTTGGTTGATGCACCTCCAAAAAACCACCACCGTCGCTGTTAAATTCGCCATCGCTGCCACTGCCAGTTACGCCGGTAGCATCTCTGATGTTGCCCGTAGCTATGGCAGCCTTCCCCTTCTCCAGTGTGATGTTTTTAACTCCCTTTTTGTGACCATCGTTCCACCATTCGGGATACCCGACGATTTTGAAGCACTCCTCTTTGGTGTGTCTAGACATACCACAGTGGGAGCATTTGAGATGTGTCTTATCTGGTTTGGTAGTCGATGGTCGCCGTAAATTTTTTGAAATCAGGCTGGACCCGTTAGGGTTTTCCAGATTAGTGGCGATGAGTCCGGCCACCACCCCTGTTTGTTCGATTTTTTGGTCTGCGCCCAAAATTTTTTGATGGGCTTCATAAGCTTCCTAACCGAAGGAAGGCTTTCAAGTCGGAGAAGTTCCCTTTTTATGGGTTCATATCTCCGATCAAGAGCATTTAGAAACTGAAATAGTTTTTGGTCTGACCTGAGTTTGGTGTAGATTTTGATGTCCTCCGTACACTTCATAGGATATGGGTCGATTCAGTCGATCTCGCCCCATATCCCTTGTAATGATATCCACAGATTTTCAAGCGATAATCATTTGTTTGATTTCATTTGCCTTTACATGAAGATTGTAGGTTTGGAGTTTATCCTTCCCGCTGCTGTACGTGACCGCCAAAGCATCCCACAATAACTTTGCAGTAGGAAACTCAGTGAGGTTGCTTGCTATTGTTGGTTCGATATTCTGTATTAGCCATGAGAACACGATCATCCTCTTGTTCCCAATGCTCCTATGTCTCGTCAGTTGTGTCTGGAGGATTTGACGTAAGATGCTTTAAGAGGTCTTTTGATCTTCCGCCTATGGCCACTCGAATCATTCGAGTCCATAAGGAATAGTTTTGACTGTTAAGTTTCAAATTGATTTGGAGGCTGTCGGAACGTTTTGGATTTTGAGGCTGAGAGTTAAAGCCATTCTTTAACAGATTGGCTATTTGGATTGAAAGATCTGAACCACGGTTACCGTCTTCTGACATGGCAGCCTGGTTTGAATCAGGTAGATGATGAGCAGGTTGTTCCTAGAATCAGAAACACTGCTCTAATACCATGAAATCAAGAACAGTTTGGATCGTAAGAATTGGAATTGCTTTTTATTTTTCTATACTTTACATTGAGGAAGATGGATGAATAAATACAATTTCCACAAAAATAAAATTGGGAATAATACAGAAATCTTTGGCTGTAATTGTGGAACTATTTCGGGAGATGGTGTGAGTCATAAAAGCTGATCCCTCAAATTTCTGGTTTATTTTCCACCAAATATTCTAACATATAGGACATGAAATATAAATTAGGTTTTGTTAGAAGATAACATGATTAAGTGTACGAAAGATTCTGATAAAAAATGTGTGGGTTCTACCATCCCAACCTGCTTCCGCCATTGAAATGACAAGTTTCCAATGTTTAGTTAGACTGTTAGCTCAGTGTCCGAGTTTATTATCTATTATATGTGAAACTTGGTGCAATACCAACGTAAAGGACCCGAACGGTTAGTATGGAAAGTATAAGGGTTGTTCGGTTTTTGATCTCATGGGGTTGCTTGGAGGAGATCAATGATGATGATACTACAAAAGATTGTTTATCCATGCAAGGGAAGATTTTAATGCTAACTAGGTGATACTAACTACTAACTCGGTTAGCGACATCTTAACCATACGTCATTAAAAAAGAAGTAGAGTAATTAGTCAAATTAATGTTGGGATAAGATAGTTAAATTATGAATTTAGTGTTGGAATAGGATAGTTAAATTATGAATTTAGTTTTTATTAGTTTTCTAGTTGGAATGGGTTGGTGGAGTAGGCGATTGCTATTTACTGTATTGTAAGTTTGGTATTAAATAATAACAAACAGTTCGTTTTTTTTTGTTTTTTTTTATCTTGGTGCCATCTGGTAATCCAAATCCAATGAATTGAAGATGTGTTCTTCATTTACTTTTACTTGTTTAAATGATCTCAGGTTTAACGTCATATCGATTGTTATTTGATTGATTAGTATCTCGTTAACTTTGTTAATTAGTCACTATTCTAATTTTGAATATTAAAATAATTAATATATCATTGTTGGTTAGCTTTCTTTATGTTCATGTGGTTTCTCTATTGTTTTCAACTTAATGAAATATACAGAAAAATAATATTCACCAATAATACTTTCAATTCTTTTAAACTTTTTCATACACAATACTTCAAAGCTAGTTAAAAGTTGCACATGAATATAAAGATTCATTGACCATCATTACCCAAGGGTTTATGCAAATGAAAACACACACCACACACACACAATATATATATATATATATATATATATATATATATATATATATTGGAGAGTTCAAATGAGAAGAAAAATTTTGTAAGAATAAAAAATAACTTTTAAATCATTAGAAATTCTTCATTTACTTCATTTAATAGTGTGTATTTAATATTATGAAAAATGGCATATAGGCATATAGATAAATCTATAACTGTCATTAATTAGCTAATTAATTAAATTTGTAACTCATTTTTTTTCATATACTATTTCAAGATAAAAATAATTTATGGTGTAAGATAATTTTTGACATATGTAGGATAAATTTTAGTATGTGTAGGATAAATTTTGAAATGTGTAGTGTAAATTTACATGTATGTAGGGGTAAATTCCGGTAAATATAGACATATGTAGGATAAATTTTGAAATGTGTAGGATAAAATGTTTTTGCTTTATTAATAAAAGATAACATAATTAATGAGAGAAGTTATAAACTATTTAATATTTTACCATTATGCCCTTTCATTTTTTTTCTCACATTAAATTTCTTCTCAAACAAACCTTCTATATATATATTATATATATATACACACAGGAGGATGAAAAGTAATAGTCCTCAAAACTACAACGGGTTTAATTGAGCTGTGATAAAGGCATCTTCCTCGGACCATGTTTACTTAGTTTGGACTGTAATATCGGTGGCTGTTGTATAGTTTGATCATCTGTTAGGTGTTAGCAAGCATCGAATGCGATCAAAGTAGGTTTGAGAAGTTGGGAAGGGTGTCTTTTCACCACTGTATTTGCATTTATAGTGTGTACTTGCAGCAGCTACCTCATATAGTCACATGGCTTTGCTTAGTGTATTAATAAACAAATATAACATAATTGGCCTACTTTTTTCTTGTATCACATGTGTAATTAAATTATATGAGCCTCACTGAAGTTCTAGCACTATTTTATGAGGGTTTCATTACCATCTTACTTTCAGTCATTGTATGCTTCCAGAAACACAAAATCTCCACTTTCTGTTTACATTAGAAGTGCCAATTATTGATACACTTTCTACTTGGCTCATATTTGGTAAAGACCATATTAATGAATTCAATATCTTTCACTTTCCAACAAGAAGGGTGGTATTGCAACTTGATCTATATACATACGAAAATACTAATTTATATGCAACTATTGAAAATGGGAATGTCAACTTCATCAAATATACTGTCTATGATCTAAAGAAAAAATAAGCCTAGTGAAAAACAGTGCAGCTAGTCAAAATTTTTGGAGAATGAAGAATTTTTGTTCTCAAACTATGAAACATGTAATTGCGTAGTGAGACGGAAGAAAGCTTCTTCACAGCAAGGAATGGTAAGTCCTCCCATTGGATGGTTGAACCCGTATTCTTCCTCTGACCTCCATAACAAATCTTGAAAGAATGGTTGGTCCAAGTAAGATAAAGGAACAACAAACCTTTTTCTTTGTATTTCTCCTACGTACACCGCCAGATATCCTTTGGGAACATCTCGCTGGTGTTTGTTGTTTTGTTTGATTAGCTGTTTTGCGTTAGCAACTAATGCTTGCAATAGGAAAGCACCCATGTTTTCGGAGCGAAAATTTAGATTTAAGAACACTAGTATTGAAAGAAAAAGGTGTGGTTGATGAATGTTAAATGTGTTGGGCTGATCATATATGGTGTCTATATATACTCGCAGCTAGCAATCCAAATGCAAAATGTAATATGGTGTATTGTTGTCTGCAAGGGCCTACACATGTGAGGCTTCACATGGCTTTGCTCAATAGTAGTCAGTTCAGTAGATTTGAAAATATAAATTCTTATCCATCCATCCAATCTCTCTCTCTCTCTCGCTGTCTACACACACACACACATTATATATATATATAATATATATGGTTAGGGTAAAATGAAAACCTATACGAGTTGTGAGAACTCAGCCTTACAAACGGTTTTTCAAAAAAATTTTTTACCAAAAATTATTAAAAAATTCTAACTTTCCAAAAAAAAAATGTCGTAAAAAGTGATGATATTCTTATGTCATCACACCTTTTACAGCTGCTTTAAGGGGCCGAAAAACACCACTTGAAATTTTTATTTTTAATTTTTTTACTGCAGTCTTTCTAAACATTTTCATCTAGGGTGTGCGAAAAATAGGGGCAAAACTCGCACGGGAAGACCAAGTTTTCTAAGGTCTCACAACTCGAAATACACCACTTCGAAATTTTTATTTTTAATTTTTTACGGCAGTCTTTCTAAACATTTTCATCTAGGGGTGTGCGAAAAATAGTGGCAAAACTCGCAAGGGAAGACCAAATTTTCTAAGGTCTTACAACTTGGATGGTTTTCCCTTGGATCTTGATCCTATATATATAGAGATAAGGATCATAATAGAAAAACATCATATTTGACAAATTTGAGAAGTATTCTGGACAACACATTTCTCCAAGCCATTTTTTACTTCTAATCGCACATTTTTAAGAGTGTTTTTTTGTTTGTGCTATATATATATTTTATATTATATAAATACGGGATCAGGAGAAAACGATTGAAAGTGTGAAAACGGTGAGAACGGATCCTGGTCTAACACGTGGCAGGGGGCACCAAATGATATGGGGGTAGATTGTCATTGTTCAAGTCCGCTTAATAGATGGCGTTATAATTCATTTTCAAACAAAAGTCCATCAGATATCGCGTGCTGTTCTTTATTCTTGTTTCAATGACGTTTTATTTTCAAATTTATTTTCAAAGCAATATTTTTGAAAAATGTCGTTATGTCTTTTAACCTAGAATCAATATTCGGCATTTTCATTATTTAGAACTTATCAATGGCGTTTTACACCTTGTTACCCATATGTGAATTATGACGTTTTCATTAAAATGTTTTAGGGTTATAGTAAATATGTTATTCTTGTTGTTTATCATTCAACCAATGGTTTGTTTATTATGGCGTTTTCACCTTCTTCCCCCTCCGCAACCATTTCATTGTAGATCTGTCCAGTTGAATAAATCTCTTATATCTTATAAAGGTAAATATCTTGGCGTTCATGGCGTTCCTAAATTCATTATATTTCATTAAAATTTAAAACATTACAACTAAGACGAAATCAAACTAAACTAATAGTCTTCTGTGGATGGTATTACATCATAGATGTACCCATCGCTTTGGTCATCACTTTCTTCAGACTCATCATCATTATCTATTTCATTGGCGCGCCATAATCTCGATTAGCCTTTCTCGCATTCTATATTTAAATATCATCACAACACTTGATGTTGCATCGTTTGAAGGTGCTAAATCACAGTGTGGTTCAAGAAGGCGTAGTCTATCTGTGTTCAGCACTTCGTCAATCGTCAATGAATAATCCACCCCATCTTGATAAGTTATTTCATCGTTCTTGATTGTTCATCCAAACTCCAACTGGTAACCATTGATAGATCAGTAATGTCATCATCATCTGCTGGAAATTTTCTTTTCAATCTTCTTATTTAAGTCCTTTCATAATCGTTGGCCCTTGGAACCCTAAGGGACAGAATATCCCTCTGAACGGCCTCATCCATACTAAGTATGGCCTTGATGGTCTTGACCTTCATCCTTCTCCTTTCAGAGAACTTTAGGACGAAACGTCACTCCGACCTCTCAAACTTCCATGTAATAACCTGGGCCATTTTTTAAGTTGTATGGTGTTTTAAACAATTTTTGGCGTGTTTAGACAATTTATGGAGTGTTAAGTTTGTTTACTTGTTATATAATGACATTTTTTGGCGTAGATATATATTTTTGGCGCTAAAAAACAATAGTAATTATATTTTTTGATGTGTATTTTTTGTATCATTTGTCAGTGTGATGTAGGATGCACATCTATAATGTGACAGGTAATTATGGTGTTTTGAAAATATCAAAAAATCAATTGCCATGGTGTGGCTTTTAATATAATAAATGTTAGCAATAAAGTTTTCGTCGTTTCAGTTATTGTTTGTAGTTACTATTTGTCCAGCTTTATCTATTAAGGCTGTAATGTGTCCCATTATTACGTTTGATGTTTTATATTAATGACGTTTTAGATAAAGATGGTAAAATAAAACTTTTGTAAGGCACCCTTTTCTTTTATTATCTTGCACCTTCTTTTATACATTTCAGTAATTATTTGGAGCTTTTAATAATACGTAATTAAATGAAATTTATTATAGTTTTGGTGTTTGGGGTTTGTGACATTTTGGCATTTTATAAGTAATTAGAGAAATAATGTATTTTATTAGCGAAAAATTAAATAACAACCACATAAAATGACACAAAAAATAGAAAAAAAAATTAAAAATACTAATCCAATTTCTCATCCAAATCTTCACTGTTATAGTCTCTTCTTCTTGAAGTTTTTGTCCCTGAACCTTTGAATTCCTTAGACAAGAGCCAATTTCCTATACAGCTGAAACACTCTGCTCTAAGCGAAGCTGATCATTCAGTAAAATATAACGTTTTGGTTTTTGGTGTGATCTATTGTTGTTGATTGTTGAAGTGGTTTTGTGGATGTTGGAGACATAGATCAATGCCGTATGTGTGGGTGCTATTTTCTAGGTGTGATTATGATTGGGTTTTTCGCTTGGTTGATATTTGGCCATCATCTTTATACTTATCCCACTCTTTATCATTTAATAAGGAGTTCAAAATAGCATTTACATTGGCATTGGTCTCTTCTTCTCATCCGAACCTTCTTCAAGAACAAAGCACACAAAATGACATATCACTGTCATCGGTCTCTTTTTCTTGAAGATTTGTCCATCTCATTTAGCAAAATCTTATTGAGTTATCCCCTCACCTAAGAATCCATTCAGCGAAACTTTATGGAGAGCAATACTGAATTTCCAAGAAACGACGTTTGCCATCTGTGATTTTTTAACTTTTTTTGGCATTTTAAAGTGGATGGTATTAAGGAAAATATGGAGTTTGTTTTTGGGTGTGAACAATGAAAGTTCCTGATATGTTTGTTTATATAAGATGTTTTTGGCACTAATTTATGCGGGATTTTATTTTAATAAATATTAGAAATAATCCATCGTTTCTATTTGTTCAGCTTTATCTGTTAAGGTTGTAACACGTCTCATCTTTTAAGTTTGGCGTTTTGTATTTAATGGCGTTTATAGTTAAAGATGATAAAATACACTAATTAACTTTTGTGTTTTGCGTTTGTGGCATTTTGGCGTTTTATAACTAATGGTAGAAATATAGTATTTTATTATTTGAAAAGTACATAACAAACACAGAAAAAATTACACAAAAGAAAAAAAAAAAAAAAGTCCTCGTCAGAAGGGATTTTATCTGAGAGTATCCATCACTTCCCTCGTCTTCTTCTTCGGATTCTTCTTCTACTTTCTCATCCAAGTCATCACTTTCACTTTCATTAGCCTCTTGATCTTGAAGATTTTGAAGCCTACATTTGAACATGTCATCCAATAACGCCAATTTTACGTTCATGGTTCTGTTCAAACATGTTGTATTGTGTAACTCCTCCATGAACCCAAGACCCTGCTTGGTTACGATGTTTTCAAGCATGTAGTCTTCCTGCTCCTCATTGTCACATATAATGGTGACCATGTCAGCGTCTTCATCAAAACGCTATGATCTGTTTTTTGCATTTGCCTTTTTTGGTCCAAATTTTCTGGTTAACTTCTTATAACCATATGTGTTTTATCAAAGTGGTTATCAAGAGGGACATAAAGTGCTAGGATCCCCCTTTATACTTCTTCTTCCAAGTTCAATATGGCTTTAATTGTTTTAACAAACACTCTTCTTCTGTTGTCAAAACGAATCACGAATCTTCTGATTCTGAGGGTGTATCTCCATGAAATGATGGTTGCCATTTTTCTTCCTCTCAAAGTTTTTTTGTTTTTAAATTTGGCGTTTTAGTTAAAGGTGGCGTTTTTAATATGATCAACTGACGTGAAGATGGAAGTGATGGTAACGTCGTTTATATAATGATGTTTTTGGCGCGTAGTTTAGGAGGGATTTTTTTCTAATAAATGTTAATAATTATCTTTCAGTTACTTTTGTTCACATCTATTAGTTAAATCTGCAACACGATTTATCATTAAGTTTTCGTGTTTTGTATCAATGCGTTTTAGATAAATATGTTGTTTCATTTGGAAATAGTGATGTGTATGGAATGTAGGTTATGCAGGAATTTTGAATGGCGTTTTGCTCATTAGTGTGGCGTTTTGTATTAGAGCAGTAAAAAGACCATTTTACCCTTAATGAAGTACGTACAAGTAATAAAGTTGATGTTATTTATGAAAACGTCCACCGTGCTATTCTAATCCATAGATTGTTTTGATCCAATGGATGAGCGGCGTTCTCATCGTTTCACACTTTTAGGCATTTTCCCTAAATCCTCACCCTATATATATATATCATGTATATTGTCAAATTTGAATTATACACTTATGTATTAGTCATTTTTTAAACTATACATATGTGTATATTATGATAAATACATATCCTTAACCTAAGAAGTGTAGGACACCGGGTCAAATGAATGCCAGTTGAGGTCACTCCAACAACATTGTGATTGGTTCGTTGAACAATAACCAAAATTTCTAAACCCTAAAGCTTAACCATAAATCTAAACCCTAAACCATAAGGCTAAACCCTATGCTTAAACCTAAAAACTAAACTATAAATCTGTAAGGTAATCTAAAAGCTAAACCCTAAAGCTACTACTAAAAGCTAAACCCTAAAGGTAAACCCTACGACTAATGCTAAACACTAAAACTAACCACTAGTGCTAAACCCTAAAACTAACCACTAAACGAACCACCAACGCTAAACCTTAAATACTAATGTTAAACCCTTAACCTTAAAGCTTAAACTAAATGATTCACCTTAGTCATAGATGTATAATACTTATTTCTCAATTTTAGACACGTATATACATATATGTATAGTTAAAAGATTGACAATATACACATGTGTATTAATCCAAAAAAATGATAGAAAAGGCTCCGATTTTTCAAAAAAAATTTGCATTTTTTTGCTTAGGGAAAATGTGTGGTCCAGAATGCTTTTCAAGTTTTCAATTAGCCTAATACTTCTTACACGATCCTAACCCTATGTATATAGAAGAACATGGCCTATATGTTTCTGTGTGATCATGAACATGACTAACAAGCAACAAAGTGGATGTTTTCTTAGTTTTGCTATCAGTAGCCACATAACTTGGAATGAGTTATTGAGATTTATAGCTCATTGCTATCACTGATTATAGAAGTTTCTTTCAATGGAGGCATTTAAGGTGTTTAATTTTGAATCTTAGGTGCACAGATGGTGGGATGCGAGCCCAAACTAGCGTACGGACAGATCTAACTGTAGCAATATAATTGAAGTAGGAAAGCCACATTAAGAATAGCGCATGCACAAGTGTCAACAAGATGAAGTTAATAAATAATTTTTTTCCAATAGATGAAGATTGCATTTTAGAATCTTGAGTTTAACCAACAATCTTTATAGTTTGTTTTGCTGATGAAAATAAGCAACCAAAAGAAGTGGGGACAAGGAATTATTTGCTAGGGGTGCAAATGAGGCATTCAACCATATTTTCAAGAGGTGTAGTTGGGTTTTTGGTCTAAAATATACACTAATTTTTTTTCCAAGGGGTGCGCTTGCCCACCCATGACCGTGGGTAGGTCTACCCCGACCAAAAGACTAACTTATGGGTAAAGACTTTGGAAGTTGCATTTTAGGTTCTTGAGTTTTCAGTGACTACTCTAAATAGATCGCTATATACTCGCTAATAAAGCGCGACATATGAAGATTACCGATAGAATGTGACTTTTTTTAAACACATTACTTCAAGCTAGTTAAAAATTGCACATGAAAATAAAGATTCATTTACCGTCATTACCCAAGGGTTTATACGAATGAAAACACAACTATACATGTTTGATCTGTTATGGAGGATGAAAAGTATTAGTCCTCAAAACTACAAAGGGTGTAATCGAGCTGCGACAAAGGCATCTTCCTCAGACCTATGTTTCCTTAATTGGACTGTAAATTGGTGCCTGTTGGGCAGTTTGATGATCTGTTTGGTGTTAGCAAGCATCAAATGCGATCAAAGTAGGTTGAGAAGTGAGAACTGTTTGGGAGGGGTGTCTTTTCACCACTGTATTTGCATTTATAGTGTGTGTACTAGCAGCAGCTACCTCACATGGTTTTGCTTAGTGTATTGATAAACAAGTAAACATAATTGTCCCACTTGTTTCTGTTATCACATGTCTAATTAAATCAGATGGAGCCACATTGAAGTTCTAGCACCATTTCATGAGTGTTTAATTACCATCCTACTTTCAGTCATTTTAAAGTTCCAGAAACACAAAATCTCCACTTTCTGTTTACATTAGAAGCACAAATTTCTGATACACTTTTTACTTGGCCCATATTGAGTGAAGACCTTATTAGTGAATTCCATATCATTCAACTTTCCAATAAGAAAGGTGGTTTTGCAATCTTGATCTATATACATATGAAAACACTAATTTATGTGCAACTATAAAAATTGGGAATGCCCCCTAATATTACAACTTCACCTAATTTACTATCTATAATCTAAAGACAAAATAAGCCTAGTGAAAAAAAGCTAGCGAAAATCTTGGAGAATGATGAATTTTTGTACTCAAACTATGAAACGTGTAATTGCGTAGTGAGACGGACGAAAGCTTCTTCACAGCAAGGAATGGTAAGTCCTCCCATTGGATGGTTGAACCCGTATTCTTCCTCTGACCTCCGTAACAAATCTTGGAAGAATGGTTGGTCCAAGTAAGATAAAGGAACAACAAACCGTTTCCTTTGTATTTCTCCTACGTACACCGCCATATATCCTTTGGGCACATCTCGCTGGTGTTTGTTGTTTTGTTTGATTAGTTGTTTTGCATTAGCAACGAATGCTTGCAACCAGAAAGCACCCATGTTTTCGGAGTGGAAATTTAAGATTTTATAACACTGGTATTGAGAGAATAAGGTGTGATTGATGGATATCAAATGTATTGGCTGATCATATTTATAGTGTATATACTTGGAAAATATATATTATTTCTTATGGTGTATAGTTGTCTGCAAGGGCCTACTCTTGTGAGGCTTCACATGGTTTTGCTCAGTAGTCAGTTCAGTAGACTTTGAAAATATAATTTCTTATCCAACCATCCAATCCATATATATATATAGAGAGAGAAGAACATGGCCTATATGTTTCTGTGTGGTCATGATCAGGACTAACAAGCAACAAACTGGACCTGCATACATATTTATTTTATCAGTTTTGCTATCATTAGACACACAACTTGGAATTAGTTATTGAGATTTATAGCCATTATTTCACTCTTACAACCTTTTAGAAGTGATAGTATTTCAAAGACAGAATGCACTTACTGATTTATAGAAATTTCGTTCAATTAACAACAGATGGAGGTATTTTAAGTGTCTATAAGTTTGAGTCTCTAAGTTAGTGTATATGTTTGTTTTCCAAGAGATGATAGTTGCGTACATGCGTTTTAGAATCCTGAGTATGACAAGCAATCTTTAGTTTTTGCTGATGAAAATTAGCAACCGAAAACTGATATAGGGGTAAAGACTTTGAAATTTGAAATTCAGATTCTTGAGTTTTCAGCGACTACTCGGAATAGATAGCTATATTGCTAATAAACTGTGACATAGAGCGCGTAGTATCATTTCTTGGAAAAAAAAACACATTTATTAACTTAAAGACTCAAACTTAAAGACACCTAAGATACCTCCATATTCAGTTAATTGGAAGAAATTTCTGTAAATCAGTAAGTGCATTCTGTCTTTGAAATCTCAGTTCTAAAAGGTTGTGAGAATGAAACAGTGGGCTAATGATAGCAAAACTAATAAAAAAATATATATATTTGATTGGATAGATCATGGATGGATAAGAAATATTTTCCAAGTCTACTGAACTGATCAAAGTGAACTTTTTAAAAGCATATCAAAGTTTTATATACTTGAGTAATGCTCCCATATTTTATGTAGGTATGAGTTAATAAAGCACCAAATGAAGGGGTATAAGAATATTCCATGACATTCTCTCCTAGCTAGCTACCACTAAAGAAAAGAGCCCTTATCCACTACCCATATCAATGAAAGCAATATAGGACCTAGAATATAAATCATGTTTTGTTAGAAGATAACATGATTAAGTGTACTAAAGATTCTGAAAGAATTGTGTGGGTTCTGCCATCCTAGCCTGGCTTCCGCCACTGATATGACAAGTTTCCACGTATTGTTTACTTGTATTGTTTACTTAGACCGGTAGCGAGTGTCGAGTTTACTATCTGTTATACTTATTGTTATGATAATTGATTTATCATATATCTTTAAGTTTGATATTAAAATAAGTAATGTATCATTATCATTAGTTGGTTATCTTTCTTTTTATTCATGTGATCTCCTATAGTTTTCGGCTACACAATAAAATATACAGAAAATCTTTTCAATATACAGAAAAATATTATTCGTCAATGTTCTTTTGAACTTTTTTATAGACCATGAAATTAATGATTCATTTACCGTCATTACCAAAGTGTTTATACATAAAGTTTAACTGTTTAAAACCATTCCTATCATGCTCGGTCTTAATTTGTGACATAATGATAATCGCAAATAGAAACATAACTATATATGTTTGAGCAGTTATGGAGGATGATAAGTATTAGCCTCCAAACTTCAAAGTGTGTGTAGTAGAGTTGTGACAAAGGCATAAGTCCTCCAGTTGCATGGAACCCAAATTCTTCCTTTGACCTACGTTTCGTTAATTGGGGCTGGTGCCCATTGTGCAGTTTGATCATCTTTTGGTGGTACAAGTTAAGAAGCAAGCACCTAACCACTGGATCTGGATACTAACTTTAACAAGGGAAAGCTATCCGAGCACACACGGATTGAATTGAACAGATATAACCTACAAAACAAACCACCGTTAGCCTCGTCACAGGAAGGGAAAACTCCATGTGACCGTCCTTCGGCGTGAGTATAAGTGACTGCACTTTAATCCAAAAACTTGTAAGTAATGAGAGATTGCATAACCTTATTTGTGTGATAGCACAAGTATGCATATATATTCTATGCTAAGGTATTTGACCCGAATTGTAATCAAAATAGGTTTGAGACGTGAGAACTGTTTGGGAGGTGTCTTTCCACTACTGTGCTTGTATATGTACTTGCAATATATAGTGAGTGTACTAGTAGCTGCTACTGCATATGCATATGAATATATGATATAGATTTTTGAAAAAGATGATGGTCAAATTTCAACAAGGGCCTACCTCACATGGATTTGCTTGGTGTATTAATAATCAAATATGGTTTTTCCCATCCCTCCAACATATTGGCCTACTTTTTTCTGTTATCCCATGTGTAATTAAATTATCTAAAGCCCGAAATTGAATAAATGTACCTTTCTGGCCTTCTTTTTTACTTAGGTGCCACCCTTTACTTATTTTTTATTTAACTAACTTATTTTTTTAAATTCTTTATTATATCTGTTACTAGGAGTTTTCGTAACTTAGTGTGTGTAATTTAATTTTCACAACTTTTTACCATAAATAAACTCACTTCATACATCTATTTTTTTAATATACTTAATGCATGTTTAATACTATCAATTACGTTTGATATTGGACGGGTTTTCTCGCGCTTCACGACGAGTTTTCTGTAGGTATGGTTCACTATCATATAATTTCAATCATACTTTTTAAAATTTATCTCTAATTTTAAAAACATCTCATATACCATCCACCATTTTTATTTTTGTCTTATTAATAAACACTTATTTTATTATTTTTCTCTTTTTTATACGGTCACAACAATTTAATGGATGACAACAGTAGCTTTTTATATATTAAAAAGTTAGTGTAGCATCTTTTTATAAGTTAAGATGGGAGTAGATAAATAATATAAGGATGGAGTGAGTTTTTAGTAGATTTTTTAGGGAAATTAGATTTTAATTATCCCACTTTGATGGTGGTTGGCCATTGTAATCCCATTAACACTAGCAGTTTCACCTTTTAAATATTTTTCTCTAACTGCACATCCGTTAAAAAACTTAACTTCCGCGAATTACAAACTGATGTTTTATGGTTTTTGATCAGAACAAGGATACGAGTCGGTTGACGTAAAATTTACCTCCAAACAATGCTTCAAACGACGAAAACAATGCTTCAATTCGGGTGTTTAAACTTCCAATTAACAAAAATCAAGTCGTTTGGAGTACCGTTACAAGGTAAGTTTTAAATCAATCGACTGGTATACTCACTCTGATCAAAAGCCCCAAAACATGAGTTTGTAACTCGAAAAAAAAACCTTAACTACGTAAGTTTTTTTAACGGAGGCGCAGTGAGAGAAAAATACTTAAAAAGTGGGACTCTTAGTGGTAATATTCAAAGGTGGATTGTAAGTGGCCAACCACCTACATGTGAGATTATTAAAATTCAAATTTTCTTTTTTAAAGGGAAATCACCAAAATGGACATTGACCGGTCAACTTTACCAAAATGAACATCAGTCCCGTGTAACACCATGTAAAATTGTGTCAATAATATAGCGACACATGTTATATTTTATTTTTAGTCTATTAAAGACTAACAAGGACTAAAAGCATCAACATGCTCAAACTAAGTCTCTGAGTGATCTTCAGATGTCAACATGCATAAACCGAGCCTCTGAATGACCATTAGTGTCAACATGCTAAAACTTGGCATCTGAGTGACTGTTGTGTCAACATGCCTAGCCTCTGAGTGACATCGGAGTCAACATGCTTATAACGAGCCTCTGAGTGATCTTTTATGAAGTCCTAACCCTCGTATGTTCCATTTGTTGGACGAGAGGGATTAAATCCCTAACTTTATGAAAGTTGGACAATGGAGGGATTAAAAGTGTTCAACATGTTAATTTATACATTTGAGTGACCTTTTAACGAACCGAGAGCTCGACAATATCCGAACATAATCCCGGGTATGCCAAGTATTGGTACGGAGGGCTAAAAGTGCTAAAAATGTGTTTTAGGAGGTTTTAATAAGTTGAGGGGCTAAAAGTGGCAAACTTCAAATCTTCCTAAGGGGCGCTAGGGGCGCGAGATGCAAGCCTTGTGCCTCTCGCGGGGCGCGAGAGGCCTGTGTCTTCAGAAAGTTTGCTTGGCCTCCACACATATTGCCAAAAACCAATTAACTCGAAACTATGGATTCCCAAACTGCTATGCCACGTTTTAGGACACTTGTAAGCTCCCTCTTACACCCCTAAACACCTGACATCACCTCCTTCAAGCTCTCAACTACAAATAGGTGCAAAGGTTCAACCTTTGAACTTGCACTTTCTCAATTTCAACTCTTCTCCCTCCTCTAGAAGTTCTTAAATGAAAGGAGCATCCAACTTAGTTCTATTGAATTCTAGGAATCTCTTGTAAGTGTTCCTTCCTTGTGCATTTTCGTTTATGGCTTTTATACCCAAAAGTCAAGCGTTTTACGGAAGACGCTTTGACTTTTGGTTAAGACCATTATGGTCCAGCCATTGTTTGTAACGAACATGGCTAAGTGATCGTAATAAGGTAGGTGTTAATCCCTATAAAGGGCACCTTCTGAAGATCACGTTTGCTAGACCAATTGACGGGTCAAAGTTATAATATTAAAAGGTCAAACAAGCCATTTTCGAAAAAAATCATAAATTGATTTTATATATGTTATGAAATCTATTTTGACACTTAAACAAGTTGGTAATAATTATTAAAACATGTGAGAACATGTTCTGCTCGTCAATTTCAGTTCTAGGGTCGGTTCGCAACCGAAAGTCATGAAGTTTGACTTCTGCTTTGACTTTCGATTCTGACCCGATTTAGATTAGTTACCCACTGATCTAAAGTTGCATTATGATCGTAATATAATGTAGTATAACTCTCGAGGTTATATTACATGATCATAATCAGATTCTGAGTTTATGCGCAAGTTCCGTAATTATGCCATTTTTTACTAAAATGCCATTTTTACCTAAAACAAGGTTTTAATGATAATGAACTTGAAAATAAGTTATCTACTGATGTAATATTATAAGTATGATTATTTGGGATGTTAAATCAGATTATAAACTGAGTTTACAATCAAGTCCTTGAATTATGTCAATAAATGACGATTTAGTCCTTATGGCTCATAAAAATGGTTTTAACAAAATATTTTCAAGGTAAATCATTTAGCTACTGATATGTTATATTAAATAACATATCTAAGACATTTTAATATGACCTTAACATCAGTTTTCATAAATGTCATCTTATGACATAAGCGCCGGTTCGGCGCATAGAATGGTTTTAAACCATATTATTTGACTAAGACTTGTTATCTACTGATTTTAAAACTTATTTTAAACATATTTACAGTAGGTACATATTATAAACTCAGAATCCCAAATAATTTATAAACTATGTGTAAAATGACCAAAATGCCCCTTCGTGCATAGTTTGGTCATAAAAGAAAAATTACATATATAATTAACATCCTACTGATATTATATCATAAATAAATTATTTTTCCAGAATACTTATGTTTGTAACACTTAAATTTATTCAAGTTCCTTTTATACGGTATGAAGTTACCGAAAGCCCTTATGAGGCATAGTTTCGTTTTAAAACCTTAACGGGTATATAAGTTGATATCCTACTGATATTACAACTTAATTAAAGTATAATGGCATATAGAACTAGTCCATGACTTATCTGGTTACCCGATATCGCTTAAATGCATACGGTTAAGTATATGTAACTAGTAAAATTTAACCGAAATGGGTTTAACCTTATCATTTTAATCTCAAAATCCAGAATGTTAATTGTTTACCCATATTTTGCAAGTTAAAGTACTTGTCGGGTTTAAACTACATTCTATCAAATCATCGTTTAATCAAGCGTTATACGTTTTGATCATATACACTACTCGGTCTAAGTCTATAACTTAAATAAAGACCGTTAGTATTTAATTGGTTAGCTTATGCCATAATCCAGACTAGAGCCTTGCCGGTAAATGCTATCTGCACTTAGTACTTTCGTATACGGTTGAGTTATTGAAATTAAAAGAAGACTAGCTCAGGTAAATACTCTTGACTTATTTTCCCTATACGGGCTTGGGATACGGTAAATTATTACCGCTTGGTCGGAAATGTGATCAATCAAATGCAGGATTGTGGCTAGTAAATCCGCATATTCCATTTTAATCAGTTTTGTTTGATAACTTAAATATCGGGGGTTAAATTACCGTATCCTGGATATCCTTGGCTCATTACATTAGATAATGGCCACGACCTTAGCGTGGGGTGTAGGCATACAACTGACAAACGCTCAAATGCAAATTACCCAAGACATTGGGGATAACACCTCTGTGAGTTCTAAGTGGTGTGTATTTAATCAAATCTCGGTCTCTGTACTAGGCCCTGTATGTATGGATTTGTGTTGAAAATCCGGGGTGTGACATCGCGTTTGTGGTCGACGTGATCCCTAACATCCATGCAAAGTTTGCGTCTGGAACTCAAAGTTTGTGTTTGGAATTGTGCCATGGGTTTCCACACCTTTTTTCTGTTTTCAATCACGATTTTTAAACGATCATAATTTTTCATACAATAATATTTTTTTATAAAACATACAACAAATTAAAGATAATAAAATTTTCTTTAATTTGGTGTACACTTTTTTTAAATATTAACATATGAAAAAGTTATGTTCATTTAAAAATCATGTTGGAAAAGTTAAAAAAAAAAACTAAGGATAAAAAAGTTATGCCCGTTTAAAAAGTCGAGTCTTTGCAAGATGCAAACTTTAAGTCCCCTGACACAATCAACGTTTATTTTGTTAAAGTGGGTAGATCAAATGTTAAATTTCATGATTTTTCGTTTTATAAAATTTAAAGATGATGAGGTGATGATGGATGAGATGTGGGTGCTCTTACGCAACATCGCAACTGACCAACTATGTCTAGAAATAAATAATTGCAAATAGTAATCTTGTTATTTATAATTGTTATCCATATTTCTATTTCTATTTAGTTCTGAAACAAATCCATGTTACAGATTGATAGATATGTTGTATTGTCTTTTTGCAAGAGTACATCAGCCACGTAACCAACTTGGGGCAATATTACTATTAATATACAGCCCACGGTTTCGGTTCTCAAACCTTTTGGAATCGAAGTTTAGCATGTATTACAAATGACAAATGTCTGCAGCTATATCTTTATTTTAGTTGCCAATTTATAAATAGACACAAAATTAGTACATATATACACTCCCACACAGTAGTTTGATACTTTGATTGTTCGATAATATCAGGACCTATACGGAAAAAAGCACTTAGGTGTAATGGAACGTGTTGCTGTCACATGACATGATCAAAAGTCACTTGCTTATTATTGAGACATGACACGATCAAAAGTCACTTGCTTTTTTTTAACAAAAAGAAAATCAATTTCAAATATGTTTGCAAACTTTTATTATATTTACATTTTGATAAATATGTTTACTTTTAGAAAGATTCACCTATTCCAAAGGCTTACTTATAGAAAAGTTGAACTTTTACTAGGAGGAAAAATAAAAACGAGTGAGGATGCGAGACAAGCTTTTGACCTTATCACTACAAGAAAACTGACGTCTTTCCATCAAAAAGTGGTCGGAAAATAAAATAAAAATAAAATAAGTGGTAGGAATATGGTTAATGAAAATACAAATAAACAATAAAATATAATAAATAAATATATATAGCTAGTAAGTAGTCTGAATTTTGTCGGATTTTTTTTTCAACATGTATTTTACCGTCAAGAACACCCTTTTCGAACGATTTTCCTACCAAAGCCTTGGTCGTAAAAAGTGCTATTTTCTACTAGTGTATCCAAAATTCAAAGACCATACTTCCATAAGTAATTAAGATCATGGGATTTAACTTAATATGAGAATCTGAAATTTATTTCTATCAAGTACCAACATCTATTCCATGGAAGATGATTTTCTTTAGCTTCTTGAATGGTCACATGTAGACCACTAGGATGACGAGGAAGCTGATAGGTGCTCTTCTTTTCTAAGGCCCATTTAACTTTAAACTTTGAGGTAGGTGATCCATCGACTACACATATTGCTTTTATCCACTTTCTCCATTTGACTCAAACCCTATTTGGGCCATGACAGAATCCAAGCTCAATTCAAAGAATCAAAAGTTCCTTTCAAAACTTCTTTTCTTTTACCTCTTGTTATGATTTCAATCACCATGAGTGACGGTCATACATGATTTGACTAACTTTTATGCAATACATTTTTAATTTCTCTAAAGAAATATGGCAATGATTTCATCCTATCTTCTTGTCAATCGTCAACCCGTCTGCATCTCAATCGACGAAAATGATTGGTGTATGTGTCAAATGGAAGTTCGTAGCTGCTTTCACTTTCGCTTTCTTTTCATTTGCTGAAGTTCAGATATGATAGTTGGCAAATGAGCTTGAGCTGAGCCGATCTCGATCTCTAAGTTTGTGCAAAGATTCGAGCTCGATTTTGAAATAATCATGCTCAGGGTAGGTTACACAACTACGCGTCAATGGTAGGCTGGTAGCTGCTCATAAGTGGTAACTATGATCAACAACTTGGTCCTTCAGTGGCAACTCAGAGCAGTAGTAGCAACTCCTATCAATAGTATGTATCAACAGTAACTTGGGCGATATAGTAACTCTATTACTGCTAAGGGGATTTATACTAATAGAGATATAACAAAATAACTGCTAAAGGTTTTAACCTCCAGCTAACATACTCTTTGATGAAAACTTGTGACGTTTCAACTTAAATGTTGTGATGGTCACCTGCCTATATAAAAAGGTCTTTGTATGTTTTACATACGAAGTGGGGTACACATTTTTACACAGAAGATCATAGTCGTTCTTGTTTTCTATTTGAATTATCCGATTCAAGATTTGAGAAGTACTGCCGAATAACTTTAATAAAAAAATTACTACAAATACGATTAATAGGATGTCCTCGACATATTTTCGAACTATAAATGGTTCTGGTGTGGGTTGAGTTCAGGCTTTGAATAGTAATCATTTTAAATTGGGCTGAATGAATCTATGACTTGTAATAGTGTGATGTGGGCTCTATTTTCTGATTCTGGCGCTCGCTACTCACTAGGCTTTTGTGTCTTCTACATATAAATATTTTTTTCTTCTTCGTTGCTCAAAAGAAAATCTTATGCATGTTTATACTCGATATAATCATATTCCAGTTTTGATCAAATCACTTAATGACTATGATGGTTAAGATGTTCAACCCTTTTCTTGCATATTTTTGACAGCAAAAAACTATGTTATATATGACTTAGCTAGCGAGAAGGGCTGGCCTAGAGGCGGGGCAGGGTGGGGAATAGTCCACGGCCCTCTTCTCCGGGGTCAAAATTTTAAAAAACTGTATATATTTAAAAATTACATATCTTTTAAGTTTTTATTAGGGGCCAAATTTTTCTACTCGTCCCGGGCCTTTGGATTTTCGGATATTCTTGGGGACGGCCCTGCCAGTGAGAAGTACAACCCCGGAGAGCAAAACAGACAGAGCCTAATAGCCATGCTTCTTGGATCGCTAATCAAGTTGTGTCCTTTTACATCAATTCTCAATCCACGAAAAGTCATTAACATATGAACTTTCTGAAGTATGCCATATATGTATAACATCTATATCAATTTGACTAACTTATATAGCAGCTTGTGGTAGAGGTATCATAAAAGTAACTTTAAAAATAACACTTGTGATCGAAACATTCTCGAGTACAACTGTCAAATGATTTGGAAATGCTCAAAGTAACTTAGAGATCATGAATTTGGTCTCATATTTGTGCAACCTAATGATTTATCACGGGTTTTCCAGTAGAGGGACGATAATATTTCATCTCTGCACTTGTGGTTCCCTTGATCTTCTAAAAGGGATGAGCTTTTCAACGGCATGATTTTCAACTCTCTTGACAAAACAAGAAGAATTCGAAATTGTTTAAAGACAACTCTAACTCTAAGTTACATACTCTAATTCAATTCAAGTAGAATTTATTAGGGAAATGAGACCTTCAAAATAATCTTCACTGCAAGGAATTCTAAGACCTCCTTCTGAGTTGTCAAAACCAAATTCTTCTTCTGCCCAATGTAAGAGCTCCCGAAACAAAGGGTGGTCCAAGGTAGATATCGGGATGACATATCTCCTGTTTGTCTCGCTAACATAAACAGCAAAATGGCCTTTCTTCGGCGAATCTATCGCACCCTGCAATCCTTCTTCTTCGGCGTAATGGATCTCTTGAGCTTTTGTTTAGCATTGGCTATTTTGATTATCCCCATACCCATATGTTGACACTTAATAATGAATCTTGGAATGAAATTCACAAGTCTTTGGTAAAAGTAAAAAAGATTGGTTTGAGGGTTTTTTCAAATGGAAGAAGACTAGGGGAGTTTCTATTGTGTTGTGTGTTAAAATGAAACTATATGACCTTAGTATATATACCCCTAGGGATACTTCAAATAGAAAGATGGAAATAAAATGTAGGACTTATCACATGATGGGCTTTCAATTATCATGAAACTAATGAAGGACTTGACAAAAAGAAGCACATGGGTATGACTAGCTTTATTAGAGGCATATAGTGCCCTACCATATTGAAGGTTTATCACCTAAAAGTTAAGGTATTATATTTGCGCACATAGTGTTTTGACCAAGGCTGTTTCTATTAGTGGAATGTTGAGTATTTAAAATTTGTTAAAAGGGAGGAATCTTGTTGCACTTGCATTTTCAGGATCAAATGAGATAATGAATGTAGATTTGTTGGATTAGAACCATTATCTTAGTGAACAACTACACTCTGGTGGGCCTGTGTGTTTGAGCAACTTCAAATTTGTTCAAAACTGGCAGCATAATTTCATCACCTTTGCTTGCTGTTACAAAAGTTTGCCAAGCTAGACAACAGTTTGCACACAAGTGGTGATCATTTTAATAAGAGGATTAAGTTGGATAACCTTGGTGCAACAGACACCGTATACTTTGGCAAAATAATTGAAGGCGTATTCTAGATGTTTTGGAAGTACATCCCAGGTGCATACGGACATGCCTTTAGACGACGAGGTGTGGAGGGGCTTGGGTTGGGGGTATTGCTCGACACGTGGCACTTGTGGGCTCCATCAGTCCACAACCAAAAAAGTGCGGTGTGGAAGGGGCGTGGCTAGGCGCGTTGGGGTGCCATGTGGAACCTAATTATGTTATATTAATTATAGAATTTTATAAATTAATTTTAAAAACACCTATTTAATTTATATTAAATGACTACAATAAAAAATATATTACATCACAAAAAAATTAATCATCTTCATCTTTAATGTAGTCGAATCTTGGAAGTGTCGAAACATGTTCTATCAAATCAGCTCGAAGATTTGAATTTATTTGTCTTGACTCGATTAGATGTTGGTTTTGCGTTCTCTGTTTGTCACTAATGTCTTCGTTATTTGATTCGTTCCCCTAGGGATAATATTCAACTATTGCACGACCTTTATCCTCTAAAATCATGTTGTGTAGAATGATGCACGCGTACATCACGTTTCTTATTTGATCTTTTTCATACAATCGACAAGGCATGCTCAAAATGCACCACCTTTTCTGCAAAACACCAGATGCTCGCTCGACGTCTTTGCGTGCCGCCATAAGAACTTTGTTAAACTTTACTCTTTTAGGATCTAGGGTTCCATCTCTTGAAATGATTTCACAAAAACAGCTTACTCAGTGTAAATTCCATCAACAAGATAGTACCCATACTGGTATTCAACACCATTTACAAAAAATGTTCCTTTAGGTCCAACACCATTTATTAGATCATTGAAAGGGGCGACTGATGAATAATGTTTATATCGTTATGTGAACAGGGCATACCAAAGAATGCATGCCATATCCAAAGATCTTGTGATGCAACAACTTCAACCATCATAGCCGGCATTCCATGATATCCACTTGTGTGAGAGTTTTCCATGCAAGTGTGATGTTCCATAATTTGTTGCATATCACTAAATGTTGGTTTTCTCAAGTATTTTTTCATATTTAGTTCAATGATATACGCACAAAAATTATGAAAACTTTACCTAGCCACCCGTGCCGACATTTTTAAATAGCCGTCCATTATGTTGGAACTATTCCCGTAAGCTAATTGTCGCCGTAACCTTTTGCCACATGATAAATCCTAATTACCACGTTAGGTCTTTGTCGAAAAAAACATAATTATCCTCTAGATCCTTTGATATTCTTAAAAATGAATGTTTACTCTTACAAAAACGACGCCTAAACATTCTTTCATCATGCGTTGGTTCGCGTGACAAATAATCGCTTACCAGCAAATCGTTTGCCGTTTCGCGCTCACGAACAATATACTTCCTCCGTTTTGGTTGGGGTTGGGAAGTCCCTTCATCTAAATCTTCAACGATAGCTTCAGGACCGTCGCCATTGTTGATAATAATATTTCCGCCCCGTCGTCCGATAAGGAAGCCAAATCATAACTATTAGACGATGTAACATCCGTCAAAAACGGATTTACCAAACCCGCTCCGTTTATCAACCGAACAGTCAGTCAAAATTTTCGTTGCGAATTAAATGCCCAAAATAATTTTAAACGATACGTAATCAATTATTATACAAGAATATATATTTAGTTTTTGAAAAACTGTTGAAAATCGCAAAATAAAAATAAAAGTACTCTGCCGGGTTTCGAACCCGGGTCTGTACCGAATCAGTTCAAGCCTTATCGCACATCACACAAACCACTGCGCCACTTGTTCTGTTTGATAAATAATAGAATCATTTAATTCATAAAGGGACGTTACGAATTCAAAACCGGCGCCCAAACAGTTCAGTCGTCGGAATCCCGGAAATCTCGCGAGTCTTAACTACAATTTACGTTATAACGTAAACCATTAACCAGACATCGGTTATAACCGATGTTTGAAGTCCGCGACCAAACCATAACCGCTGGAGTTTTTTGATTTATGATTACAGTCGGAAATCAGACCAGGTGCTTCAACGTTCTGCATTATAAATTCACCCACAACCGACTGCAAACCTTTTCGCTCAAAAACACACCTTTTCTCGGCGTAATTCCACTCGCCGGAATTTCCCTGCTCATCGCCGGAAAACCGATTTCCTTAATTCTGGACCTCACTGAACCCCTGAAGCTTATACCGGAGATACCCATACTCTTTCCAAGCTTTCCGGAGACTTGCTGCTGCAAGACACCTGACGCCGGAGTTGATTGCTGTCGCCGGAGTTCTGCCGGAAAACAGAGGGTCCAGTCGGTATACTTCTCCACCCAATTTCTTTTCCTTTTCACAATTATCTCACCGTAATGATCTGAAACACACTAATAAACCGATAAAAACTTGAACCAGTCAGTCGTCTTTCTCTGGTTAAACTTTGATGAAGAAGACGATGTATTCGTTATATTATAAGTATAATTAAAATCAACTTATTAATCGGGTTAGACACACAGTCCAGCGGTGGACTGTGTGCACATATAACGCAAAGGTCACGAATTCGAATCCGGTTTCACACACGCTGCCTAAATAAAAATCAAATTTTTGTTTAACTGAACCGGAGTCGATACTGGTATATGTTAAGTATATTAATAACCGGAATAATAACCAAGTTAGACACACAGTCCAGCGGTGGACTGTGTGTTTGTTTATATCGCAGGTCACGAGTTCGAGTCCGGTCCTCTGCACCGACTCGAACAATTATCTATTCTTTTTAATAAGGCAGAAAAGGAAATAACTAAATTGTATTTAAGTATAATAAAATCGAATTATATAACATGTTTAACACACAGTCCAGCGGTGGACTGTGTGTTAGATTAAACCACAGGTCCCGGGTTCGAGACCTGTGGAGTGCATGTCCGATTCGCTTAAAACTATTTTTAAAATAAAATGATTTTCGGTTTAAACTAATTAATACATATATATAATTAAAATCAGATATATAACGGGTTAGACACGTAGCTCAGTTGGTAGAGCTGCGTGCACGCGTACGGGAGGTCTCGGGTTCGAGCCTCACTCAGCGCACTTGTGTTCCGCATTCGAACCGGTCAACGGTCAACGGGCTGGTCAACGGTCAGAAAAAAATCAATTTTTTTATTATTTTTATTTAATTATTTTAATTAAAAATCAATTAAAAATACTTAAAAATAACATTTTTAAGGTTAGAAAATAGCCTTAAACTCACAAAAATACACCCAACAATCCTATAAAATAGATTAATAAAACCCGTTTACTTACAAAACCATAATGCGATTTATCTAGGTTAATCTCACTCGTGGTTAAAACCACTTCGCGTGCATTTCAACATCATCAACCGAACGCACCCACTGTGAGTGAATCTTACAACTTCCCCTTTTAAATTACACGTTTTGGGGTGTGTCATGTGTTATGAAAATAATCAATTTATTTATTTAAACTCGTGCCATACCACATCATGACTTAAACTTAGATTGTTTTTATTGTTGTGATTTACTTATTTCCTTTTGTCATATTATATGAAACTCATACATTAAGCCCATCAGTTCCTCGTGGAAGACGAGTTGAACAACGCGTGCTACAAATCAAATTCATTATTGTTTATGTGTATATCATTGAGTTTGTATTGTTTGTAGTTGTGTCATTCATATTATCATGGTTATGCAATTCATTCATCAGGCCCCTCAGTTCCTCGTGAGAGACGAGTTGAGCATCGCGTGCCTCTAATTGTTCCACTATTGTTCATGTGTGTTACATATAACATCTTATGATTGTTGATTAAGTTACATCTATTTTTACTCATGTTTGGTTGTGCACATATTTCATAATCAATTTAAATAAATTTGTTCAAATGTTTTTCATAGGATTCACTCGCCAACATTTTGTTGATCCAAAAACCTTTTTACACATGATACAGGTGAACAGGTTGAAGCAAGGAAAACATAGGATATGCCTTAGAAGAGAACAAAGAAGTTTAGATTGTTAGTTAGATCATGTTGTAACTATTATTGTAAAAATTCTATTTAATTTGTATTAATGAATATGAAACGCTTAATAAATGTCATGAGCTTTGATGGTAACCCAATCATGCCCCGATCACCTTATCCGCTGCGGGTCGGGGTGTGACAGACGAATCGCTTGAACTTGAAGAATTCATTGTATATATACTTTTTTGGTGATGGGAAGTGGTTTTTGAATATTTGGATAGTAAAAATGAGTAAGGATTGTTTGAATTATATAGAAAATAAGTAAAGGACTTTTTTCAAATAGTTGTTGGCCAACAGCTGTAACATTCGTTGTAAAACGGGTTCCAAAACCCGATTCGTTTAATAATTCAAGAATTTAATTCGAAGATTCGATACGCATTTATTTATCGTTTCAACTTGTATTATTTAATTTTTGTGACTAATAACTAAACTATATAATTAAAATATTAAATAAATTAAAAGTAAAAATAATACAAAGTGTAAAAAAAATAAATAAACAATAAAAAATAAAATAAATGAAAAGGGGCAGCCGGGTTTCGAACCCGGGTCCCCAACAAATACACACACATCCTACACCACCAGACCACATGCACACATTTGAATAAACTTGAAATTTGTTAAGTTTTATGCACAAACAATACACTAACCTGAATATTCAAAGCTTTCGGCCTGTAAGCGTCGACAAACATAAATCTCCCCAATCAAATCAATTAACGCTCCTTATGATTAAACGTGGGTTATAACCGATTTTGAATAATCGGTTATAACCGAGAATCTTAATCAATTTGTTTGAAACCGCAAAGTAATCATGGACTTTTAAAAAAATTGAAGATTCGAAACTGTTATTGAACACTATAAATATCAACCATCATTTTGTTTAAACTCGCCAAAATTACAAAACTAAATCCTCTGCTCAACTCTCGGTTCGAGTTTTACGTCGCCGGAATAAACAGTTACTCGCCGGAATTATCAGATACTTTCCGGAATTCACAACTGGAAAATCGAAACAATTCTCCAAAGTTGGGGTATAACCTTCTTAATCTCTTCGATATTATATGTTTAGTGTGTTTTGATCATAAAACAGTTAATTAAAACTAGTTAGCAGTCGGGATCGGGTTCTGGGTTTTGTTTAGGAAGAAGATGAAGTGTATATAGAGTATAAGTATAATTAATCCTGGAGTTTTAATCAGGTTAGACACACAGTCCAGTGGTGGACTATGTGCAATCACAACGCATATGTCTCGGGTTCAAATCGTGTATGTCTCCGACTTTCAGAAATAAAATCCAAATTTTTTAAATCTATTCAGAACACCCCTCAATTAGTATATATAACTAATAAAATTCAGTGTTTAAATGGGTTAGAAACACAGGCCAACTGGTTGGGCTGTGTGCACACGAAATGAAGGTCTCGAGTTCGATTCTGGATACTGAAACCGGTTTTGGCAAATTATGAAACCCTTTTTAATAAAAACAAAATATGATTAATCTAACTAGTATATATATAAGTAATTAAAATTAGAGTTATTTCTGGTTAGACACGTAGCTCAGTTGGTAGAGCTGCGTGCACGTATACAGGAGATCACGAGTTCGAACCTCACACGATGCCAAAACTCATGCGATCCAACTGGTCAGACCTGACAAGGTCCATAATTTTTTTTGTTACTATTTTTCTTTATTATTATTATTTAAAAATCATTTAAAAATACTTAAAAGTAAGCTTTTTAAGTCTAAAAATTGTAATAAATACCACAAAAAATAAATCTAAAAACCTAATAAAAAGCATTAATTAGAAATATTAATTTCAAATAAAAATTTATACATTTATTAAATTATTACATGATTATTTAGGTTAGTTTCTCTCGTCGGTTGAATCCTAAATCGTGCGCAATCGTCATCAATCCCAAGAAACGCACCCACTGTGAGTGAATCCTTTCAAATCCCCCTTTTTAATTCATATTTTGGGTTGTATCATGTGTCGTTTACATCTTTCGTTTATTCAAACACTTGTGCTATTACCATAATATGATCGAACGTGTTATGTATATGTTTGTTTGTTGTTATATGTGGTTATATTTTATCATTTCAGTGCAATCATTCACATTAGGCCCATCAGTTCCTTGTTGGATACGAGTGAGCATCGCATGCTCATTAGACCGGCTCCGTTTAATTGAGTCTTGATCTCACAGTTCATCATTTGTCAGGTTCATATGTCATTATGTGGTTTGTGGATAAATTTACATATACGCTTGTTCATATTCGGTTTATGCACATTTTTATTTAATTAATTAATATAACTAATTCTATCAACTGTTTAAATGAGATTCACTTGCCAACTTTTGTTGACCCAAATCTTTATTTACACATGATATAGGTGGACAGGCTGAGGAGAGGAACACTAAGGATTTGGCTTTAGAAGAAGAATAAAAATTTCTTATCTAGAACAATTTTCTTGTGTTTGTTTGTTTTTATGTGTTTGTTGGGATATTCTCTTTTAAATTTGAATTAATAAATATGAAACTTAATTATAGTAAATGTCATGAGCTTTGATGAAAACCCAATCATGCCCCGACTTCTATTTCCGCTGCGGGTCAGGTGCGACAACAGTTAGCCCGACGGTCCTATGTCACCAGCCAATCCCAGCCATCCACATCATCTCTCCCCGCCCCAGGCCCGGCTTCAAAGTCACGCAAGCGGGGAAACTCCGTGGCCAATGCTGGACCTATTGTTTAGCCGCATTTCTTGCTTCTTCACCCCAATTGATGACGGAATCATCGGGGCAGACGTATTTAGATTGCTCGAGACATCATAATGCTAATGACGTAGCATAAAGCATTCAAATTTTAGCATGAATAAGTTATAAGTATTCGTATTAGCATGTATGTTTGAATGTTTGTATAGTGATTTACTATAAAGCATAGTGAATTTCGTGGTTTAATAGACATATATGTTGCACCCAAAAGTGTAAAGATAAAAAGGGGAATCGAGTATGTTCACAATTTTGCAAGCTTCCTAGCAATTTAGGATCTTCTAAGTGGGTGTTGAGTAATGAACACCGAAGTTACCCTACAATGGGTAACAGAGTGTGTGATAGACTGTGTTTGACGAAATATGCGGATTCGGAGTCAGAAAAAACGGTAAGAAAACGTGGAAAGCTTCACTTCATGCGAAGTGAGTGACCACTTCGTGCGAAGTGGTTTGCACTTCATACGAAGTGATTGTCCACTTGTGCAAAGTGACAATTCTGTAATGCTTTAGCTCATTTAACGCCCATTTCAACACTGTTTTCTATGAATGAGGAGTTTAAGGAACGAGGCAGAACAGTCTGAGATCACAACACTAAAACATTATTTGATAGTGTCATGTGCTGACAGTTTACAAGGAACATACGTCTTTCATATCATTTATATACTTAGCCCGTCAGATACGTCATAGATGTCAAGCAAGGAGTATGAATACCTCGTTATATGATTCACAAAAGCTCAAAGTTCATCAACATAGTTGATAAACCCGGTTGGTCATGAATGTACAAAAGTAAATTATAAAATGTTCAAGCGAGGTGTGGAACTTAATTCGGTAGACAAGGCTCCCAACGTTCTCACACTTGATGAAACGTAAATCCAATACTAGTGAGGATGATGGACTTAGTCAGCCTCTACACTTGGTTCAAAGAAAAGAGATGAAAGAATCATAAGACTTTGCAAGTAAAAGTGAGTTGAACTCACGTAGAAGGGTCTCAGAACAATCAGCTATGAATCCAAGATTATGAGAGTATGAGTGCAAGTGTACGGTAAGTGTGAAAGTGTGATAGTGGTCTTATTATAGAGTTCAGGTTCAGTTCATGCGAGTTGAGGGTCACTTCATCTGAAGTGACTTCACTTCGTGCGAAGTGACTCAATTCGTGCGAAGTTAGGTTTGCTTCGTGCGAAGTTAGGTTGGTTTGGGCCGTTTTTGCGTATTTCAGACGGTTTTAAGTATTTTAAGTATAAGGTGGTATCGTATAACTATTGCACGTATGATAAGTATGATTTGCATGTAAGTATGTGCTCGAATGATTGATTGCAAGTATAACAAGTATAGTTAAAATAAATATTTCATTATGATCAACGTCTCAGAGTACAAGGTTGGAAGGGAAATACGAATCCGACATGAATGCAATTTTCCATAAATAGGAATACGATCACACTTTCTAAATAAGGAAATTATAAGAATGTGAAGCGTTACAGCTTCCCCCACCCCACACCCCGCGGTCTTACTATTAGTCCACATCCCAATCTCCATATGCATCCCAATAATATACCGTTTTATAAATTTTATTTAACCTTCCTTTCTAGGGTCGGCCGGCCTTGGGCATGTGCAGAGGTTCGCCGCACATGACCCAATATTTTAAAGGGTCCAAAATTTTGTTTAATAATTTTACAATAAAAAACATATATTATTTAAGGGCTCATTTTTAATGGTACATTGACTACCTTCTATATCTCATTCTTCATTTTATCTTTATATTCTTTTTTTATTATTTCTTTCTTTTGTCATGCATGACGTATAAACAAATATGCTTGAGATACAATCTTTAAATTTTGGAGATGTGGATAGTAAATCTCTCTATATATAGATTCACTATAGCCAAAACTTTTTGTAATTTGGAGATAAAGATGAAGATTCAGATGAAAAAGTAAATCTCTACAATATGGAGATGACTTGAGTTCTCTATATTCAAAAATGACAACCTTCAATGTGGTTAGTGAACTTGTAAGTGCAGTTGGGTCCTGCAACATTGGATTTTTCCAAGTTTCTTTATAATGGCTTCTCACATGCACTTACCAAGAAAAAAAAACGTTAACATATGCCTTTTTTCAATATTTGTGTCAACAAAATTAATTATAAACTCATAGATTTAAAACAAAAATAAGAGTGTTGGGTGTCGTCCTTAAACACCCTAATTACTCTCTGTTCCACATCAGCGTCACATCATTTTTTTCATTTCCGATCTTAAACCATGGAAATGATCATCTTTTGCATCACCAGATAAATGGTTTGTACAATATAAATTAAAGATAGTATGTTTGAATAATATTGTCTAATAGTCTTTAAAAAATTACGAAAAAGTATTGATTTATATAGCTATACCTGTCCATCACCATTCCGCGTGGGATGGGGCGTCGTTCCCTAGCGATACCTCCTCCCACATATGCATACCTATACCACCCTGCAACAACACCCACTCTAACTTGAAATTTACAGGCACGGATTGTAAATTATCTTCCAAACTGAACAAGACGACATCGTTCATTAGTTGTTCATCAGTTGAGGTAAAGTGATCCCAGTGTCCAACTAGCTATCACTATCTAGTTGTACGCCTAGCAGTGCCACAATCACTAAAGTAACTTTATATATTGATAGGAATCAAGAAACCATAAAGACAATAACGTGAAACCCTGCCAATTTTGAAAAATTGACCACCAAAGTGTACGTTGGTGTAACAACCCCAAAATTAACCAAAATTTTAGTAATGCTACAATTGTTAGATATACACCCAATTGTAGTTAAATATACAATGTCTTTACTTATCCAGCACACGCTAAAAACTTAAAACAACTTAAAATTCCTCTCAAATCCGCATAAGATTGCAAGCTAGTCAGCTAGAGTTTAAAACATTATTCGAGAAATTAGCATTTCATGTTCAATCTAGAAATACATACAAACTCAGTGTAAACCACTATCAAACTTACACTTGTGATTGATACATGACAACAAACACACACGGTTAAGTGTAAACATATTTAATTTAACATTCTTTGAATTTCAATATTCTTACCAGAGGTGAATAGATCCCCCATTTCTCTTTCTTTTGGGCTTACAGTGTCATCTTCTAAAAATATCTACGGTTAACAAATATAGCGCATAATCTTTTTTACAGGTATGACATAGATACCGACATAATCTTCTGATTGTACGATTGGCCTACAACCGATCCAATAGAATATTATAATCGTGCAAGTGCAAGACTGATACATTACTTACTTAATCCGTTGAAACGTCTTGCAAAGATGTCAATCGGGGGTTAAATATTTATAATATAAAATCGATTAGATGCATGTACATATATCATTACCATCTAATTATTCTAGTTTGATTTGTTTTCTTACTTTGAATTATTAGGCTGTCAAAAGACAAGGTCACGTGAAATAAACTTTCCAGCTCCTTCATGCCCAAATGAAATATGTGGTGTTTATTTCGCAAATAACTGTAGCAAGGTGTTAAAAGCAAAAGAAAGAGAGAAGGAGATGCAAGGCTTGGATCAACAAAATCAATAAAAGATATATATTGTTAAAAATAACCTTCTAAAAAATATATTTATATTAATACTGTAACTCTAAAGGTTGTTGTTAGCAAGACCTAAAATAAATTACGTTTAATATTATCATTTCTGGTTAATTTCTTCTTGGTTTTTTTCCTATTGGTAATTTAGACGTTAGAGAATAATAAACTTCAGCCTGGGAGATCTCTTAATAGTTTTCCAATAAATGATAATAGTTATTAGTTACATTTCATGGTATGTTGAAATTTGAAAACATAAAGACTATCACAAGGAAAAACTTGATAAAAAAATATTGGGTAAAAGGAAGGGAACAGTCAGTTTAAAATTCATGAACCGGTATACAAAATCTATAAGAAAGAGTCTTTACAGCAATTTTCTTTAAAGTAATGCGTGTAGTTGATCATATGATATATATGGGACCAGATGGTATCTCTATCAATTATATTATTAGCAGCTTTTTTATTTCTATTTTAAACAACATTTTTGAACATCTAAATATAACTTAATCTTGCACTTTTAAGAATTTAAACTCACATCACTTTTTTTGTTGTATGCACGAGGATATCGAGTTTAAAATTAAACAAGAATGAAAGAACAAAGTGTTCGAATGATTGTGTAATGGGTCTGTACGTAAATTATAAACTCACGTTGCATATGTAAATTTGAAATCTTTATGGATTTCCAATGCACTGCAAATCCATTTAGAACATCAATACTAGTTAATGCCCCATAAGGGGCATTTTCCACTACATAGTCTTATAACGGCACTTAAAAACATGTGTAATGGGTGACGCCCTTTCAATCCTTACTTTCCAATTTTGTTTCTCCTCATTTGAAGTTATACTAGAAACACCCCTCCTTTTTCATACCCTCTAACACCCACGGGGGCGTTATCAGTCCCCTTCACACCCCTATAATGCCCATTACGCATGGTCTTATAGATAATCCTAAATAACTGATTAACCGTAGTTAACGTTAACTACCAACCTTTACCGCCAAACTAACTTACGGTGTTAAGGTGTGACCGGACATTGCATGATACTAATAATAATGTTATAGATTTTAGTTTACTAATCAACATTCCTCCTCAAACTAAATAGTCTGTATGAAGGTTCTATGCTTCAAATCTTCGCTCCTTGCTTCCCAGCTTATTCAATCTCCACTCCAATCTCCTTAGAAGTTCATGACTTCATCATGATTCATTAAACTTTATTCTCCTGTAACTTGATCACTTCTTGTCTCTCCTACCTATGCATCTTATTTATTAACCAAAATTTATGCCATTTGTTGCATTTGCTTTCACTACATTGTCATCATCTCCATTGTTATCAGTATCTTCAAACAATATTCTTCTTGTCTTGGTATCTTTATAGAACCATCCTAATACTTCTAGGTGTTTAACTACACCATTTTCATCAACAGACCCTTGTCCTAGTCGAGTCCCATGTCATGTGCAACAAGTGACTATATATTTAGGTTTCATAATAAGTTAATAACCACAAAGTAAAGTTCAAATAATTCTATTACCTTACCATCTTCTGTTAAGCGAGGAATCGGTTTATCATTTGATCAGGTTTTAATGAAATTTCTTAATAAACAGTTAACTAAACAATCAAATTCCAAAATTAAAAGTTTCCCTGTACTATAGGATTGTCTCATAAACTTGTAAAAGATCAAACAAGGCTAGGCAATCATCATTTGATGGTATTTTGGATGGAATTTTAACTTACCCAACACTCTTTGATGATGGGTGTCTCTTGGTTAGACGAGATATCTAACTTTTTGAAATATCTGCAAATATTATGTTTAATTCACTTGGTGTAACATCCGTCAACGGGTTTCCAAACCAGCTTCGTTTATTAACCGAATAGTCAGTCATAATTTTCGTCGCGTATATATTGGTTATTTTAATTTTAAACGATACATAATTAATAAACATTGTTAGAATTTTAAAACATAATTAATAAATCATAAAAAATAAGAGAATAAAAAATATTTGAGGCTGCCGGGTTTCTCACCAGGGTCAGCCGGTTCAACAAGCAACCAACACACCACTCCGCCACAAATTCCATTTGTAACAAATACAGAAACAAATAACATTTAAGTAAACCCGAAACTCAAAATCAGTAATCAGCGCGCCCAAATCCGCAGTCGCGGAAAAACCGAAGATTTCGCGAGTCACGACCGTTTCTTTTGACTAAAACGCGTGAGCTAAATTCGACATCGGTTATAACCGATGTCTAACCCCCAATTTCAGTCGTAACCGCCGGAGAAACCTTGACCGCGAATCAAGACAAAATTCCGACCCAATACATCCTGTTCTACCCTATAAATACCCCCTCAACCTTCCGGGAATCCTTTCGTTCAAGACCGCACACTTTTTCGTAGTTGAAGTGCTCAGAAACTCGTCGCCGGAGATTTCCAATTTCGCCGGAATTGGTCACCGGAAAACCGAACCCATTTGATTCCTTTGCCTTACTCTAAAATAAGACTTCTAGAGCTCAGACAGAAAGCACCACACTCACCTCAAACTTCTGATAGAGCCTCTGTCGCAAGATAAACTTCGCCGGAGTTAACCTCAGCCGCCGGAACTTCATCGGAGATCACAACTGTTCGGTACAACACCTTTAATCCTTTCTGTTTAAATTATTTCGTTAACAGTATTGATCAATCAACTAATTTAATAAAAAATTTCGATTAAACAGTCGGGTGGATTCTCTGGTTTTATAAATCGAAGAAGATGAAGTTTTGAAATGGGTATAAATATAATAAAAACCGAATATATAACCGGGTAGACACACAGTCATGTGGTGGACTGTGTGCAAACATAACGTACACGTCCCGGGTTCGAGTCTATTGTGTTTCGATCCACTGAAATATCATACCGTTTTTATAAAAACCAAATCTTGAAGCACGTGTTAAGTGTATAAATATAATATAAATTCTGTCTATAACAGGTTAGACACCCAGCCCAGTTGGTTGGGCTGGGTGCAAGTTAAGTCGGTGGTCACAGGTTCGATCCCCGCTAAGACAGCCGGTCAGATGATATTCAAAAACCTTTTTAATTAAATAAAATTCTGAATAATCCAAATAGTATTAAAATATAATTAAAATCAGAAATATTTCGGGTTAGACACGTAGCTCAGTTGGTAGAGCTGCGTGCACGCGTACAGGAGGTCACGAGTTCGAACCTCACTCAGCGCACATAATAAACACAACCAGACCGGTCAATAGTCAAAGTCAACGGTCAAAGTCAACGGTCAACATTTTATTTATATATTTATTTATTTAATCAGAAAATTATTTAAAAATACTTAAAATTAATATTTTTAAAGTTAGAAAATGTCCTTAAACTCACAAAAATAAATCTAGAAATCCTATTAAGGTTATGAATTAAAATTATTAATCTCAAATAAAATCCATTTATTTACCGAACCATTATGTTATTATTTAGGTTAGTTTCTCTCGTGGTTAAATCCAAATTCGTGCGCATTCATCATCAATCCAAGAAACGCAACCACGGTGAGTGAATTCTTACAAATTCCCTTTTTTTCATGTTTTGGGGTGTATCATGTGTCGCTTAAATTAATTCGCTTATTCAAACTCGTGCTATACCATTATATGACTAAACTTAGAATGTAAATATTGTTTGTTGTGATGTGTTACATATTGTCAAGTTGTGTGCAAATTATTCATTAGGCCCATCAGTTCCTGTGGGAGACGAGTTGAACAACGGTGCCTCAAAAACATTCATTAGGCCCATCAGTTCGTTAAACAACGCGTGCCTCAAAATCATTCATTAGGCCCATCAGTTCCTCGTGGGAGACGAGTTGAACAACGCGTGCCTCAAAAACAAACATTTGGTGTGTGCGTGTGTATTAATTAATATTATGTGACTTGTGATTCAATTTACATTTACGTTTACTCATATGTGGTATATGCACTTTATTTTATAATCGATACAATAAACACGTTTAAATGTTTTCATAGGATTCACTCGCCAACTTTTTGTTGACCCAAAAACCATTTTTACACATGATACAGGTGGACAGGTTGAAGCAAGGAACACATAGGAAATTGCCTTAGAAGAAAATAATGAAGTCTTGAAAAATGTATAGAACATGTTGTACTAGTATGATTGATTGTAATGATTCTCCTTTAAAAAGAAATAATAAATATGAAACATTATAATAAATGTCATGAGCTTTGATGAAAACCCAATCATGCCCCGATCACCTTTTTCCGCTGCGGGTCGGGGTGTGACAGATTGGTATCAGAGCTTTTGATATTGGGATATAGTGATAGGTTATTAGACCCTTAGAGCCTATACTATAGTTGATTAGATTTTAATTGTTTATGTGGTTACATGCAAACTCATGATGTTTATTTGTTTCATATTTATTACACACACAAATGCATGCAAACACTTCCACTATCATATTTTGGGATACTTAATGAATTATACTTATAGTCAAACATAACATGTTTACATATACATTCATCACGCATATTTCAATGTTCACATATTCAAATCATCTTCATACTTCCGTTATTCAAGATTTTGTCGCATTATTCATTTTTCAATCTCATCAAAGTGAGTTCTACGACAGGCATGTAGTAACTGTAAGGGTACAAGTACCGGTAGTCGGAACGTCCTGTCTAGGTTGGCATTCGTATAAATTCAATATAACGGACCAGTTTGCCTACCTGGGGACTAACGATGAGAGTACGAAGGACCTATTAGGCCAAAGCATGCCACACCAAACGTCGTTCGAACTAACCCCACTTTGAGGTGTCACCGTGTCCACACCTGGATGCACTCCGAATTTCATACGTTACATACATATTTCTCGATTTTCTCCGGGTTTTAGTGTACGTTACCAGGCTAACACATGCGAACCATATGAAATACCGGGTAATCATGGGGGCCCACATGATTACGAGGTGAAGTATGGCAGCATGCAAGGCCCGATTACGAGCAAAGCCCAAGACATCCTATGGATGTAGAATTTATTATTCATCATTTATTTTATGAATGTTCATTCCTAAATGCGACACATGACCCCTAAAAACTCATACTCTTGATAGTATTCCTTGTAGATGTCTTCTAGTCTCGCTCGTAGAAAAATGAGATCAGGAAAATCCTGCGAGTGCATGGCTGCCCAAATCGCTCAACAAATGGCTGCCGTAATACCCAACATCGTAGTTCAAGTTCAACAAGCCCTTACCGCTAATCCCGTCAACCCAATCCACCAAGAAGATCAAAACACTGTCAATCCTCCCCCAAAAGCCACTAATGCACCTTCAAGCATTTCAAATCTTGCGATCCTCCAAAATACGAAGGGACTGAAGGTGTCACCGCTCTCCTCCATTGGTTTGAGGAGATGGAAAACACTTTCCTCAATTGCGACTGTCCCGATGATTGCAAGGTGCGATATGCTACCGGTCGTTTGTTCGGAGTAGCACTTACATGGTGGAATACAGAGAAGGCCAAGCGAGGTACTGAGAATGTTATGACTTTGACTTGGAAGAGCTGAAAGAGATCATGACAAGACGTTTCTGTCCAAGAAGCGAAATCAAAAATCAGAGGATGAGTTCTATTCATTGAAACAAAAGGAAGGCGACCACACCACGTACAACAAGAGATTCCTTGAGTTAAATCAGATGGTCCCCAACTTGTTCACTCCCCTCTACCGTTTGATCGAGCACTACATTCGAGGTCTTCCTTCAAAAATTCAAGACTCTGTAATAAGTACACACCTGCAACTTTGGAAGCAGCAATGGAGTTAGCTACAGAGCTCACCGAAAACCGCATACGTAATAAAGACTTCACGGAGGAGAAGAAGAAGGATAAAACATCAACCGAAACCTCAAACTCTACCCGAACCGAATCCTCTTCACAACCCATTTCTAAGAGAAAACGAGATGGGCAAATTTTCGCTGTCACCCAACACAATCAACCAACTTCACTAGCCATACCCCTCCAAGCTATCCCAATCACTCAAGTAGCACCCAACTCAACTTACCCAAATAAGAAACCTTACTTTGGACCTCACCCTCAATGCAACACATGTTTTTATCACCATCCATCTACCTTACCTTGTCGACTATGTGCGAATTGTGGACGCTATGGTCATTTGAGCAAGGTTTACCGCACCTCTCAAAACCAAACCTCACCCCTTACTCAAAACATGATCCAAACATATCAACAACCCCAATACCCCATGTTTCCATATGTTCGAGCTTGTTTTAATTGTGGCGGCCCTACCCACTTTAGAAACACGTGCCCTCGATTGGTTAACATCATAAACTCCCAAGCTCAAGCAAACCCAGTTAACCAAGCAAATCAAGAAAACCTAACCACTAGGCCACCAGCAAGAGGAAGAGCTTACAACATCAACGCCAATCCTGTCGAAGATAATAACGGCCCAAACGAACCACCCAACTAGTTTTCTTCTCCAAAAATCAAGATTCAACTCCAACCGCTTAGTTTTATGTTTTTCTTTATGTTATCTCAATCTTCACGTATCTCAATTATAAATTGGAAATTTATCGAAGAATCTTAATGCGAATTACTATTTCAGTTTTGTTTTATACTCATTGATTTAACATTCATATCATCATACATCTCGACGTATCTCAATCTCATCATTCAAAGAAGTTGGGTTGTGTCTCACTTTTACCTAGACTAACCCCTTCATCATAACAAACGAGGGAGGTACTGTCATCATTCAATCATGTATACCTTCAGATTTGAGACTCAAGTTTTGGTTGTTGTGCTTGTTTATGTTTTAGAGTCACATAGAATAATCATAATTTACTGATAAAGCCAATGAAAATTTGACAAGAATATGGTGGATACGCCGCTGGTACTTCCTATATATAAGTATTCTTGCCAAAGGATCAGAGGCATTGTCAGGCGGTTATGAGAAGTTCCATGTAGGATTTAGTAATGTCATGGTTGAAATTTGTTTTATACTCACTGATTTAGTATTCATATCATCATACATCTCAACGTATCTCAATCTCATCATTCAAAGAAGTTGGGTTGTGTCTCACTTCTACATAGACTAACCTCTTCATAATAACAAACGAGAGAGGTACTGTCATCATTCAAACATGTATACTTTCAGAATTAAGACTCAAGCTTTGGTTGTTGTGTTTGTTTATGTTTTAGAGTCACATAGAACTAATCATAACTTACTGATAAAGCCAATGAAAATTTGACAAGAATATGGTGGATACGCCGCTGGTACTTCCTATATATAAGTATTCTTGTCAAAGGATCAGAGGCATTGTCAGGCGGTTATGAGAGGTTCCATGTAGGTTTTAGTGGTAGAAGTTTTGTTTTAGGATATAACCTCATCTTTCCAAACGTATCGATTCTCTCAAAACTCTTGTGCATGAGATCATACCTAGTCAATCAACTCTGTTTATCAATATTCCTTATCTTAGGCATCAAAAAGCGATTCCTGTAGCAGGGTATTCAACCTTTACTAGGAACGTTACCGCCTCAAATAAAATTTAAACTCTCACCCCCTTCTAATTATGAAATTGTCAAAACCACCCTCCCTACAAGTCAAATATACCACTACTACTTAAATTTCGGGACGAAATTTCTAAAAGTAGGGGATACTGTAACATCCGTAAAAAAAACGGGTTTCCAAAACCCGCTTCGTTTATTAACCGAATAGTCAGTCATAATTTTCGTCGCGTATATATTTGTTATTTTAATTTTAAACGATACATAATTAATAAACATTGTTAGAATTTTAAAACATAATTAATAAATCATAAAAAATAAGAGAATAAAAAATATTTGAGGCTGCCGGGTTTCGAACCCGGGTCAGCCGGTTCAACAAGCAACCAACACACCACTCCGCCACACATTCCATTTATAACAAATACAGAAACAAATAACATTTAAGTAAACCCGAAACTCAAAATCAGTAATCAGCGCGCCCAAATCCGCAGTCGCCGGAAAAACCAAAGATTTCGCGAATCACGACCGTTTCTTTTGACTAAAACGCGTGAGCTAAATTCGACATCGGTTATAACCGATGTCTAACCCCCAATTTTAGTCGTAACCGCCAGAGAAACCTTGACCGCGAATCAAGACAAAATTCCGACCCAATACATCCTGTTCTACCCTATAAATACCCCCCTCAACCTTCCGGGAATCCTTTCGTTCAAGACCGCACACTTTTTCGTAGTTGAAGTGCTCAGAAACTCGTCGCCGGAGATTTCCAATTTCACCGGAATTGGTCACCGGAAAACCGAACCCATTTCATTCCTTTGCCTTACTCTAAAATAAGACTTCTAGAGCTCAGACAGAAAGCACCACACTCACCTCAAACTTCTGATAGAGCCTCTGTCGCTAGATAAACTTCGCCGGAGTTAACCTCAGCCGCCGAAACTTCATCGGAGATCACAACTGTTCGGTACAACACCTTTAATCCTTTCTGTTTAAATTATTTCGTTAATAGTATTGATCAATAAACTAATTTAATAAAAATTTTCGATTAAACAGTCGGGTGGATTCTCTGGTTTTATAAATCGAAAAAGATGAAGTTTTGAAATGGGTATAAATATAATAAAAACCGAAATAATAACCGGGTTAGACACACAATCCAGTGGTGGACTGTGTGCAAACATAACGTACACGTCCCGGGTTCGAGTCTATTGTGTTCCGATCCACTGAAATATCATACCCTTTTTATAAAAACCAAATCTTGAAGCACGTGTTAAGTGTATAAATATAATATAAATTCTGTCTATAACAGGTTAGACACCCAGCCCAGTTGGTTGGGCTGGGTGCAAGTTAAGTCGATGGTCACAGGTTCGATCCCCGCTAAGCAGCCGGTCAGATGATATTCAAAAACCTTTTTAATTAAATAAAATTATGAATAATCCAAATAGTATAAAAATATAATTAAAATCAGAAATATTTCGGGTTAGACATGTAGCTCAGTTGGTAGAGCTGCGTGCACGCGTACGGGAGGTCACGAGTTCGAACCTCACTCAGCGCACATAATAAACACAACCAGACCGGTCAATAGTCAAAGTCAACGATCAAAGTCGACGGTCAACATTTTATTTATTTATTTATTTAATCAGAAAATTATTTAAAAATACTTAAAAATAATATTTTTAAAGTTAGAAAATGTCCTTAAACTCACAAAAATAAATCTAGAAATCCTATTAAGGTTATGAATTAAAATTATTAATCTCAAATAAAATCCATTTATTTACCGAACCATTATGTTATTATTTAGGTTAGTTTCTCTCGTGGTTAAATCCAAATTCGTGCGCATTCATCATCAATCCAAGAAACGCAACCACGGTGAGTGAATTCTTACAAATTCCCCTTTTTTTTCATGTTTTGGGGTGTATCATGTGTCGCTTAAATTAATTCGCTTATTCAAACTCGTGCTATACCATTATGTGATCTAAACTTAGAATGTAAATATTGTTTGTTGTCATGTGTTACATATTGTCAAGTTGTGTGCAAATTATTCATTAGGCCATCAGTTCCTCGTGGGAGACGAGTTGAACAACGCGTGCCTCAAAAACATTCATTGGGCCCATCAGTTCGTTGAACAACGCGTGCCTCAAAATCATTCATTAGGCCTATCAGTTCCTCGTGGGAGACGAGTTGAACAACGCGTGCCTCAAAAACACACATTTGGTGTGTGCGTGTGTATTAATTAATATTATGTGACTTGTGATTCAATTTACATTTACGTTTACTCATATGTGGTTATGCACTTTATTTTATAATCGATACAATAAACACGTTTAAATGTTTTCATAGGATTCACTCGCCAACATTTTGTTGACCCAAAAACCATTTTACACATGATACAGGTGGACAGGTTGAAGCAAGGAACACATAGGAAATTGCCTTAGAAGAAAATAATGAAGTCTTGAAAAATGTATAGAACATGTTGTACTAGTATGATTGATTGTAATGATTCTCCTTTAAAAAGAAATAATAACTATGAAACATTATAATAAATGTAATGAGCTTTAATGAAAACCCAATCATGCCCCGATCACCTTTTTCCGCTGCGGGTTGGGGTGTGACACTTGGTCACTTTCTTACATGTCTTCTTCTACTGCCTTCAAATCTTGTGTTCTCTGTCTTTGATTCTACATTTAGTACCTTACATGGCCACTTTAATCTTTGCTTTAACTAGTGGTTGAAACTAAGTATCTTTCTTTTAAGAGATCGCACATACTTAACACTCACTATTTCTTTCATTGAACCTTCAACTTCAAGATCAATTTTACCAAAGCTCTTTACAAACTATATATCATTCTCATCTCTTTTGATTTTGATCCCTTGAATTTTCTTGGATATGATAAATAGGTTGTGATTAAATCATGTGATTTTTACCGGTTGGGTTCACATACCATATTTCGTTCCACGATTAATTGTTTGTCTCTATCACCATAGACTGTCTTTTGTAGGGCCTCATCCCTTTATTTTGCCTCCAATACTCGATGTAATTCATGAAATGCCCTGGATTATTACAATAGAAACGACGACTCTCATGCTTCCTTCTTTTGCCGAGAGTTTTCACCCTTCCACATTTGTTCATCACGTTACTTAAAGAACTTTGATGGATAACATCATCCGGTTTCAATTTCTTGGATTTGACAAGCTAATTCCTTCTTCCACTATTTGAGACTGTTCTTCGCCCGACATACTTTTCCTGATCGTAAACTTGCTTTCCACCCTTTTGCGTTTTCAAATGAATTATAATCAGAAATCTGTGGCTCTGACACCACTTGTTGTAGGGATGGTGATATCATGTTTAAGATTGAACGAGAATGAAAGAACAAAGTGTTAGAATGATTACGTAATGGGTCGGTATATGATAAAACACACATTGCATATGCAAATTAGAAATCCTTATGGATTTGCAAATTCTAAAAATCTATTAATGGGTAATCCTAAATAACCGACGACTAACTGTAACTAACGTTAACTACCAAGCTAATTAACTTACGGTGTTAAGGTGTGACTGAACATAAACATAAGCTTGTACACTCATAATACTATTAACTAATAATAATGCTCTTGATTTTAGTTTACTAATCAAATTTTTGTAGGGGTAATTGGCTAAATACCATGTCACTAGGTGATGTAGGTGATGGATATAATATATAGTGGTAGCACAAAAACTAAATAAAAAACGTACTTTTTGACAGGAACATATGATATTATTCGGAAACAGTCAAACATTACATCAAATCCCATTTTTATAAGATGGTTTTAAATTTGTCGGCTAACGTCAAATGTTAAAATCTAAATTGACAAAGCAATCACAACAAAATAAATGAGTGAATTGATGAAAACGTTTTATAGCAAAAATAAAATTAAATAAAAGCGATAAAATAAAAACAGAGAACACAAGATTCTAGTACTACAAATGTAACACACCCCCTTCCACCTCAGCATACTCATCACGTCATTTGGCTCTTTGTGGACTCATTTAACATGTGGTGACCCCATTGATAACATTTCACTCCACTTGGCATATGAATATTAGTGCTAAGTCAGGCCTGGGAACCGGGCTAGCTAGTGCTAGTCATGCTCACACCCTATCAAGTCATGAGACATGGTGTTGGGTTCGAGAGTCGAACAAACTGCCTCTCTGTCTGGCTTGATTAGCCTTTTTTCATATATTTTATTGGCTATATAACTCTAAACATGTCAAAATAAATTTATGTTTTAAGTCGGGCCCTTGTGTCATATATATATATATATACACATTACATCAAATAAGTAATCAATTTAAAGTAAAACATGATATTGGGGATTTAGTTAAAATGCAAAGTTCACACATATGAAATTGGAGACAAGAACTATCACATGACATGTCTTTATTTGGTTCAAGAAACATGCCATGCCCTACCATCTTTAAATCGCACACGAAGTAATTAGGATTCAGGGTTTGTTAAATTTCGATCCAAACATGCCACCAACTAATAATGGATTTAATCACTTGAATCTAACCAGGAGAAATCAGATTCCACTAATTTATCATGATGAATGCATGTAGACATTTGGGATTATGTTTTAATTACATGCATACTGTCTCGTCAATCAAACCAAGTGACCAATATGTTGGCTGGTGTAATTTAGTCAAGATCTTTTTATAGGGCTTTTGACATAATTCAAGTAACCAACACTGAAACATAGACGGCATTATTAATCATATTTGAAAGGTTGATTTAATCCAAATGTTAGGCACTGCTCACCAAATTATTACAAGACAAATAGACAACATGGGATATTAATCCACTCCCACCACCTCAGTGAGAAGTTCAAACATAGTGGCCCAAGTGACAATTTATACACATTTTACTACTGCACAACAACTTGTTATTTACAACCAAAATACGATGGTAAATTTGGTGACCGAGTTGCGAATTCACCCATGTTGGCCGCAAACTTGTTACAAATTTGTGATTGGTTCTATCTGGCCGCAAAAAAAACAATACGAAGAATAATTAATTAAAATTTAATTAGAGTGAAAAAAATAAATAGATTAAAACTTAGAGATTATTTCCGGGGTCGCAGAAACTAAAATTTTCAGTCACAAAATCGTCGAAAAAACTAACAGTAAAATAACTATAAATCAAAATTCTGTTGACAAGTTTGTTAAAGGTAAATAAATAAAAGAAAGTAAGTTTAAAAAGTAATTTTCAGTCACAAAATCGACGAAAAACCTAACAGTAAAATAACTACAAATCAAAATTCTATTGACAAGTTTGTTAAAGGTAAATAAATAAAATGCCCAGGTTAACGGGAAACGTGACATAAGATTTCTTATTTTGTTATAACAAGACTAGCATTAATATTTATCAAGAAGGAAACTTAATAGACAAAGGTTATCAACATAACCATACTTCATATAACCAAGCTATCAAGTATTTAATTACTTGACCGTACTTAATCAGTTGATTTAATAGCATTTTCGGATAACATCACTGATGGAATCGACGACATAAATACTTAGATGTGGTGATCCAAACGGCATTGTGAGTAGAACATTAGTTAGCACCCATCCACTTACAATAATTAATCACAAACCAAAGAGTGTTTCTAATTGTGACTGTATCAAGAGATGTTAATTTCCTTTTCCTCTTTGTCTATTTGAAAACCAAGAGGAGCTGAGTACACCATGTCTAATAACATGACAAAGAACAACTAGAAGGTTCGACTATTCTAGAAAATTCTCGTTGAACACCAATAAGTGTAATCATCTATCTATATCGCTATAAAGTCACACATATGTGTAGTCTATTTTTGAGTTCTTCCTCCAACCAACCCACATGTAGTCTATTTTTTGCTACATACATTAAATCATACTTGATTCACAACTTCCATGTATGTATCCAACGTTTTATTATGGAAATCTATTATATATATATATATATATATATATATATATATATATATATATATATATATATATATATATATATATATATATATGTGTGTGTGTGTGTATATATATATATATGTATATGTATATATATGGGAAAGTTCATGTGAGAAGAAATTTAATGTGAGAAGAAAAAGAAGAAAGGGTATAGTGGTAAAACATTAAATAGTTTATAACTCATCTCATTAATTATGTTATCTCTAATTAATAAAACAAAAACATTATATCCTACACATTTCAAAATTTATCCTACATATATCTTGTACTTATCGGAATTTAACCTACATACATGTAAAAGTACCCTACACATTTCAAAATTTATCCTACACATACTAAAATTTATCTTACACATGTCGAAAATTGTCCTTCACCATAAATTATTTTATCTTAAAAAGTATATTAAAAAAATAAGTTACAAGTTTAATTAATTAGATAATTAATGACAATTATAGATTTACCTGTATGACATTTTTCATAATATTAAATACACACATTAAATGAAGTAAATGGAGAATTTCTATTGGTTTAAAAGTTATTCTTTTTATTCTTATAAAATTTTTAAATTTTTCTTCTCATTTGAACTCTTCACTATATATATATTTAATCATATTTGTTAGCTATGATCGAATTAAGAATTCTGTACAAATATCCTACTTTACAAGTTTTCATTCTCTTATATTAACGTTTTTCCATAGTTCATATCATATAAGAACCAAGGTTTCTTTCTAAAATTTTTGAAATGTTGCCACCGATTTCTGCTGGGTTAACTGGTTTGTTTACAGGTCACCCATGTCACAGGTGGCGTGTTCGATTCGGGTCAGCCGGTTGTGTGTCGAAAGAGCATATGTATGAGGGGTAAAAGTGTCATTCTAGCACCTGTTATGCTCGTGATTAATTGGAAAATTGGACTAGAATCGCCTGAGTTTATGGATGTGAACGTTGCATGTCTCTCCATATGAGTTAATAAAGAAAGTGTCAAACTTGACCGAGTTATGTGGAAAAAGTAGATGAGGTGAATGTCATAATTCGTTGGTGATCATGGACTAAGTTTAATTTGCATGTGCTTTATTTGTTTAGCATAAATATTAGAGTTAAGTGTTTGTCATGTACCCTTTGGTTTTATCGAATACAGTAGCCTTTCAAGTTTTCTTCTTTCGCCAAATTACTTCTCATACATACTACACATTCACGTATACTAAATAGTGTGTGTTTGTGTGTGTAAACTGGGGCATGAACCAACAATCTCCATCTTCCAATCTATTGCTAGACGTCAGACAGTCAGTCGTTATCACGCTTCTTCTCTCATCATCCATTTGTATGGTGATCTTTTTTTCTCCTCCTCTCTTCATGTCAATCTTGCGACATATTATGTATAGATATACATGTCGTGTGTGTATCAGAATTTAATAGGTTTTTTTTTTTGTCATTTTGCAGCCTTCATACCGATATGGTTGTAGCTCGTGTCTCCACATCCTTGCCTATTTTACCCCTTTACTCGTCTTAGGGCCTTAGATCTGTCACCAATGTTTGCAACCATATAGTTTTCTTATTGTACACGTTGTGCCACCGCACCTCTTGTGGTTGCCGCTAGGATTGGCAAAAAAGTCGTTGGTTCTATAGTCACAACCATAGCTCATTTAGAAATGATGGTTATTTGTGTGAAGATGGACTATAGCATAAGTTATTAATCCCATATTACTTTAATAGCAAAGGTATTACATCATTTTATAACAAAATAATGTAACGACCATCCAAGTCAGAGACCATCACCATTATAAGTTGCAAACCATCAGGAGCATCAATGTAATTTCAAAATTCTGTTAACCAAAGATGCAATTTGTGCATACCACAAGTACCATCCATGTAATTAACTCTACTATTATTTGGAAGTGAGTAAACTACAGTTTTCATCGCTGAACAGTCCACCTTTAACACGTTGCATTCCTCATTTGAAGTGTTAACACATTCGGTCCCTAGACCTAACGCCCGTTAGCATTTTAGTTAAGTCTCCCCCACATAGCCATCACGTGACGGGTAAAATAGTCATTTCAACTTTGTTTACCCTTGTAATTCAAAATTAAAAAGATTTTAGTTGGTGGGCTCACCACCTCCTTCAGACTTTAAATCAATTACGCAAATCTTCGTGCCCACTATTTTTCTGAAAAGTGAATCCCACTCTGACTTGTTCACTGTTGATGAACCTCCCACTAGCGTCTCTTTCCAACTAAAATCGTGAAGAAGACGAACACGAACACGGAAAATGACACCGTGAAGAAGAATGAACACGAAAACAAGGTCGTAACCCTAGACGGTCTCTCATCCGACAACCCTCATCTAAACCGCCATTCCTCCGGTAAAACTTGCTAATAGTAGAAGCTCCCATAGTAAAAATCAAAGGAGCGATGTTCACATCGGTTTAAGCACCTGGACCGGCATTTCTAGCTAAACAAGAGGTAAGAATCTCGTGTTGCATCGCTCTAAAAGCTATGACAGCAATGGAATCACAATAATACTTAGGAGCGTAAATGTTAGCTCCAACTGACAGAGTGATGATGTGTACATCATTATCGATAGCTTGATCCATGGCGGCAAGGATATCGGAATCATGACAACCTTCACTCCAACAAATGTTGTATACAACAATTCTAGCCTGTCGTAACCCTAGACTGTTACGAAAACGAGGTCGTAACCCTAGACTGTCTCTCATCCGACAACCCTCATCTAAACCGCCATTCCTCCGGTAAAACTTGCTAATAGTAGAAGCTCCCATAGTAAAAATCCAAGGAGCGATGTGCACATCGGTTTAAGCACCTGGACCGGCATGTAACATCCGTCGAAAAACGGGTTTCAAAACCCACTTCGTTTATTAATCGAATAGTCAGTTACAATTTTCGTTGCTTATTTAATGCTCATTTTAATTTTAAACAATACATAATTAATAAATATATTAGAATTTATAAACTATAATTAATAAACAATATAAACGGGTGAAGAAAAAAATAAAGGAAGCTGCCGGGTTTCGAACCCGGGGTCAGCCGGTTCAACAAACACCCAGCATACCACTCCGCCACTTGACTTCTTTGTTATCATATCAAAACAAATAATACTTAAGATGAAATCCGAATTCAAACCGGACTTCAGCGCGGCAGAACTCGCAATCACCGGAAAATCCGGCAATCCGCGAGTTCAGCCATTATTCCTTTTGACTATAACGTTATAACCGACGTCGACATCGGTTATAACCGACGTCTAACAGTCAATTGCAGTCGTAACCACCGGAGAAAACTTGACCACGAATCAAGACCAAATTCGGACCCAATTCATACCGATTCTTCCTTATAAATACCCACCCAAACCTCTGGTAATCTTTTCGCTCAAAATCGCACAAACTTTCGAAGCTTTAGCGCTCGCCGGAGATATTTTACAGTTGCCGGACTTTCACCGGAAAACCGAGACTCACTTCAAATCGGTAAAATTCTCGACTCTTGTGTTTTCAATCCATTATTAGACAAGTATTAACCTCAATCCTTCAACCAGAATCTGTCCCAGACTACGCTATCGGAAAATCTCGAACTCGCCGGAATTCCACTGAAACATCAAAGTCTCACTGCCGAACGGTATAATCATCTAAAAACTCTTGCAATCTCTTACTCAGTAACTTAATTTCATAACCCAAGAAACTAAACTGTCAAACATTTCACTCAGCCGAGAGTCACAAATCAGAACCGACGACTCCTGCCGGTCATCTGAAGTAAACACACTGTTGGGTACAATTCTGTTCTGTAATCTCATTATCTAATACATTCCAACCAATTACAAGTTTCGATAATCGAATTTAAACAAAAACAGTTGGGCATCTTTGTTCTGTATCTCTATGTATGAAGAAGACGAAGTCGAAATGTGTATAAGTTTAATTAAAGTTGAATGATTAACCGGGCTAGACACACAGTCCAGCGGTGGACTGTGTGCAAACATAAACGCACGTCACGAGTTCGAATCTTACAACGTACCGACTTTCAGAATTAAAACCAACCTTTTTAAAACTGAATCAGAACAAGCCACAACATGATTATAAGAATAATATAAACCGTAATTTAAACAGATTAGACACACAGCCCAACTGGTTGGGCTGTGCGCATACGAACCGAAGGACCCGAGTTCGACTCCGGGTCCCTGCATGTCACACCCCGACCCGCAGCGGAATAAGAGTCGGGGCATAATTGGGTTATCACCAAAGCTCATGATGTTTACTAATATGTTTCATATTTATTAAATTCAATTTTTCAACTTCAATATTCCAAACAAGTTCATACAATTACAAGGAAAAAGTAACTAAATAAACAATCCAAAGCCTTAACCGATTTATACTTCTAAGCCGCCCTATATGTTTCTTGCTGCAACTGGATCACCTGTATCATGTGTAAAAATGGGGGTTTTTGGGTCAACAAAAGTTGGCGAGTGAACCTTGTTAGAAAACATTTATTATTGATTTCTTGTTATATTTAATATGGAAAAATTGTGCAATATATCATATGTGAGCAAACGTAAATAAACATACAATAACAATAACAATAACAATAACAATAACAATAACAAAAACAATAACAATAACAATAACAATAACAATAACAATAACAATAACAATAACAATAACAATAACAATAACAATAACAATAACAATAACAAACCACCTTGCATGAGTATATGACATGAATGATAATGTATATGTTGACAACGTCACGTTCCGCTCATAGGTAATGGGGAACGGACGGCCTATGATGATGTATGTACGATCAGGGCTCAATCAAACGGAGCCGATCGTATGTTGGCAACGCCTCGTTCACGCTCATAGGTAATGGGGAACGGTTCACGCTCATAGGTAATGGGGAACGGCAGCCTATGATGATGTATGTACTGAAAATGATAAATTTAATCTAAACATTAACCACACAAACAATTGATATGTAACATCCGTCAAAAACGGATTTACCAAACCCGCTCCGTTTATCAACCGAACAGTCAGTTAAAATTTTCGTTGCGAATTAAATGCCCAAAATAATTTTAAACGATACATAATCAATTATTATACGGGAATATATAATTAGTTTTTGAAAAACTGTTAAAAAACGCAAAATAAAAATACAATGTCTCTGCCGGGTTTCGAACCCGGGTCAGTGACCGGTCCGGAAACAGACTTAACACATAACTCTTGAACCACTGCGCCACTTGTATTGTCTGTTAATTATAAAGATCATTTAATTCATAAAGTGACGTTACGAATTCAAAACCGGCGCCCAAAAGTTCAGTCGTCGGAATCCCGGTAATCTCGCGAGCTTTTAACAACATTTTCAGTTATAACGTAAACTATTATTAGGACATCGGTTATAACCGACGTTTGAGTCCGCGACACCTTCTATAACCGCCGGAGTTTTTATAACTTATGAATCCAGTCGGAAATCAGACCAAGTTCTTCGACGATTTGCCCTATAAAGTCACCCACAACCCACCGCAAACCTTTTCGCTCAAAACCACACCTTTTCTCGGCGTAATTCCACTCGCCGGAATTATTCTGTTCGTCGCCGGAAAACCGTTTTTCCCCATTTCTGAGCCTTACTAAACCATTTGAACTTATACCGAAGTCACCCACATATTTTGTAAGCTTTCTGGAGACTCGCTGCTGCAAGACACTCGTCGCCGGAAGGAATTTCTGTCGCCGGAGTTCTGCCGGAAAACAGAGGAAAGCGAGTCGGTATACCTCACGCTTAATTTTCTTTCTTTTTTACTTATATCTCATATGTATTTAATCGTCAAACACTAAAGAAACCTAATTAAAACTTCGAACCGGTCAGACATCACTTCTGGTTATAACTCAGCGAAGAAGACGAAGTCACGGAACGTATATGTATAATTAAAATCAGGATATTACTCGGGTTAGACACACAGTCCAGCGGTGGACTGTGTGCACATTAAACATACAAACGTCTCGAGTTCGAATCCTGTTTCACACACGCTGCCTTAATAAAAATGATTTTTTTGATTAACTGAACCGGAGTCGCCACAGGTATATGTTAAGTATATTAATAATCGGAATAATAACCAAGTTAGACACACAGTCCAGCGGTGGACTGTGTGTATGTTTAAGTCGCACCTCACGAGTTCGAGTCCGGTCTTCTGCATCGACCCGGACAATTATTAACCTTTTTAAATAAAGTCAGAAATGAAAACAAATAGTTTGTATTTAAGTATAATAAAAATTGGATTATATAACATGTTAAACACACAGTCCAGCGGTGGACTGTGTGTTAGTTTAAGCCACAGGTCCCGGGTTCGAGACCTGTGGAGCGCATCGTCCGAATCAAACCAAGTGACCAATATGTTGGCTGGTGTAATTTAGTCAAGATCTTTTTATAGGGCTTTTGACATAATTCAAGTAACCAACACTGAAACATAGACGGCATTATTAATCATATTTGAAAGGTTGATTTAATCCAAATGTTAGGCACTGCTCACCAAATTATTACAAGACAAATAGACAACATGGGATATTAATCCACTCCCACCACCTCAGTGAGAAGTTCAAACATAGTGGCCCAAGTGACAATTTATACACATTTTACTACTGCACAACAACTTGTTATTTACAACCAAAATACGATGGTAAATTTGGTGACCGAGTTGCGAATTCACCCATGTTGGCCGCAAACTTGTTACAAATTTGTGATTGGTTCTATCTGGCCGCAAAAAAAACAATACGAAGAATAATTAATTAAAATTTAATTAGAGTGAAAAAAATAAATAGATTAAAACTTAGAGATTATTTCCGGGGTCGCAGAAACTAAAATTTTCAGTCACAAAATCGTCGAAAAAACTAACAGTAAAATAACTATAAATCAAAATTCTGTTGACAAGTTTGTTAAAGGTAAATAAATAAAAGAAAGTAAGTTTAAAAATTAATTTTCAGTCACAAAATCGACGAAAAACCTAACAGTAAAATAACTACAAATCAAAATTCTATTGACAAGTTTGTTAAAGGTAAATAAATAAAATGCCCAGGTTAACGGGAAACGTGACATAAGATTTCTTATTTTGTTATAACAAGACTAGCATTAATATTTATCAAGAAGGAAACTTAATAGACAAAGGTTATCAACATAACCATACTTCATATAACCAAGCTATCAAGTATTTAATTACTTGACCGTACTTAATCAGTTGATTTAATAGCATTTTCGGATAACATCACTGATGGAATCGACGACATAAATACTTAGATGTGGTGATCCAAACGGCATTGTGAGTAGAACATTAGTTAGCACCCATCCACTTACAATAATTAATCACAAACCAAAGAGTGTTTCTAATTGTGACTGTATCAAGAGATGTTAATTTCCTTTTCCTCTTTGTCTATTTGAAAACCAAGAGGAGCTGAGTACACCATGTCTAATAACATGACAAAGAACAACTAGAAGGTTCGACTATTCTAGAAAATTCTCGTTGAACACCAATAAGTGTAATCATCTATCTATATCGCTATAAAGTCACACATATGTGTAGTCTATTTTTGAGTTCTTCCTCCAACCAACCCACATGTAGTCTATTTTTTGCTACATACATTAAATCATACTTGATTCACAACTTCCATGTATGTATCCAACGTTTTATTATGGAAATCTATTATATATATATATATATATATATATATATATATATATATATTATATATATATATATATATATATATATATATATATATATATATATATATATATATGTGTGTGTGTGTGTGTATATATATATATATATATGTATATGTATATATATGGGAAAGTTCATGTGAGAAGAAATTTAATGTGAGAAGAAAAAGAAGAAAGGGTATAGTGGTAAAACATTAAATAGTTTATAAACTCATCTCATTAATTATGTTATCTCTAATTAATAAAACAAAAACATTATATCCTACACATTTCAAAATTTATCCTACATATATCTTGTACTTATCGGAATTTAACCTACATACATGTAAAAGTACCCTACACATTTCAAAATTTATCCTACACATACTAAAATTTATCTTACACATGTCGAAAATTGTCCTTCACCATAAATTATTTTATCTTAAAAAGTATATTAAAAAAATAAGTTACAAGTTTAATTAATTAGATAATTAATGACAATTATAGATTTACCTGTATGACATTTTTCATAATATTAAATACACACATTAAATGAAGTAAATGGAGAATTTCTATTGGTTTAAAAGTTATTCTTTTTATTCTTATAAAATTTTTAAATTTTTCTTCTCATTTGAACTCTTCACTATATATATATTTAATCATATTTGTTAGCTATGATCGAATTAAGAATTCTGTACAAATATCCTACTTTACAAGTTTTCATTCTCTTATATTAACGTTTTTCCATAGTTCATATCATATAAGAACCAAGGTTTCTTTCTAAAATTTTTGAAATGTTGCCACCGATTTCTGCTGGGTTAACTGGTTTGTTTACAGGTCACCCATGTCACAGGTGGCGTGTTCGATTCGGGTCAGCCGGTTGTGTGTCGAAAGAGCATATGTATGAGGGGTAAAAGTGTCATTCTAGCACCTGTTATGCTCGTGATTAATTGGAAAATTGGACTAGAATCGCCTGAGTTTATGGATGTGAACGTTGCATGTCTCTCCATATGAGTTAATAAAGAAAGTGTCAAACTTGACCGAGTTATGTGGAAAAAGTAGATGAGGTGAATGTCATAATTCGTTGGTGATCATGGACTAAGTTTAATTTGCATGTGCTTTATTTGTTTAGCATAAATATTAGAGTTAAGTGTTTGTCATGTACCCTTTGGTTTTATCGAATACAGTAGCCTTTCAAGTTTTCTTCTTTCGCCAAATTACTTCTCATACATACTACACATTCACGTATACTAAATAGTGTGTGTTTGTGTGTGTAAACTGGGGCATGAACCAACAATCTCCATCTTCCAATCTATTGCTAGACGTCAGACAGTCAGTCGTTATCACGCTTCTTCTCTCATCATCCATTTGTATGGTGATCTTTTTTTCTCCTCCTCTCTTCATGTCAATCTTGCGACATATTATGTATAGATATACATGTCGTGTGTGTATCAGAATTTAATAGGTTTTTTTTTTTGTCATTTTGCAGCCTTCATACCGATATGGTTGTAGCTCGTGTCTCCACATCCTTGCCTATTTTACCCCTTTACTCGTCTTAGGGCCTTAGATCTGTCACCAATGTTTGCAACCATATAGTTTTCTTATTGTACACGTTGTGCCACCGCACCTCTTGTGGTTGCCGCTAGGATTGGCAAAAAAGTCGTTGGTTCTATAGTCACAACCATAGCTCATTTAGAAATGATGGTTATTTGTGTGAAGATGGACTATAGCATAAGTTATTAATCCCATATTACTTTAATAGCAAAGGTATTACATCATTTTATAACAAAATAATGTAACGACCATCCAAGTCAGAGACCATCACCATTATAAGTTGCAAACCATCAGGAGCATCAATGTAATTTCAAAATTCTGTTAACCAAAGATGCAATTTGTGCATACCACAAGTACCATCCATGTAATTAACTCTACTATTATTTGGAAGTGAGTAAACTACAGTTTTCATCGCTGAACAGTCCACCTTTAACACGTTGCATTCCTCATTTGAAGTGTTAACACATTCGGTCCCTAGACCTAACGCCCGTTAGCATTTTAGTTAAGTCTCCCCCACATAGCCATCACGTGACGGGTAAAATAGTCATTTCAACTTTGTTTACCCTTGTAATTCAAAATTAAAAAGATTTTAGTTGGTGGGCTCACCACCTCCTTCAGACTTTAAATCAATTACGCAAATCTTCGTGCCCACTATTTTTCTGAAAAGTGAATCCCACTCTGACTTGTTCACTGTTGATGAACCTCCCACTAGCGTCTCTTTCCAACTAAAATCGTGAAGAAGACGAACACGAACACGGAAAATGACACCGTGAAGAAGAATGAACACGAAAACAAGGTCGTAACCCTAGACGGTCTCTCATCCGACAACCCTCATCTAAACCGCCATTCCTCCGGTAAAACTTGCTAATAGTAGAAGCTCCCATAGTAAAAATCAAAGGAGCGATGTTCACATCGGTTTAAGCACCTGGACCGGCATTTCTAGCTAAACAAGAGGTAAGAATCTCGTGTTGCATCGCTCTAAAAGCTATGACAGCAATGGAATCACAATAATACTTAGGAGCGTAAATGTTAGCTCCAACTGACAGAGTGATGATGTGTACATCATTATCGATAGCTTGATCCATGGCGGCAAGGATATCGGAATCATGACAACCTTCACTCCAACAAATGTTGTATACAACAATTCTAGCCTGTCGTAACCCTAGACTGTTACGAAAACGAGGTCGTAACCCTAGACTGTCTCTCATCCGACAACCCTCATCTAAACCGCCATTCCTCCGGTAAAACTTGCTAATAGTAGAAGCTCCCATAGTAAAAATCCAAGGAGCGATGTGCACATCGGTTTAAGCACCTGGACCGGCATGTAACATCCGTCGAAAAACGGGTTTCAAAACCCACTTCGTTTATTAATCGAATAGTCAGTTACAATTTTCGTTGCTTATTTAATGCTCATTTTAATTTTAAACAATACATAATTAATAAATATATTAGAATTTATAAACTATAATTAATAAACAATATAAACGGGTGAAGAAAAAAATAAAGGAAGCTGCCGGGTTTCGAACCCGGGGTCAGCCGGTTCAACAAACACCCAGCATACCACTCCGCCACTTGACTTCTTTGTTATCATATCAAAACAAATAATACTTAAGATGAAATCCGAATTCAAACCGGACTTCCAGCGCGGCAGAACTCGCAATCACCGGAAAATCCGGCAATCCGCGAGTTCAGCCATTATTCCTTTTGACTATAACGTTATAACCGACGTCGACATCGGTTATAACCGACGTCTAACAGTCAATTGCAGTCGTAACCACCGGAGAAAACTTGACCACGAATCAAGACCAAATTCGGACCCAATTCATACCGATTCTTCCTTATAAATACCCACCCAAACCTCTGGTAATCTTTTCGCTCAAAATCGCACAAACTTTCGAAGCTTTAGCGCTCGCCGGAGATATTTTACAGTTGCCGGACTTTCACCGGAAAACCGAGACTCACTTCAAATCGGTAAAATTCTCGACTCTTGTGTTTTCAATCCATTATTAGACAAGTATTAACCTCAATCCTTCAACCAGAATCTGTCCCAGACTACGCTATCGGAAAATCTCGAACTCGCCGGAATTCCACTGAAACATCAAAGTCTCACTGCCGAACGGTATAATCATCTAAAAACTCTTGCAATCTCTTACTCAGTAACTTAATTTCATAACCCAAGAAACTAAACTGTCAAACATTTCACTCAGCCGAGAGTCACAAATCAGAACCGACGACTCCTGCCGGTCATCTGAAGTAAACACACTGTTGGGTACAATTCTGTTCTGTAATCTCATTATCTAATACATTCCAACCAATTACAAGTTTCGATAATCGAATTTAAACAAAAACAGTTGGGCATCTTTGTTCTGTATCTCTATGTATGAAGAAGACGAAGTCGAAATGTGTATAAGTTTAATTAAAGTTGAATGATTAACCGGGCTAGACACACAGTCCAGCGGTGGACTGTGTGCAAACATAAACGCACGTCACGAGTTCGAATCTTACAACGTACCGACTTTCAGAATTAAAACCAACCTTTTTAAAACTGAATCAGAACAAGCCACAACATGATTATAAGAATAATATAAACCGTAATTTAAACAGATTAGACACACAGCCCAACTGGTTGGGCTGTGCGCATACGAACCGAAGGACCCGAGTTCGACTCCGGGTCCCTGCATGTCACACCCCGACCCGCAGCGGAATAAGAGTCGGGGCATAATTGGGTTATCACCAAAGCTCATGATGTTTACTAATATGTTTCATATTTATTAAATTCAATTTTTCAACTTCAATATTCCAAACAAGTTCATACAATTACAAGGAAAAAGTAACTAAATAAACAATCCAAAGCCTTAACCGATTTATACTTCTAAGCCGCCCTATATGTTTCTTGCTGCAACTGGATCACCTGTATCATGTGTAAAAATGGGGGTTTTTGGGTCAACAAAAGTTGGCGAGTGAACCTTGTTAGAAAACATTTATTATTGATTTCTTGTTATATTTAATATGGAAAAATTGTGCAATATATCATATGTGAGCAAACGTAAATAAACATACAATAACAATAACAATAACAATAACAATAACAATAACAAAAACAATAACAATAACAATAACAATAACAATAACAATAACAATAACAATAACAATAACAATAACAATAACAATAACAATAACAATAACAATAACAATAACAAACCACCTTGCATGAGTATATGACATGAATGATAATGTATATGTTGACAACGTCACGTTCCGCTCATAGGTAATGGGGAACGGACGGCCTATGATGATGTATGTACGATCAGGGCTCAATCAAACGGAGCCGATCGTATGTTGGCAACGCCTCGTTCACGCTCATAGGTAATGGGGAACGGTTCACGCTCATAGGTAATGGGGAACGGCAGCCTATGATGATGTATGTACTGAAAATGATAAATTTAATCTAAACATTAACCACACAAACAATTGATATGTAACATCCGTCAAAAACGGATTTACCAAACCCGCTCCGTTTATCAACCGAACAGTCAGTTAAAATTTTCGTTGCGAATTAAATGCCCAAAATAATTTTAAACGATACATAATCAATTATTATACGGGAATATATAATTAGTTTTTGAAAAACTGTTAAAAAACGCAAAATAAAAATACAATGTCTCTGCGGGTTTCGAACCCGGGTCAGTGACCGGTCCGGAAACAGACTTAACACATAACTCTTGAACCACTGCGCCACTTGTATTGTCTGTTAATTATAAAGATCATTTAATTCATAAAGTGACGTTACGAATTCAAAACCGGCGCCCAAAAGTTCAGTCGTCGGAATCCCGGTAATCTCGCGAGCTTTTAACAACATTTTCAGTTATAACGTAAACTATTATTAGGACATCGGTTATAACCGACGTTTGAGTCCGCGACACCTTCTATAACCGCCGGAGTTTTTATAACTTATGAATCCAGTCGGAAATCAGACCAAGTTCTTCGACGATTTGCCCTATAAAGTCACCCACAACCCACCGCAAACCTTTTCGCTCAAAACCACACCTTTTCTCGGCGTAATTCCACTCGCCGGAATTATTCTGTTCGTCGCCGGAAAACCGTTTTCCCCATTTCTGAGCCTTACTAAACCATTTGAACTTATACCGAAGTCACCCACATATTTTGTAAGCTTTCTGGAGACTCGCTGCTGCAAGACACTCGTCGCCGGAAGGAATTTCTGTCGCCGGAGTTCTGCCGGAAAACAGAGGAAAGCGAGTCGGTATACCTCACGCTTAATTTTCTTTCTTTTTTACTTATATCTCATATGTATTTAATCGTCAAACACTAAAGAAACCTAATTAAAACTTCGAACCGGTCAGACATCACTTCTGGTTATAACTCAGCGAAGAAGACGAAGTCACGGAACGTATATGTATAATTAAAATCAGGATATTACTCGGGTTAGACACACAGTCCAGCGGTGGACTGTGTGCACATTAAACATACAAACGTCTCGAGTTCGAATCCTGTTTCACACACGCTGCCTTAATAAAAATGATTTTTTTGATTAACTGAACCGGAGTCGCCACAGGTATATGTTAAGTATATTAATAATCGGAATAATAACCAAGTTAGACACACAGTCCAGCGGTGGACTGTGTGTATGTTTAAGTCGCACCTCACGAGTTCGAGTCCGGTCTTCTGCATCGACCCGGACAATTATTAACCTTTTTAAATAAAGTCAGAAATGAAAACAAATAGTTTGTATTTAAGTATAATAAAAATTGGATTATATAACATGTTAAACACACAGTCCAGCGGTGGACTGTGTGTTAGTTTAAGCCACAGGTCCCGGGTTCGAGACCTGTGGAGCGCATCGTCCGAATCAATTAAACTGTTTTTAAAATAAAATGATTTTCGGTTTAAACTAATTAATGTATAAATATAATTAAAATCAGATATATAACGGGTTAGACACGTAGCTCAGTTGGTAGAGCTGCGTGCACGCGTACGGGAGGTCTCGGGTTCGAGCCTCACTCAGCGCACATCAATACGCACTCGAACCGGTCAACGGTCAGGTCAACGGTCAACGGTCAAGTCAACGGTCTGAAAAAGTCAAATTTTTTTATTATTTTATTCAATTCTTTTAATTAAAAATCAATTAAAAATACTTAAAAATAACATTTTTAAGGTTAGAAAATAGCCTCAAACTCACAAAAATACACCCAACAATCCTACTAAAATAGATTAATAAAATCCGTTTACTTACCAAACCATAATGCGATTTATCTAGGTTAATCTCACTCGTGGTTAAAATCACTTCGCGTGCATTCAACATCATCAACCGAACGCACCCACTGTGAGTGAATCTTACAACTCCCCCTTTTAAATTACACGTTTTGGGGTGTGTCATGTGTTATGAAAATAATTAACTTATTTATTTAAACTTGTGCCATACCACATCATGACCTAAACTTAGATTGTTTATATTGTTGTGATTACTTATTTCCTTTTGTCGAATTATATGAAACTCATTCATTAAGCCCATCAGTTCCTCGTGGGAGACGAGTTGAACAACGCGTGCCTCAAATCAAATTCATTATTGTTCATGTGTGTATCATTGAGTTTATATTGTTTGTAGTTGTGTCATTCATATTATCATGTTTATGCAATTCATTCATTAGGCCCCTCAGTTCCTCGTGAGAGACGAGTTGAGCATCGCGTGCCTCTAAATGTTCCATTATCGTTCATGTGTGTTTCAATTAATATCTTATGATTGTTGATTAAGTTTACATCTATTTTTACTCATGTTTGGTTGTGCACATATTTCATAATCAATTTAAATAAATTTTGTTCAAATGTTTTCCATAGGATTCACTCGCCAACATTATGTTGATCCAAAAACCCTTTTACACATGATACAGGTGAACAGGTTGAAGCAAGGAAAACATAGGATATGCCTTAGAAGAGAACAAAGAAGTTTAGATTGTTAGTTAGAACATGTTGTAACATTTATTGTAAATTTCCATTTAATTTGTATTAATGAATATGAAACGCATAATAAATGTCATGAGCTTTGATGATAACCCAATCATGCCCCGATCACCTTTTCCGCTGCGGGTCGGGGTGTGACAGATTGGTATCAGAGCCATGACTATAGGGATATAGGATAGGTTATTAGACCCTTAGAGCCTATACTATAGTCTGCCTAAATTTTAATTGATTAGGTGGTTACATACAAACTTGTGATATTTATTTGTTTCATATTTGTTTACATTTACAGTCAAACATACATGCTTATATACATATTCATTATACATATATACATATTCATTATACATATATCGATGTTCATGTATTCAATTTATTTTCATACTCTCATTATCCAAAGATTTTGTGCAATTTTCAAATCTCATCAAAGTAAGTTCTGCGACGGGCATGTAGTAACTGGAAGGGTACAAGTACCGGTAGTCGGAACGTCCTGTCTAGGTTGGCATTCGTATAAATCCAATATAACGGACCAGTTTGCCTACCTGGGGACCAACGATGAGAGTACGAAGGACCTATTAGGCCAAAGCATGCCACACCAAACGTCGTTCAAACTAACCCTACTTTGAGGTGTCACCGTGTCTACACCTGGACACATTCCAAATATCACACGTTGTATACATATTTCTCGATTTTCTCCGGGTTTTTGTGTACGCAACCTGGCAAACCCGTGCGAACCATATGAAAAACCGGTATTCATGGGGGCCCACATGATTACACAGGTAAAGTATGGCGGCATGTAGGGCCTAACAGCGAGCAAAACCCAAGACATCCTATGGATGTAGTAGATTTATATTTCTATGATTATTTTACGAATGTTCATTCCTAATGCGACCCATGAACCCAAAAACATCCAACTCATACTTTTGTCATGTATTCCTTGTAGATGTCTTCTAACCTCGCCCGTAGGAAGACCAGAGCAAGAAAAGCCCGCGAACGCATGGCTGCCTTAATCGCTCAACAAATGGCTGCCGTAATACCCAACATTGTAATCCAAGTTCAACAAGCACTTACCGCTAATCCTGTCAATCAAGCAAACCAAAACCTTATCAACTCTTCCCCAAATACCACTAAATGCACCTACAAACATTTCAAATCATGTGACCCTCCGAAATACAAAGGGACTGAAGGCGTCACCGCACTCCTCCATTGGTTTGAAGAGATGGAGAACACTTTTCTAAATTGCGATTGCCCTGATGATCGCAAAGTGCGTTATGCTACCGGTCGACTATATGGGATAGCACTTACTTGGTGGAATACAGAGAAGGCCAAACGAGGCGTCGACGATGCTATGATCTTAACTTGGAACGAATTGAAGGAAATCATGACCAGACGATTTTGCCCAAGGAGCGAAATCAAGAAATTAGAAGATGAATTTTATTCGTTGAAGCAAAAGGAAGGAGACCACACCACATACAACAAAAGATTCCTCGAATTACATCAAATGGTTCCCAACATGTTCACTCCCCTATACCGTTTGATCGAGCACTACATTCGTGGTCTTCCGTCAAAGATTCAAGACCCTGTAATAAGTACCAAGCCTGCAACTTTGGAAGCAGTAATGGAGCTAGCAACAGAGCTCACCGAGAACCGAATTCGAAACAAAGACTTCAAGGAGGAGAAGAAGAAGGATAAAGAATCGACTGAAACCTCCGACTCCACCCAAACCGAATCCCCTTCTCAACCCAATCCTAAGAGAAGAAGAGACGGGCAACTTTTCGCTGCTACCCAACGAAATCAACCAGTTTTACACGCCATACCCCTCCAAGCTATCCCAATCACTCAAGTGGCACCCAACTCAACTTTCCCAAATAAGAAGCCATATCTTGGACCTCACCCTCGATGCAAAAACTACCATCCCCTTACCTTACCTTGTCGACTATGTACAACTTGTGGACGCTATGGTCATTTGAGCAAGGTTTGTCGCACCTTTCAAAACCAAACCTCTTCCCCTACTCAAAACATGGCCCAAACTTATCATCAACCCCAATACCCCGTGTTCCCATATGCTCGAGCTTGTTTCAATTGTGGCGACCCTACCCACTTTAGAAACACATGCCCTCAATTGGTTAACGTCATCAACACTCAAGCCCAATCAAACCCAGTTAACCAAGTAAACCAAGAAAATCCAACCACTATGCCACCAACAAGAGGAAGAGTCTTCAACATTGATGCCAATCCGGTCGAAGATAATGACGGCCCAAGTGAAGATACTCAACTAGTCCTCTTCACCGAAGATCCAGATTCAACTCCTATCGTTTAGTTTTATGTTTTTCTTTATCACATAGAACCAAACATAACTTAAGGATAAAGCCAATGAAACTTTGACGAGAATACGGTGGATACGCCGCTGGTACTTCCTATATATAAGTATTCTTGTCAAAGGATCAGAAGCATTATCTGGCGGTTATGAGAGGTTCCATGTGTAGACTGTTAGAATAATTATTGTTTATTATTTTCAGTATATGCATTTGCCGAGGCCGCAGCCCCCCCCCATTTATGAGGTTGAGCTTGATCCCCATTTTATTATGCGGTTGATCAGTGACGTGCCCGCACGATCGGCTCCGTTTGATTGAGCCTTGATCGGTCATTTCATTTTACATTTCAATACATGCAATACGTTCGGCTCCGTTTGATTGAGCCTTGAGCGCACAATTCAATTTACATTTCCAGTTCATGCAATACGTTCGGCTCCGTTTGATTGAGCCTTGAGCGCACAGACAATTTCATTATCAGTATCTTGTGGTTGTGGTGTTTGTTGTAGAGTCGCATAGAACTAATCATAACTTGCGGATAAAGTCAATGTGAATTTGACAAGAATATGGTGGATACGCCGCTGGTACTTCCTATATATAAGTATTCTTGTCAAATGATCGGAGGCATTATCAGACGGTTATGAGAGGTTCCATGCATAGGCTGTTTGTGTGATTAAGTTATTCATTTTCAGTACATGCAATACGCTCGGCTCCGTTTGATTGAGCCTTGAGCACACAGACAATTTCATTTTCAGTACATTCAATACGTTCGGCTCCGTTTGATTGAGCCTTGAGCGCACAGACATTTCATTTTCAGTACATGCCATACGATCGGCTCCGTTTGATTGAGCCTTGATCGCACAGATATATTTCATTTCAGTATTTTATGTTTGTTGTATTGGTTGTAGAGTTATAGGACTAATCATAATTCACTGATAAAACCAATGAAAATTTGACGAGAATATGGTGGATACGCCGCTGGTACTTCCTATATATAAGTATTCTTGTCAAAGGATCAGAGGCATTATCGGACGGTTATGAGAAGTTCTATGTAGGATTTATTAGTTTCTTGGTAACCAATCATAACTTGTGGATAAAACTAATGAAAATTTGGCAAGAATATGGTGGATACGCCGCTGGTACTTCCTATATATAAGTATTCTTGCCAAAGGATCAGAGGCATTATCAGGCGGTTATGAGAAGTTCCATGTAGGATTTAGTATTGCCTTGGTTGGAATTTGTGTTACATTTACATCATCATGCTATTTAAAGAGATTGGATTGTGTTCCATTTCTACATAAACTAACCTCTCCATCATAACAAACGAGAGAGGAACTTCCACCATTCAAACATATATGCTATCAGAATGTGGATTCAAATATTTGCTGTTGTGTTTATTCATGTTCGAATATTAGCTGTTGTGTTTATTTATGTTCGAATATCAGCTGTTGTGTTTTTATTTATGTTCCATGTAGGTTGTAGTGTTAGAAGTTTTGCCTTAGGATATAACCATACTTTCCCAAACGTATCTAAACTCTTATGGATGATATCATTTTTAGCAAATCATTTCTGCTTATCAATACTTATACAGTAGGCAACAAAAAGCGATTCCTGAATAGGGTACGTAACGCTTACAAGGAACGTTACCGCCTCGAACAAAAACTTAAACCCTTATTTTTCTAAGCATACAACTGTCAAACTAAACATCATCATCCTTTTAGTCAAAATATATCATTATTTAAATTTCGAGACGAAATTTCTAAAAAGCAGGGGATACTGTAACATCCGTCAAAAACGGATTTACCAAACCCGCTCCGTTTATCAACCGAACAGTCAGTTAAAATTTTCGTTGCGAATTAAATGCCCAAAATAATTTTAAACGATACATAATCAATTATTATACGGGAATATATAATTAGTTTTTGAAAAACTGTTAAAAAACGCAAAATAAAAATACAATGTCTCTGCCGGGTTTCGAACCCGGGTCAGTGACCGGTCCGGAAACAGACTTAACACATAACACTTGAACCACTGCGCCACTTGTATTGTCTGTTAATTATAAAGATCATTTAATTCATAAAGTGACGTTACGAATTCAAAACCGGCGCCCAAAAGTTCAGTCGTCGGAATCCCGGTAATCTCGCGAGCTTTTAACAACATTTTCAGTTATAACGTAAACTATTATTAGGACATCGGTTATAACCGACGTTTGAGTCCGCGACACCTTCTATAACCGCCGGAGTTTTTATAACTTATGAATCCAGTCGGAAATCAGACCAAGTTCTTCGACGATTTGCCCTATAAAGTCACCCACAACCCACCGCAAACCTTTTCGCTCAAAACCACACCTTTTCTCGGCGTAATTCCACTCGCCGGAATTATTCTGTTCGTCGCCGGAAAACCGTTTTCCCCATTTCTGAGCCTTACTAAACCATTTGAACTTATACCGAAGTCACCCACATATTTTGTAAGCTTTCTGGAGACTCGCTGCTGCAAGACACTCGTCGCCGGAAGGAATTTCTGTCGCCGGAGTTCTGCCGGAAAACAGAGGAAAGCGAGTCGGTATACCTCACGCTTAATTTCCTTTCTTTTTTACTTATATCTCATATGTATTTAATCGTCAAACACTAAAGAAACCTAATTAAAACTTCGAACCGGTCAGACATCACTTCTGGTTATAACTCAGCGAAGAAGACGAAGTCACGGAACGTATATGTATAATTAAAATCAGGATGTTACTCGGGTTAGACACACAGTCCAGCGGTGGACTGTGTGCACATTAAACATACAAACGTCTCGAGTTCGAATCCTGTTTCACACACGCTGCCTTAATAAAAATGATTTTTTTGATTAACTGAACCGGAGTCGCCACAGGTATATGTTAAGTATATTAATAATCGGAATAATAACCAAGTTAGACACACAGTCCAGCGGTGGACTGTGTGTATGTTTAAGTCGCACCTCACGAGTTCGAGTCCGGTCTTCTGCATCGACCCGGACAATTATTAACCTTTTTAAATAAAGTCAGAAATGAAAACAAATAGTTTGTATTTAAGTATAATAAAAATTGGATTATATAACATGTTAAACACACAGTCCAGCGGTGGACTGTGTGTTAGTTTAAGCCACAGGTCCCGGGTTCGAGACCTGTGGAGCGCATCGTCCGAATCAATTAAACTGTTTTTAAAATAAAATGATTTTCGGTTTAAACTAATTAATGTATAAATATAATTAAAATCAGATATATAACGGGTTAGACACGTAGCTCAGTTGGTAGAGCTGCGTGCACGCGTACGGGAGGTCTCGGGTTCGAGCCTCACTCAGCGCACATCAATACGCACTCGAACCGGTCAACGGTCAGGTCAACGGTCAACGGTCAAGTCAACGGTCTGAAAAAGTCAAATTTTTTTATTATTTTATTCAATTATTTTAATTAAAAATCAATTAAAAATACTTAAAAATAACATTTTTAAGGTTAGAAAATAGCCTCAAACTCACAAAAATACACCCAACAATCCTACTAAAATAGATTAATAAAATCCGTTTACTTACCAAACCATAATGCGATTTATCTAGGTTAATCTCACTCGTGGTTAAAATCACTTCGCGTGCATTCAACATCATCAACCGAACGCACCCACTGTGAGTGAATCTTACAACTCCCCCTTTTAAATTACACGTTTTGGGGTGTGTCATGTGTTATGAAAATAATTAACTTATTTATTTAAACTTGTGCCATACCACATCATGACCTAAACTTAGATTGTTTATATTGTTGTGATTACTTATTTCCTTTTGTCGAATTATATGAAACTCATTCATTAAGCCCATCAGTTCCTCGTGGGAGACGAGTTGAACAACGCGTGCCTCAAATCAAATTCATTATTGTTCATGTGTGTATCATTGAGTTTATATTGTTTGTAGTTGTGTCATTCATATTATCATGTTTATGCAATTCATTCATTAGGCCCCTCAGTTCCTCGTGAGAGACGAGTTGAGCATCGCGTGCCTCTAAATGTTCCATTATCGTTCATGTGTGTTTCAATTAATATCTTATGATTGTTGATTAAGTTTACATCTATTTTTACTCATGTTTGGTTGTGCACATATTTCATAATCAATTTAAATAAATTTTGTTCAAATGTTTTCCATAGGATTCACTCGCCAACATTATGTTGATCCAAAAACCCTTTTACACATGATACAGGTGAACAGGTTGAAGCAAGGAAAACATAGGATATGCCTTAGAAGAGAACAAAGAAGTTTAGATTGTTAGTTAGAACATGTTGTAACATTTATTGTAAATTTCCATTTAATTTGTATTAATGAATATGAAACGCATAATAAATGTCATGAGCTTTGATGATAACCCAATCATGCCCCGATCACCTTTTCCGCTGCGGGTCGGGGTGTGACAGATTGGTATCAGAGCCATGACTATAGGGATATAGGATAGGTTATTAGACCCTTAGAGCCTATACTATAGTCTGCCTAAATTTTAATTGATTAGGTGGTTACATACAAACTTGTGATATTTATTTGTTTCATATTTGTTTACATTTACAGTCAAACATACATGCTTATATACATATTCATTATACATATATACATATTCATTATACATATATCGATGTTCATGTATTCAATTTATTTTCATACTCTCATTATCCAAAGATTTTGTGCAATTTTCAAATCTCATCAAAGTAAGTTCTGCGACGGGCATGTAGTAACTGGAAGGGTACAAGTACCGGTAGTCGGAACGTCCTGTCTAGGTTGGCATTCGTATAAATCCAATATAACGGACCAGTTTGCCTACCTGGGGACCAACGATGAGAGTACGAAGGACCTATTAGGCCAAAGCATGCCACACCAAACGTCGTTCAAACTAACCCTACTTTGAGGTGTCACCGTGTCTACACCTGGACACATTCCAAATATCACACGTTGTATACATATTTCTCGATTTTCTCCGGGTTTTTGTGTACGCAACCTGGCAAACCCGTGCGAACCATATGAAAAACCGGTATTCATGGGGGCCCACATGATTACACAGGTAAAGTATGGCGGCATGTAGGGCCTAACAGCGAGCAAAACCCAAGACATCCTATGGATGTAGTAGATTTATATTTCTATGATTATTTTACGAATGTTCATTCCTAATGCGACCCATGAACCCAAAAACATCCAACTCATACTTTTGTCATGTATTCCTTGTAGATGTCTTCTAACCTCGCCCGTAGGAAGACCAGAGCAAGAAAAGCCCGCGAACGCATGGCTGCCTTAATCGCTCAACAAATGGCTGCCGTAATACCCAACATTGTAATCCAAGTTCAACAAGCACTTACCGCTAATCCTGTCAATCAAGCAAACCAAAACCTTATCAACTCTTCCCCAAATACCACTAAATGCACCTACAAACATTTCAAATCATGTGACCCTCCGAAATACAAAGGGACTGAAGGCGTCACCGCACTCCTCCATTGGTTTGAAGAGATGGAGAACACTTTTCTAAATTGCGATTGCCCTGATGATCGCAAAGTGCGTTATGCTACCGGTCGACTATATGGGATAGCACTTACTTGGTGGAATACAGAGAAGGCCAAACGAGGCGTCGACGATGCTATGATCTTAACTTGGAACGAATTGAAGGAAATCATGACCAGACGATTTTGCCCAAGGAGCGAAATCAAGAAATTAGAAGATGAATTTTATTCGTTGAAGCAAAAGGAAGGAGACCACACCACATACAACAAAAGATTCCTCGAATTACATCAACTGGTTCCCAACATGTTCACTCCCCTATACCGTTTGATCGAGCACTACATTCGTGGTCTTCCGTCAAAGATTCAAGACCCTGTAATAAGTACCAAGCCTGCAACTTTGGAAGCAGTAATGGAGCTAGCAACAGAGCTCACCGAGAACCGAATTCGAAACAAAGACTTCAAGGAGGAGAAGAAGAAGGATAAAGAATCGACTGAAACCTCCGACTCCACCCAAACCGAATCCCCTTCTCAACCCAATCCTAAGAGAAGAAGAGACGGGCAACTTTTCGCTGCTACCCAACGAAATCAACCAGTTTTACACGCCATACCCCTCCAAGCTATCCCAATCACTCAAGTGGCACCCAACTCAACTTTCCCAAATAAGAAGCCATATCTTGGACCTCACCCTCGATGCAAAAACTACCATCCCCTTACCTTACCTTGTCGACTATGTACAACTTGTGGACGCTATGGTCATTTGAGCAAGGTTTGTCGCACCTTTCAAAACCAAACCTCTTCCCCTACTCAAAACATGGCCCAAACTTATCATCAACCCCAATACCCCGTGTTCCCATATGCTCGAGCTTGTTTCAATTGTGGCGACCCTACCCACTTTAGAAACACATGCCCTCAATTGGTTAACGTCATCAACACTCAAGCCCAATCAAACCCAGTTAACCAAGTAAACCAAGAAAATCCAACCACTATGCCACCAACAAGAGGAAGAGTCTTCAACATCGATGCCAATCCGGTCGAAGATAATGACGGCCCAAGTGAAGATACTCAACTAGTCCTCTTCACCGAAGATCCAGATTCAACTCCTATCGTTTAGTTTTATGTTTTTCTTTATCACATAGAACCAAACATAACTTAAGGATAAAGCCAATGAAACTTTGACGAGAATACGGTGGATACGCCACTGGTACTTCCTATATATAAGTATTCTTGTCAAAGGATCAGAAGCATTATCTGGCGGTTATGAGAGGTTCCATGTGTAGACTGTTAGAATAATTATTGTTTATTATTTTCAGTATATGCATTTGCCGAGGCCGCAGCCCCCCATTTATGAGGTTGAGCTTGATCCCCATTTTATTATGCGGTTGATCAGTGGCGTGCCCGCACGATCGGCTCCGTTTGATTGAGCCTTGATCGGTCATTTCATTTTACATTTCAATACATGCAATACGTTCGGCTCCGTTTGATTGAGCCTTGAGCGCACAATTCAATTTACATTTCCAGTTCATGCAATACGTTCGGCTCCGTTTGATTGAGCCTTGAGCGCACAGACAATTTCATTATCAGTATCTTGTGGTTGTGGTGTTTGTTGTAGAGTCGCATAGAACTAATCATAACTTGCGGATAAAGTCAATGTGAATTTGACAAGAATATGGTGGATACGCCGCTGGTACTTCCTATATATAAGTATTCTTGTCAAATGATCGGAGGCATTATCAGACGGTTATGAGAGGTTCCATGCATAGGCTGTTTGTGTGATTAAGTTATTCATTTTCAGTACATGCAATACGCTCGGCTCCGTTTGATTGAGCCTTGAGCACACGGACAATTTCATTTTCAGTACATTCAATACGTTCGGCTCCGTTTGATTGAGCCTTGAGCGCACAGACATTTCATTTTCAGTACATGCCATACGATCGGCTCCGTTTGATTGAGCCTTGATCGCACAGATATATTTCATTTCAGTATTTTATGTTTGTTGTATTGGTTGTAGAGTTATAGGACTAATCATAATTCACTGATAAAACCAATGAAAATTTGACGAGAATATGGTGGATACGCCGCTGGTACTTCCTATATATAAGTATTCTTGTCAAAGGATCAGAGGCATTATCGGATGGTTATGAGAAGTTCTATGTAGGATTTATTAGTTTCTTGGTAACCAATCATAACTTGTGGATAAAACTAATGAAAATTTGGCAAGAATATGGTGGATACGCCGCTGGTACTTCCTATATATAAGTATTCTTGCCAAAGGATCAGAGGCATTATCAGGCGGTTATGAGAAGTTCCATGTAGGATTTAGTATTGCCTTGGTTGGAATTTGTGTTACATTTACATCATCATGCTATTTAAAGAGATTGGATTGTGTTCCATTTCTACATAAACTAACCTCTCCATCATAACAAACGAGAGAGGAACTTCCACCATTCAAACATATATGCTATCAGAATGTGGATTCAAATATTTGCTGTTGTGTTTATTCATGTTCGAATATTAGCTGTTGTGTTTATTTATGTTCGAATATCAGCTGTTGTGTTTTTATTTATGTTCCATGTAGGTTGTAGTGTTAGAAGTTTTGCCTTAGGATATAACCATACTTTCCCAAACGTATCTAAACTCTTATGCATGATATCATTTTTAGCAAATCATTTCTGCTTATCAATACTTATACAGTAGGCAACAAAAAGCGATTCCTGAATAGGGTACTTAACCCTTACAAGGAACGTTACCGCCTCGAACAAAAACTTAAACCCTTATTTTTCTAAGCATACAACTGTCAAACTAAACATCATCATCCTTTTAGTCAAAATATATCATTATTTAAATTTCGAGACGAAATTTCTAAAAAGCAGGGGATACTGTAACATCCGTCAAAAACGGATTTACCAAACCCGCTCCGTTTATCAACCGAACAGTCAGTTAAAATTTTCGTTGCGAATTAAATGCCCAAAATAATTTTAAACGATACATAATCAATTATTATACGGGAATATATAATTAGTTTTTGAAAAACTGTTAAAAAACGCAAAATAAAAATACAATGTCTCTGCCGGGTTTCGAACCCGGGTCAGTGACCGGTCCGGAAACAGACTTAACACATAACACTTGAACCACTGCGCCACTTGTATTGTCTGTTAATTATAAAGATCATTTAATTCATAAAGTGACGTTACGAATTCAAAACCGGCGCCCAAAAGTTCAGTCGTCGGAATCCCGGTAATCTCGCGAGCTTTTAACAACATTTTCAGTTATAACGTAAACTATTATTAGGACATCGGTTATAACCGACGTTTGAGTCCGCGACACCTTCTATAACCGCCGGAGTTTTTATAACTTATGAATCCAGTCGGAAATCAGACCAAGTTCTTCGACGATTTGCCCTATAAAGTCACCCACAACCCACCGCAAACCTTTTCGCTCAAAACCACACCTTTTCTCGGCGTAATTCCACTCGCCGGAATTATTCTGTTCGTCGCCGGAAAACCGTTTTCCCCATTTCTGAGCCTTACTAAACCATTTGAACTTATACCGAAGTCACCCACATATTTTGTAAGCTTTCTGGAGACTCGCTGCTGCAAGACACTCGTCGCCGGAAGGAATTTCTGTCGCCGGAGTTCTGCCGGAAAACAGAGGAAAGCGAGTCGGTATACCTCACGCTTAATTTCCTTTCTTTTTTACTTATATCTCATATGTATTTAATCGTCAAACACTAAAGAAACCTAATTAAAACTTCGAACCGGTCAGACATCACTTCTGGTTATAACTCAGCGAAGAAGACGAAGTCACGGAACGTATATGTATAATTAAAATCAGGATGTTACTCGGGTTAGACACACAGTCCAGCGGTGGACTGTGTGCACATTAAACATACAAACGTCTCGAGTTCGAATCCTGTTTCACACACGCTGCCTTAATAAAAATGATTTTTTTTGATTAACTGAACCGGAGTCGCCACAGGTATATGTTAAGTATATTAATAATCGGAATAATAACCAAGTTAGACACACAGTCCAGCGGTGGACTGTGTGTATGTTTAAGTCGCACCTCACGAGTTCGAGTCCGGTCTTCTGCATCGACCCGGACAATTATTAACCTTTTTAAATAAAGTCAGAAATGAAAACAAATAGTTTGTATTTAAGTATAATAAAAATTGGATTATATAACATGTTAAACACACAGTCCAGCGGTGGACTGTGTGTTAGTTTAAGCCACAGGTCCCGGGTTCGAGACCTGTGGAGCGCATCGTCCGAATCAATTAAACTGTTTTTAAAATAAAATGATTTTCGGTTTAAACTAATTAATGTATAAATATAATTAAAATCAGATATATAACGGGTTAGACACGTAGCTCAGTTGGTAGAGCTGCGTGCACGCGTACGGGAGGTCTCGGGTTCGAGCCTCACTCAGCGCACATCAATACGCACTCGAACCGGTCAACGGTCAGGTCAACGGTCAACGGTCAAGTCAACGGTCTGAAAAAGTCAAATTTTTTTATTATTTTATTCAATTATTTTAATTAAAAATCAATTAAAAATACTTAAAAATAACATTTTTAAGGTTAGAAAATAGCCTCAAACTCACAAAAATACACCCAACAATCCTACTAAAATAGATTAATAAAATCCGTTTACTTACCAAACCATAATGCGATTTATCTAGGTTAATCTCACTCGTGGTTAAAATCACTTCGCGTGCATTCAACATCATCAACCGAACGCACCCACTGTGAGTGAATCTTACAACTCCCCTTTTAAATTACACGTTTTGGGGTGTGTCATGTGTTATGAAAATAATTAACTTATTTATTTAAACTTGTGCCATACCACATCATGACCTAAACTTAGATTGTTTATATTGTTGTGATTACTTATTTCCTTTTGTCGAATTATATGAAACTCATTCATTAAGCCCATCAGTTCCTCGTGGGAGACGAGTTGAACAACGCGTGCCTCAAATCAAATTCATTATTGTTCATGTGTGTATCATTGAGTTTATATTGTTTGTAGTTGTGTCATTCATATTATCATGTTTATGCAATTCATTCATTAGGCCCCTCAGTTCCTCGTGAGAGACGAGTTGAGCATCGCGTGCCTCTAAATGTTCCATTATCGTTCATGTGTGTTTCAATTAATATCTTATGATTGTTGATTAAGTTTACATCTATTTTTACTCATGTTTGGTTGTGCACATATTTCATAATCAATTTAAATAAATTTTGTTCAAATGTTTTCCATAGGATTCACTCGCCAACATTATGTTGATCCAAAAACCCTTTTACACATGATACAGGTGAACAGGTTGAAGCAAGGAAAACATAGGATATGCCTTAGAAGAGAACAAAGAAGTTTAGATTGTTAGTTAGAACATGTTGTAACATTTATTGTAAATTTCCATTTAATTTGTATTAATGAATATGAAACGCATAATAAATGTCATGAGCTTTGATGATAACCCAATCATGCCCCGATCACCTTTTCCGCTGCGGGTCGGGGTGTGACAGATTGGTATCAGAGCCATGACTATAGGGATATAGGATAGGTTATTAGACCCTTAGAGCCTATACTATAGTCTGCCTAAATTTTAATTGATTAGGTGGTTACATACAAACTTGTGATATTTATTTGTTTCATATTTGTTTACATTTACAGTCAAACATACATGCTTATATACATATTCATTATACATATATACATATTCATTATACATATATCGATGTTCATGTATTCAATTTATTTTCATACTCTCATTATCCAAAGATTTTGTGCAATTTTCAAATCTCATCAAAGTAAGTTCTGCGACGGGCATGTAGTAACTGGAAGGGTACAAGTACCGGTAGTCGGAACGTCCTGTCTAGGTTGGCATTCGTATAAATCCAATATAACGGACCAGTTTGCCTACCTGGGGACCAACGATGAGAGTACGAAGGACCTATTAGGCCAAAGCATGCCACACCAAACGTCGTTCAAACTAACCCTACTTTGAGGTGTCACCGTGTCTACACCTGGACACATTCCAAATATCACACGTTGTATACATATTTCTCGATTTTCTCCGGGTTTTTGTGTACGCAACCTGGCAAACCCGTGCGAACCATATGAAAAACCGGTATTCATGGGGGCCCACATGATTACACAGGTAAAGTATGGCGGCATGTAGGGCCTAACAGCGAGCAAAACCCAAGACATCCTATGGATGTAGTAGATTTATATTTCTATGATTATTTTACGAATGTTCATTCCTAATGCGACCCATGAACCCAAAAACATCCAACTCATACTTTTGTCATGTATTCCTTGTAGATGTCTTCTAACCTCGCCCGTAGGAAGACCAGAGCAAGAAAAGCCGCGAACGCATGGCTGCCTTAATCGCTCAACAAATGGCTGCCGTAATACCCAACATTGTAATCCAAGTTCAACAAGCACTTACCGCTAATCCTGTCAATCAAGCAAACCAAAACCTTATCAACTCTTCCCCAAATACCACTAAATGCACCTACAAACATTTCAAATCATGTGACCTCCGAAATACAAAGGGACTGAAGGCGTCACCGCACTCCTCCATTGGTTTGAAGAGATGGAGAACACTTTTCTAAATTGCGATTGCCCTGATGATCGCAAAGTGCGTTATGCTACCGGTCGACTATATGGGATAGCACTTACTTGGTGGAATACAGAGAAGGCCAAACGAGGCGTCGACGTTGCACACGGTCCACCGCTGGACTGTGTGTCTAACCTGGTTAAAACACTTGTTTTTATTTCTCTTATATACTAGCTGGAAGTTTCCGTATTTAGGTTTTATAAAAAGTCTGAATATTGTGACGAATCGGAACAAGGACAGATTCGAACCCGGTATCTCTATGTTTCAAATGCACACAGTCCACCGCTGGACTGTGTGTCTAACCCGAGATATAATCCGATTTATATTAAATTTATATACAACCTAACTTCATCTTCTTCGCTAAAACAATACAGACCACGATTATTCTATTGTTCTTGTCTAATTCGATTGAGGGACATATAAATGATTAAAATGAAATGGATAGAGAAGGTTTTGGAAGTGAATGTACCGGAAAGATGATTTTTCTCAGAACTCCGGCAAAGTCGTCGGCTCTGTTTTATGAACTCCGTCTGAACGGGCCAATTAATAGTTTTGATTAACCAATTGTGAAATTGAATGACTAAACAAGAGTTATCAGAGAGTTTAGATGATTATACCGATTCAAAGCGCGATTTAGGAATTTTCAGAAATCTTCCGGCGAGTGCTGATATCCGATATCGTTTCCTGGGACTGATTCTGGTTGAAGGGTTTGAGTTAGTAAAAGTCTAACAATAGATAGAAGATGAAAGAATTGAGAAATTTACCGTTTTGATGAATGACACGGTTTTCCGGTGAAAGTCCGGTGATATCAGATAGCGATTCCGACGATCAGAAATTAGAGTAAAAGTGAAATTAGAGGTTCTGTGAGTGTTTTTGAGTCGCGAGATGATGATATTGATAGAGTAATTCAGGAAGCAAAGGATTTCGGTTTTTAACTCCCCAACTCATATGAATCGAAACAATAAAGACTGAATTTGATTAAGAACGTGCGTCGTAATGGTTTCATCGGTTATTATCAGTAATAACGATCACTCAATCGTCTGGAATGTTGAAAGCCGATGAACGGTTTCAGTTTTGGCGCAAACAGATGATCTCACAGGTAGAGTTAAGTATTATTTGTTTCCTAGATTACACAAAGACAGCAAGTGGCGGAGTGGTTAAATGTTTGGTGATTAAGTCTTCCGGCTGACCCGGGTTCGAAACCCGGCAGCCCATTTTTATTTTTAATTGCTTTATTTTTATTTTCTAACAATTTTAATTTCCATATTCTAAAATGTTTATTAGTTATGTATTGTTTAAAATTAAAATAAGCATTAAATGAGCAACGAAAATTTGAAACTGATTATTCGATTAATAAACGAAGCGGGTTTTGAAAACCCGTTTTGTCACACCCTCAATTTTCACTTGCGGAGTTTTACCGCGAGGCGTGTGAACAAACCAGAATCTGAGACACTAGTACGTCGAACGACTCTATATGATTTGATAATACGTTTTCCAAAATCATTTGTTTAACCATTCATTGTAGATTTTATATTGTCTTAGTTAGTTTTCAATGTTTAGCGGAAAAGTACTCTTCTTTGATTAGGGCCTTAAACTCGGCCCAGGCCATGGCATTTGCAGCAATAAGTCCACGCGTTTGGACTTGTGCATTCCACCAAGTTAGTGCCCCATCTTCCAATGTTGAGGCTGCATACTTGACCTTGTTGGCCTCCAGACAGTTGCACATTTCAAATACTGATTCAGATTTTTCGATCCAGCGCACCAGTCCTATGGGTCCTTCTGCCCCCGTGAATTTGCTTGGCTTCGCGTCGAGGAACATCTTGTAGGGGTTAAGACCCCCTCCTGCTGACAGAGGACAGGTAGTCAGCGAGGAATTCTACTAGCCCAACTATTAGATTTTCCCATGAAAATTTAATAATGGTTACCTGCCGGTTGGTTCTGAACACCCGCTAGAGCTGCATTCACGTGCTCTTGGATCATTGCAGCTAATTCTTCGGGCGTCATGTTAAGGTTTCCGCGACGTCCAGTTGCCATTTAGATCTTCGTAAGACAACATAAACACACACCGATAAGTCTATATATCCAATATAGTTATCCTATTCCATACTTAAATAATTCCTCGAGTTATGTCAACCCAAATAAATTAAACAGTAAAAAGAAATACTTGATTAAATAAATTTCAACGTCTTACAAAGTGCCAACCAAACATGTGAGTTTACTAGTCTCAAGTTTAAACACAAGTAGGAAAATAAATAGACTGAAAGAAAGTAAATAAAATAAGCGAGACGTGTCAGTCTTCTACGTCTCCATCTCCCAAATCGCTATCGTTGCCGTCATCCTGCGCGGCATTTCTAGCTTCTACAGCTGGGTCCTCCTCCGGATCCTCCTCTGGATCCTCCTCTGGATCCTCTTCTGGATCCTCTTCTGGATCCTCTTTCGGATCCTCTTCCGGATCCTCTTTCGGATCCTCCTCTACCGGCACTGGAGGGGCCGGTGCTGGTGCAGGTACTGGTGCAGGTGCCTGATTCTGTTCTAGTTCTTGAATTCTCCAGCTAGACTCAAGAACTCTGTCTTCTAGCCAGTCAGCCCTTAGCTGCTCAGCACGAAGATCTCTGGCTAAAGTGTTGCGAGCTATCTTACTCGTATGTTGCTCTTCCTCGAGCGATCCAGTTTTACCTGTCAATTGTCGTATCATCCATCCCTGAGCTAGGATGGTTTCATGCATTCTTTCTAATTGTTCTTGTTGTTTCCGTATCATATCTCTAAGTAGGTCGTTCCCTACTTCTACCGAGTTAACCGGTTTGACCGGCATAGCGATGGTCGGGCGTGAGGACGACTCCTCCCCTAGAGCGAGCCTTTTTCTCGCAGCTGAGCGTGTCTCCACGCCATAAGATGGTAAGGGTTCCACCATAGGTTCCTTTCCTGGCGCCCTTGGTTGCGTAAGTTTGTCGGATGATGATGATGATGATGATGATGACATTGCCTGTTAGGTTGTGTAGTTAGTTACGAGTTGCATTCATTTCTTACTATGCATTCATATTCTACATAACACAGTTGTGGTACATCACATAACAAGATATAACAGTTCGGTGCCAAACTACGTCTAGTGTCGTGTAATCAGCTATAGTTTAGGTCTACTTTTAATGCAAACCTGGTTCTCTATAGCTAGTGGCTCTGATACCAATCTGTCACACCCTCAATTTCCACTTGCGGAGTTTTACCGCGAGGCGTGTGAACAAACCAGAATCTGAGACACTAGTACGTCGAACGACTCTATATGATTTGATAATACGTTTTCCAAAATCATTTGTTTAACCATTCATTGTAGATTTTATATTGTCTTAGTTAGTTTTCAATGTTTAGCGGAAGCATTAGTTTTTAAGGTTGAGCGGAAGCATAAAAATAAAGTAGAGGAACGGGCGCCAACACAAACGCCAAAACTAAAGAAAAACCCAAAACAATGTTTGTAAATGAGAATCGATAAAAGGTGTCTTGATCAATGCAAGTGAGTGCACCTAGAGCTCCTAGCGTCCTGAGAAACATGTAAAGAAACAAGTGTCAACATTAAAGAAGAGTGAGTTCACAGGTTTTCATAAATTCGTTTGTTCGGTTATAAGTTTGTTTCCCCCGTTATCCCTAACCCGGGATAACGATTTAGTTCCATTATTCCCAACCCGGAATAATACTGATAGTTCCATTATTCTTTACCCGGAATAATAATGATAGTTCCATTATTCCTTACCCGGAATAATAATGATAGTTCCATTATTCCTTACCCGGAATAATAAAGTTGTTGGTTCCATTATCCCTAACCCGGGATAATATTGTTGATTCGTAATTAAGTTCAATGTTAATATATATAGGTAGCTAGCCTAAAGTTATGTCACGTAAGTGTTCGCGATCGAAGCTGACTGTTGTGCCTCCGTGTTGCCAGGCCTATCACTGACCATGGCGAAGTTAGGCCAAATTATTCACCCGTTGACCATACCCGGTCGGCTAGCGCGACTAGCTCGGATGGGGCTTGTCAGGCCCAGTAGTACTACTTATAATTTCCCCGCTATTTAAACCCAATACTAATGATCTGAGAGATTGTCGAGGACTTGTGTGATATAGCTGCTTAGTGACCATAACGTACATTAACATTAACTTAGTTACCGAATAGTTTAGTGACGTTAATTTCGTATAACGTAAAGAGCTAGAGTTGTAGAGTGTATACATGTTTCTCCCCCTGTTGTTTAAAACCGGATAAAATTAGGGGCCGTGAACTCACCTTTAGTTGCTCGGTTAGTGTAACACAGAAGTTGCAAATGATGGGACCGCTAATTGCGTCCTAACAAGTCAATTGATTTCAAGTTAGTGTGTGAACACACCAATACAAATCCTACACATAATTTACGCACAAAGCGGTACACACAATCACAAATCCTAACACTCAAACATGCATGCAAGTATCATCATATTAACATAGTGATCAAAACAATTTATCATGAACACAATTCAATCCATGCAACACTTTGGTGCACATATTCGCAAGTTATCAAGTTTCAGCTTATATACTCATAATTAGGGTGTTTTCGAGGATTTTTATAAAATAGTTCCAATGTTCCAAAAATTTCAATTATTTTACAGAAGGTGACAACTATACTGTAGAATTTTATATAAATTTTTCAAGTCCTAACACTATACCAATTATTCGTAAATATTAATATACTAGGCTGCAGTCAGATTTGTCGCTTTCTGACTGCAGTCCACGGAAGAATTTATTAAAAATCACCGTTCGTCCAATTAACAAAATTCCAGTGAGAGTTTCCCGGAAATTTCCATATCTAGTTGCTGTACAAATTTCATGATTCGACTCCCTACAGATTATTAGATCCGACTCGATAAACAACTAACAATTTTTCAGAATTTTCACAGCTTCAGTTACTGAACTTAATTGGCCACTTAAAAATACCAAACGACTTCAGAAAAATATGAATCCAGCGCCATTAGAAGCATTTTTCAAAACTCTACGTTTTAGACTTCAGAAAATCCGTTTTTCGATAAATAATAACCAAGTTACAGCCAGTTGAAGTTGGCTGTAAACACCATTCAGCATCCTGATTCAGCACTTTATCACAATCTAACCCGCTTAAACCATCGATACATTGAACATATGCGATCAAGAACAGAATTTCCAATCATATACTATCATATATATCATACCCATGCAAACCCTAATCATAACATATAGTTTTATTTTAAACAAAACACAGCCTAACGTTTCTTAATTCCGCAAATCATCATACTTGCAAACTAGCCTAATCAATCGATTATCATCCTAATACTTTCCACCATTACATACACACACGATCCATAATTCATAACCCTAGTATGATTAGCGAAATAACATAAAATTCTAACCTTAACAATAGGATTAATGAGCCGAGAACTAGATGGGACTGATTCGGATGTTGGCGAGACTTGCGACCGAGAAGGAGAATGGTGAGGGGACCGCGATTCAAGAGGGAGTGTAGCAAGGCTGTCTTGCGATCGAGAAGGTGAATGAGGCTGCTGACGGCTGTTTTACAACTAGGGTTTGTGGTTTTGATTTGTAAAGCAAAGCCTCATGCATGTATGTGTATATATAGCGCAATTTGGAAAGGAAAAGGGAAGGGTTTACGGTTTGGGTACTCACGGCCGCAAGGGGTTCGGGTGGGGCGGTTTGGGTTTAAAACTTGATCCCCAAGTTTGGTTAACTCCTTGAGTCGCAAGGAAATGAGGCCGGCTCGTGTCGCGGTTCGGTTCGATTCGTCTATATATTTACTATATATATTTTATAACTAAAACAAATCACGAAATCGAAACATCACATAATAACTCACCAACTTATAAATGTTTAATACGTAGCACGTAATTCATTTGACAAGTTCACGAAATTATCGTAATTATTTCGAGCATGCAATTTAAGTCTCCGAATCAATTTAACGTAGGAACGAATAACCGTGAAGTAGTGCGTTTAAGATATCTGAAAAACTGGGATGTCACACGTTTTTCGACGGATGTTACACTGCAAGCGGTTCGGCCATTTTAAATCGTTTTAATATAAGCCAAATAAAATAACAGTTAATTAATATATATATATATATATATATATATATATATATATATATATATATATATATATATATAAAATTAAAACAGAGAATATTTCAGGTTAGACACGTAGCTCAGTTGGTAGAGCTGCGTGCACGCGTACGAGAGGTCTCGGGTTCGAACCTCACTCAGCACACACTTTACCACAGTCCGACCGGTCAACGGTCAACGGTCTGGTCAACGGTCAAAAAGTCAAAATTTTTATTTCTTTTTATTTATTTATTTAATTTAAAAATCAATTTAAAATACTTAAAAATAATATTATTAAAGTTAGAAAATGTCATTAAACTCACAAAAATAAACCTAAAAAAATCCATTTATTTACCGAACTATTTCGTTATTATTTTAGGTTAGTTTTCCTCATCGATCAAATCCTAAAACTCGTGCGCATCCAACGTCACCAAAAGAACGCACCCAATGTGAGTGAATCTCTATAAATTCACCGTTTTAATCACGTTTTGGGGTGTATCATGTGTCGTACAATTCTGTTATTATATAAATATAAACACTTGTGCATTCATCATATATGTGATCTAATGTGTATCAAATGTGTACAAATTGTTGTGTGAATTATGTTTAGTTTGAATTTATCATTTTCAGTGCAAGCATCTCATTAGGCCCATCAGCTCCCCATGGGATACGGGTTGAGAACAGGTGCCTCATTCGATCGGCTCCGTTTGATTGAGCCTTGATCTCACATACATCATCATCATTCATGTCATTCGATCGGCTCCGTTTGATTGAGCCTTGATCTCCAATACATCATCATTTATGTCATTTACTCATCCAATGTGGTTGTGTTTGTTATATACATATGTTTGTTCACATGTGATCATTGCACAAATTTTCAGTATTAAAATAACAAGAAATTATTAACAATGTTTTATTAAGGTATACTCACCAACTTTTGTTGACCCAAAATATCCCCGTTTTACACATGATCCAGGTGATCCAGTTGAGGCAAGAAACACATAGGAAGACTTAGAAGAATAAACCAGCTTAAGCTTTAGATTGATTTACTTAGTTTCATTTTCCTTGTAATTGGATGGTTTTGATTTGAACATTTGAGTTGTAATTTGAATTTAATAAATATGAAATATTTTAGTAAACATCATGAGCTTTGGTGATAACCCAATTATGCCTCGACTCTTATTCCGCTGCGGGTCGGGGTGTGATAGATTGGTATCAGAGCCATGACTATAGGGATATAGGATAGGTTATTAGACCCTTAGAGCCTATACTATAGTTGATTAGAATTTTTAAATTGTTTGTGTGTTACATGCAAAATTCATGATGTTTATATGCTTTATGTTTATTGTTACATTCAATGTTATGCAAGCATGTTCATAAGTACATATTATTATACAATGCCTATCATGAATCATATCCTCATAAGATATCATATTCATGAGAGCACACACCACACCATTTCCATGATCTTTGCAATGATTTTTGTATTTTCAAATCACATCAAAGTGAGTTCTCATGACGGGCATGTAGTAACTGGAAGGGTACAAGTACCGGTAGTCGGAACGTCCTGTCTAGGCTTGGCATTCGTATAAATCCAAAATAAAGGACCAGTTTGCCTACCTGGGGACTAACGATGAGAGTACGAAGGACCTATTAGGCCAAAGCATGCTATACCAAACGTCGTGTGAGCTAACCCCACTTTGAGTTGTCATTGTGTCTACACCTGGACACCCTCCTACCATACATCTCGCAATCATATTTCATGGTTTTCATTCGGGTGATGCGAGTGTTAAACCGCCAACACCAATGTAAATCCTACTAAGCCAATAGTCATGGGGGCCCACATGACTATACAGGCGATGGTATGGGGGACATTGGAGGCCCAAACATGAGCAAACCCAAGACATCCTATGGATGTAGTTGCATTATTGATAATTATGTTATTTTTATTCATTTGACGACACATGACACCTAAAAACTTCTTAAACTCACAATCTTCCTATGTATGTTCCTGTAGATGTCGGCTAGGCAGCTACGTGGAGGTAGAAAGTCAGGAAGATCAAACGAACGCTTGGCCACTCAGATTGCTAAACAAATGGCCGCGGTACTTCCTGACATCGTAATCCAAGTCCAACAAGCTCTCACCGCAAATCCTATCAACCCTCCTAATCAAGAAGACCAGAGCGTCGCCAATCCTCCCTCCAAAAAGTGCTCATATAAACACTTCAAGTCTTGCGATCCCCCAAAATATGAAGGGACCGAAGGTGTCACTGCTCTCCTCCACTGGTTTGAAGAAATGGAGAACACCTTCCTCAATTGCGATTGTCCCGAGGATCGCAAGGTACGTTACGCAACTGGGAGACTGTTTGGGGTAGCCCTTTCCTGGTGGAACACAGAGAAGAGTAAGAGAGGAATCGAAGATGCAATGGCCTTAACATGGAAGAGTTAAGGGAAATCATGACTAGACGCTTCTGTCCAAGAAGCGAAATCAAAACGTTAGAAGATGAATTCCACTCGCTAAAACAAAAGGAAGGAGATCATACTTCCTACAACAAAAGGTTTCTAGAGTTGAAACAAATGATCCCCAACTTGTTCACCCCAGTGTACCGCTTAGTTGAGCACTACATTCGAGGCCTCCCCTGGAAAATCCAAGATTCGGTTCTCAGCACTTCGCCTGCAACACTTGAAGCCGCTATGGAACTAGCTACCGAGCTTACCGAGAATCGCATCCGAAACGGCAAATTTAAGGATGAGAAAAAGAAAGCCCCCATTGAGGCCCAAACTTCAAACCATTCCATCTCCTCCTCAAAGTTTGCTGGTAAGAGGAAACGAAACAGCAGAAATTTTGCTGTCACACATACAAACTCTCCTATCACTGCCGCGCCAATCACCCAAGTTGCTCCCTCAGCTGCACCATATAAAAAACCATACTCCGGCCCATACCCAAAATGCAACCGTTGTCAATACCATCACCTCCCTGAACATCCCTACCAGCATTGCACCAGCTGTGGCCGTGCGGGTCACACCACCCAAACCTGTCGCACACTTTAGCGAATGAACCGCAATTAACCCACAACCCAAACCCACCATCAGATAGTGGGTCAAGCCCAACAACCTTTACTCCTACCACCTGCCCAACATATAGCCCAATCCTACTACCAACCCAACTACCCCATGATGCAACCTATGCGAGCTTGTTACATGTGGAGACCCAAACCACTTCAGGAACACATGTCCCCGTTTGGTAAACATCATCCATGCCCAAGCTCAAGCGAACCCGGTAAACCAGGCTAACCAAGCTCCTCCATCTGCTAGAGGAAGAGCTTTCAACATCAACGCCAACCAAGCTAGGGCTGACAACAACGTGGTTAACGGTACGTTTCTCGTCAATGGTAGTTATGCATCCATATTATTCGATACTGGCGCGGATAAGAGTTTTGTGTCTTTAGAATTTGAACCCATCCTCAACCAAACTCGTGATAATCTCATGGAATCTCTAACGGTGGAAGTTGCTGACGGAAAACCAGTCTCACTAAACTCTATTTAACGAAATTGTACCCTCACTCTAAATGATCACGATTTTCCAGTTGACTTCATTCCTATGAAGTTGGGAAGTTTCGATATTATAATCGGTATGGACTGGCTCAGCCAACATCACGCTGAAGTAGTATGCCGCGAAAAGTTTATTCGCATTCCTCTTGCAGACGGTCAGACCCTACGAATCTTTGGAGAAACCCCGTCGAAAGGACTCAAATTAATGTCCTGCCTTCAAGCCCGAAAATATCTCCGCAAAAACATTGTCGCATTCCTAACTCACGTCGTCAAGAAGGGAAACAAGGAGAAGAAACTCGAAGATATACCGGTAGTGAAAGAATTCCCACAAGTCTTTCCCGACGACATCTCAGGACTTCCTCCCGTGAGAGAAGTCGAATTCCGCATTGATCTTATACCTGGCGCTACACCAGTCGCAAAATCTCCTTATAGGTTAGCCCCATCCGAAATGCAAGAGCTGGCCAGTCAACTGCAAGAGTTGACTGACAAAGGATTCATACGTCCTAGCTCCTCGCCTTGGGGTGCACCTGTCCTTTTTGTGAAGAAGAAAGACGGAACGTTTCGCATGTGTATAGACTATAGAGAACTCAACAAGTTAACGGTTAAAAATCGCTACCCATTACCTCGCATCGATGACCTTCTAGACCAACTTCAAGGCGCCACTTGTTTTTCAAAAATCGACCTTCGTTCTGGTTATCATCAACTCAGAGTACATGAAGAAGACGTCCCAAAGACCGCTTTCCGAACTCGTTATGGTCATTACGAATTCATGGTTATGCCATTTGGTTTAATCAACACCCCAGCCGTTTTCATGGATCTAATTAATAGAGTCTGCAAACCCTACCTCGACCGCTTTGTTATAGTCTTCATCGACGATATTCTTATCTACTCAAAGTCTAAATCCGATCATGAACGACACCTCCGACTTATCCTTACACTCTTAAAGACTGAAAAGCTCTACGCTAAGTTCTCCAAATGCGAATTCTGGTTAAGAGAAGTACAATTCCTTGGACACGTCGTCAATGACAAGGGAATTCATGTCGATCCTTCGAAAATCAAGGCAGTACAGGAATGGCAAGCGCCACGTACCCCTACCGAAGTAAGATCATTTCTTGGTTTGGCTGGTTACTATCGCCGCTTCATTTCCAATTTCTCCCGTATTGCTGTACCACTCACGGCTTTGACTCATAAAGGAAAACCCTTCATATGGGGACCTAAACAAGAAGAAGCCTTCCAAACCCTTAAACAAAAGCTTTGTGACGCACCTATCCTCACACTTCCTGAGGGTTGCGATGACTTTGTAGTATATTGCGACGCATCAGGGCAAGGACTAGGTTGTGTATTAATGCAAAGGGGAAAGTGATAGCCTATGCTTCTTGTCACACCCGACCCGCAGCGGAAATAAGAGTCGGGGCATAATTGGGTTATCACCAAAGCACATGACATTTACTATTATGTTTCATAATTAATTGAAGTCAAAATTACATTTCTCAATCCTTCAAACATGTTCATTCATTACAAAGGAAAATAACCAAACATAATAATCCAAACACTAAATCATTTTATTTCTTCTAATCCAGGCTCTACGTGTTCCTAGCTGCTGCTGGTTCACCTGTATCATGTGTAAAAATGGGAGGTTTTTGGGTCAACATAAGTTGGCGAGTGAACCTTATAGATAAACATTTAATAATGATTTTCTGGTTAGTTTATCAATAAAATATTGTGCATAATCATAAAAGAGCATATGTATGAAATCAAGCAATGGCAACATCGGTTACAATTATAACATACATTAACAATTGATAACATACATGATCATACCAACATCATATGATAATTAACATAAATGAACTGTGAGATCAAGGCTCAATCAAACGGAGCCGATCGTATTGCATGAACTGAAAATGTAAATTGAACTGTGTGCTCAAGGCTCAATCAAACGGAGCCGAGCGTATTGCATGAACTGAAATGTAAATTGAACTGTGCACTCAAGGCTCAATCAAACGGAGCCGAGCGTATTGCATGAACTTGAAATGTAAATAACCGATCAAGGCTCAATCAAACGGAGCCGATCGTGCGGGCACGCCCTGATCAACCACATAATAAAATGGGGATCAAACTCAACCTCGAGGGATGGGGAGCTACGGCCTCAGCAATTGCATGTACTGAAATAATAACTTGCAAACAATTCTAACTACTGAACAGCAACAACTAACACACATGTCATGATATGATATATGCACAATAACTTAGTTATAATAAGTAAGTGAATAAGACACATGATACACCCCAAAAAAAATGTGATTAAAACGGGGAATTTGAAGGGTTCACTCACATTGGGTGCGTTGGATTTGAATTGGTGAGATGCGCACGATTTAGACGAAACGAGTTAACAAGGAATCACTGACCTAGATAATAATAGGAAAAAAAAAATATATTAAATGGATGGATTTTATTAAAGATTTTTAATGGGATTTTTAGATATATTTTTGTGATTTTATGGCTATTTTCTATCCTTAAAAATGTTATTTTTAAGTATTTTTAATTGATTTTAATTTAAATAAAACAAATAATTATTTAAAAAAATAATATATTTTTTTACTGTTTGACCGTTGACCGTTGACCGTTGACCTTCCGTTCACGCGCACGTAGCTCTACCAACTGAGCTACGTGACTAACCCGTTAGAAATCTAGTTTTAATTATATTAATACACTTATTCGAATTTACCGAAATTCCTTTATTTTACAAAAACGTTTTATTCTCATTGAACCGGTGTTGGTGTCGAGACTCGATCGCGTGACGTGCAGTTTGTGTTGCACACAGTCCACCGCTGGACTGTGTGTCTAACCCGGTTATATTCTTGAATTATATTATACTTAACAACTACTCAATCTAACCCGGTTAGTTTTATGAATAAAAAGGAATGTTATTACGCAGCGTGTGTGTAGCAAGGATCGAACTCGGGACTCGTATTTAAACTTTGCACACAGTCCACCGCTGGACTGTGTGTCTAACCCGTTAACTATCTGAATTTTATTTATTCTTAACCCGTTGTTATGCTCGTCTTCTTCACTATAATTACTGGTTTTACACAGATCGCTGGTTCAGGGTTCTACTTCTTAAATAACATGATTACTAGCTTGAATGAACAAACCGAACAATTTGGGGGAAAGGAATACCGGACAGGTCGTCTTCTTCAGGAAGTCCGGCGAGAAACAGCAACTCTGTTTTTGAAACTTCGGCTGAGAGGGCTAATCAACAGAATTTAAGAGTTAAAATTGAAATTGAATCAGAGTACATGGGTTATTAGCACGATTGAATGTGTTTACCGTCAACTAGCGTGGTTCCGGCAAATTCCAGAATTTCTCCGGCGAAACCAGAAATCCAGCAAAGTCTTCTGTGACTGACTTTGAGTGACGGAATAATGTTAGTAGTGTCCTGGCAACAGATTGAAACAGCAAGAGAGGAAATTCTTACTGATTTATGTTGAATACGGTTTTCCGGCGAGAATTGCAGAAAATTCCGGCGACAGTTTGCTTGTGCTCAAATGACTTGAAAACGCGACGAAAATGGATTTGAGTGTATTTGAGACAGTCCTGAATCGTATAAATGATTGGAGACGGAATTATTTGAGACTTGAATGTCTTTCGGTTTCAAAACTCAACACTAGAAGTTCATTCAAGCTAACTTTAATTAGAAACCGATATGCGTCGGTTATGAGTTAACTAAACGAACGAAAAAACTGATTTGGCGATTTGGCTTACCGATTTCCGTTATTCAAATACCAGCAACCGTTCATCCTAGTTTGCATATAAAATTTAATTGTTTTCATAATACCAACAGAAAACAATTGATGGCGGAGTGGTTTGGAGACGGAAAGATAAGTCATTGGAGCAGTTGACCCGGGTTCGAGTCCGGTCAGCTCCAACCATTTTTTATTTTTTTTATTTTAACTTTTTATCAAAAATAATTTTTATAGTTTGGTTTATATATTAATTATGTAACATTTAAACTCAAAATATTCATAAATACTTAATGAAATTTCGTAACTTGGTATTTGATTACAAAACGAAGCGGGTTTTGGAGACCCGATTTATACAAATGTTACAGTATCCCTACTTTTAGGAATTTCGTCCCGAAATTCAAACAGTTGATGTAGTAGGGAAAAGATGAGGGTATTTTTCACGCATTGAGTCTTCACGTTCCCAAGTAAATTCAGGTCCCGTTTCGACTCCCAGCGTACCCTAACAATAGGAATGCGACTTCGACGTAGACGCTTTTCTCCATAGTCCATAATCTCTACTGGCCTTTCGATAAAATGCATGGATTCATCAATCTGAATATCCTCCAGTGGAATATGAAGATTCTCATCAGCGAGGCACTTCTTCAAGTTCGACACGTGGAATGTGGGATGAATTCTGTCGAGTTCTTCCGGTAGGTCAAGCTTGTAAGCTACAGGACCTACTCTTTCGAGTATCTTGAAAGGTCCTACATAACGTGGTGCTAGCTTTCCCTTTTGCCCAAAACGAACTACTCCCTTCCACGGTGACACTTTTAAAAGCACATGATCACCAACGCTAAACTCCAAGGGCTTCCGTCGTTTATCTGCGTAACTCTTTTGGCGACTTTGAGCCGCTAGAAGATTGTTTCTGATTTGATGAATCTTATCTGTTGTTTCTTGGATCAATTCCGGACCAGTAATTTGAGCTTCCCCAATTTCGTGCCAACAAACAGGAGATCGACACTTTCGACCATATAAAGCTTCAAAAGGTGCCATGCCGATACTAGAATGATAACTGTTGTTGTACGAAAATTCGACTAACGGTAGGTGAGCGTCCCAATTTCCCTTGAAGTCTATGACACATGCTCTAAGCATATCCTCAAGGGTTTGAATGGTGCGCTCAGACTGTCCATCAGTTTGGGGATGATAGGCGGTACTGAGATCTAGTCGAGTGCCCATTGCGGATTGTACTGCCTGCCACGTCCGTGAGGTGAAACGACCATCACGATCTGAAATAATACTTAATGGGACTCCATGACGGCTGACGATTTCGCTGATATAAATACGAGCAAGCTTTTCGTTCTTAAAATCTTCTCGAATAGGAATAAAGTGAGCTGATTTTGTGAGTCGGTCTATAATCACCCATATAGTGTCATACCACTAGAAGTGCGAGGTAACCCGGTAATGAAATCCATGGTTATATTTTCCCACTTCCAGACAGGTATTTCTGGTTGGACCAAAAGTCCTGAGGGTCTTTGGTGTTCAGCCTTTACTTTAGAACAAGTGAGACACTTGGAGACAAAAACGGCAATATCTTTCTTCATTCCAGGCCACCAATAGGTGTACCGTAGGTCTTGATACATCTTATCGGCTCCTGGGTGTATAGAATATCGCGACTTATGGGCTTCATGCATGAGTGTTTCACGAAGATTGATATGGTTGGGAATCCATATACGATCTAGGTAATACAAAATACCATCAGATTTAGTTTCCAGCTTTAGCTCGGCTCCACAGGACATCTCCTTTTGTACATCTTCCTCTGTTATTGAAACGTGTTGAGCTTCTCGAATTTGATCCTTAATATTGGTCATAATTTGCGAACATAGAATACGAATGGAGTTCG